>OZ014520.1:179367929-179535963 GCA_963966055.1 Lathyrus aphaca
ATGTATTTTTAATTAATTAATTGTCATTAACTAATTAAAAATAAATATTTAAATGATTTAAAAATAATTTTTAATGCAAAAAATTAAAATAAAAATATTTTTGAAATGAGAAAAATATTCTAAGTCAGCATGCAAAAAATGAGATTTTTGTGATTTGTTTTACTATTTTTAATAAAATGAGAAAGAAAATGCAAGAAAAATGAAATTAAAATGAATTTTAATGAGAAGTCAACAGATCCAGTGGCTGAGATTTAAATGGGACGCGCGGGAGTTGACTGGCGCCAGACCTTGTGGCTGAAATTCAAACTGAGAGGATTAATTTAAAAACCTAATTAATTAACTAATGACGTGGATTAGGGCTAAGTGAAGCCATCCTGGCCATTCAAACACGCGGGAGTCAACCAAAGTCAGCCTAATCTATGGTCCACATTCAAACTGAACCCTAAACGCATTTAAAGCCCTAATGACTTTCAGGTGGCCGGAAAAGACCTCTGGTCGTCTTCTCCGGCCACACCTCCCTTGAGCAAAACCAAAACCTCACTTCTAGGTTATTTCTGGAGCTCTAAAGCTCCAGATCAACTCCCCTCATCCCCCTGAACCTGAATCCACCCTCAAAACTCATTTCTTTTCACTCAATCCCTTGATTCGAAGAAGAACATAAATATGGAAAAAATTTCAAACAAGCAATACAGTCTCATTTCTCAACCATTTTCAATAATTCCAAGTTCAGTGTGATCAGTGAGGCATGCTTAATCATTTTGAAACAAAAAATAAGAGTTCTGGAAAAATGTTTCAAGGAGGTACCTGAGCTTGAGCTTTCTCAGTTCTGGACTTTCAGACCTCCTCTCTTTGTGCAAACCACTCCCCTTGAACTCCTGATGAAGTTTTGATGCTTGGAAGGAATTTCTTTTGGCTGATTTGGGAGTTTGCAAGCCAACTGGTCAGAAATCGTGTTTGGCTTATGGGAGGTTCTTGGCTGTTTCAATGGTTGGTTTGTGGTCAGTGAGTCATTTTGAGATCAATGGTGAAGTTGGTTTGAAGATTGGTTGAGTGAGCTGAGAGATTCGAAAGGTTTTGCAAGTTGGAGAGTTTTTGATAACTATGGCAATCTGAGGTTTCAGCTTGTGTTGTGTGTTGTGTTATGTTGCATTTGGTCCACTTATCACAACTAGAGAGGTCAGAGAAGTTGTTGTGGCACAGGCTGATTGGTATGGGTCTTTTTGCAAAAAAGTCAATTTTTATGTAAGAGAGGTATGGGCTATGGCAGTGAAGGTACAAAGCATGGCTTGGCTGCAGATTGAATTAGGGAGAGCCATGGAAAAGGGTTAGAGGCAATGCAGCAAGTGGATTAGGGTTTGTGATAGGTTTTGCAACTTTGTGACTTTTTGCCCCTTTTGAAGTTTCTTGATCCACAAGGCATGAAAATGGGCAAACCTTTGATGCATTCGGATTTTTGGGCCTTGGTTTATGTTTGTGCAAGAATAGAAGTCACTTTGAGGTCTCAATTTGCCTTGGCAAGTGATTTTGCAACTTTGCCCCTTTGGTACATAACTTGAAATTATGTGATTTTTCCCAACTTTGACAAGCCATAACTTTTGATCCAAAATGAATTAGAATGAGTTCTTGTACTTTTTGAAAAGGGAATGATCCATTATACAACTTTCATGACCAAATTTTTCTCATTTGAGGCATTTTTGAATCAAAAAGCAAGGGTTGAAAAAGTTTCCCAAAATGGCAAGTTTCCATTACAAGTCATTTTCCCAAAAAGGCAACTTTGCAAATGGCTTGAAATTCTTCAATCTTGTGAACTTCTAACATCTTCTATGATCAAATAAAAATCATAAACATTCAAAATGATGAAGAACACCCTTTGGTTGGGTCATTGGGGGCCTCAGATGCCCTGATTTTGCACTGACTTGCTCAAGAAGTCAACTCTTGATTAGATGCCTTCCCCATGGAATTTCTTCATGAAAATTGATATGCATGATCCTTATACCATATAGAGACCAATATAAACAAGAATGCCCAAACAATTTGGAGTTATGGCCTTTGAAACCAAAACCCTAATTCTAGGTCATTTGTGCAATTAAACCTGGCTCTGCTTCCATGCCTTTCTCAGTTCTTGTGATTCTTTGATTTCTTTGGCCTTGAGAGGATATAATATGATGCTTGAACATACATGGACCCCTTTGAAGTGATTGATGACCTTTGGAGTGGCTCAAGTGGCTCTTGGATTGCTCAGATCACAAACCCTAGATGCAGATGACTTAGCCACAATGCAATGAATCAAAAATGCTATATGAGGTGCTATGATTGAAATTATGCATATGAAAATATCACAAGCCATGGTGTGAATGGGTGAGGGCAAATTTGGGGTGTTTACAACTGCCCCTATTCAAGCATGAGTTAGCTGTGCAGGATGTAAGCAACGGCTTAACAGGCAAACAAGATAACTTGTGGTTGAATACCAAAGACAGTCCAAAATTTGCACTCACAGAATGAAGAAGAAAAGGGATAGAGATTGTAAAATAAAATAAAGTATATTATAAAGCGCGGGTGACGGAGGACAATCATCGAGCAGAGGACGACCGCTGGGGAAAGAGCAATGACGGGGACAGCCGACATGCTGGGGATATAAGAGATTATGATGGGGACGACCATCAAGTAAATCTATAAGACTCTCTGGGGATTAGAGGTAAATGAAATAAATGATGAGGTACGGTCATCAAAGGTGAAGGACGATCACCTAGAAGGGGACGGCTGCTCTGTTGGGGATAAGATGAGGGACGGTCATCTAAGGTGAAGGACGATCACCGGGCAAGGTACGGTTGCCAAAAGTATCGCGACATAGGACGAATGCCGGATAAAAAGGTCGACGATGGGTACGGCCATCGGATAAGCATGATGAAGGACGGTCATCAAGAGGTGAAGGACGATCACCTAGCAGGGTACGGCTGCTCTGAAGGTATCATGACATAGGAAGAATGCCAGATAACAAGATCAACGATGGGGGCGGCCATCGGATAAAGTGATGAAGGACGATCATCAGGAGGTGAAGGACGATCACCTAGCAGGGGACGGCCGCTAAAAGAAATATCACGACATAGGACGAATGTCGGATAGAAAGGGGTTCTAACAATGGAGACTCCGCTGGGGAAAGGATGAGGGACGGTCATTCAAAGGTGAAGGACGATCACCTGGCAGGGTACGGCTGCCGAAAGTATCATGACATAGGACGAATGTCAGATAGAAAATAAATAGTTCACTGGGATTTGCTGGGACAAGTAAACACGGACGAGTATCTACATCCAAGGAATGAGAGGTATAAGTGTTTGGGGTACTGTGTATAGACTAAAGATGCGGACGAGCATCCTTAAGACTACGATACGGACGAGTATCGGGTAGAAACAAACGCTTGACGCATGTTCTGAGATGATGATACGGACGAGTACCAACTGGTTAACAAAGAACACGGACGGGTATTGATTCTGTGGGGACTCTTCTGGTGAATAGTAGACACAGACGAGTGTCTAAATTCAAGAAGACAATAGTGTTTGATACAGTGTATAGATTAAAGATGCGGACAAGCATCCTTAAGACTACGATACAGACGAGTATCGGGTAGAAACAAACGCTTGACGCATGTTCTGAGATGATGATACGAACGAGTATCAACTGGTTAACAAAGAACACGGACGAGTGTCGAATCTGAAGGGATTTAAGTGGTATATACAAGATACGGATGAGTATCTGTACGAGTGAAACAGGAGTAATAAGTATGAGTGGTGTACGGGAGTGTTTAACTTGCTGGGGGGAGTGTGACACGGACGAGTGTCAAAGGAGAAACGTGTAATATAAACAAGTGTATGTGTACAAAGGGAGTTGTGTATAAGTATCTGTGAGTGCAAAGGGGGCGCTTTGGCTTTCTACTGGGATATGACACGGACGGGTGCCAGGAAAGTATTTGTAATATACAAGTGTCTGTTTGTAAAGAATGCCCGGGCGACTTTACTGGGGGATGATGACACGGACGAGTGCCGAAAGGAGTGTGTATCTGTATTTGTGAGTGTAAGGAAAATGCTTTGGCTCTCTGCCGGGGAATTTGGGAAGTCTTCTGTATATCTTTGATGGATTGTCAAAATTTGCAAGTGTTTGATTCAGAACATGGCTTATGATTATGCAATATGTTTGATTTTTAGCGTAATGCTCCGTATTAGACGGAATGCTACGCTCTGCGGGGAGAATATGATGCGGATGCTATAATTATGCAAAAGATACTGATCCGGGATTCGGATCCCGTTGATGCGAAGATCTTTGGTTGATCTGCTTGAGGTGGATATCCCAGCTGGGGAGGAGATCATTGGTAGATCTGACATATGGGACTCTTCTTGGGGATATAGGTCACTGATAGACCTATTTTGGTAATGAGGGACCCAGCTGGGGTTTGTAGAAGCTTTCTTCACTCTGTTGCGAGATCTTTAGACGTTGCTCTTCTGGATAGAGGCTGAAACTCTGTGGGGAGGTGGTTCCCTGGCTTTGCAACTCAGCTGGGGAGAGAACACCTTCGGTGCAAGGACTGAGTAGATAAGTGTTTGCCAGCCTGCTGGGATGAAGCTTCCATGCCCCTTGTTGTGCTTTGAATGCCTGCAATCCTGAAAAGATAGAGAAGCGCACAAGTAATCCCGAGGTATCCCTTACCGGATTCCATCATAGGGGTTAGACACTCCCGGGAATAAACATATTTCCTGTAAGCACGTATTTTTAGAAGAGAAGCATATGTATTTATGCAATCAGTATCTTAAGGACATCGGACATTCTTGCAAATGAAAATAAAATGTACAAAACGAAACATGACTGAAAGTCTGATTTTATTAATTCATGTGCCCTGAATTGGCAAGATACAGTCAAAGAAACAAATCCCCTAAAATGAGGAGATTGTTACAAGTTGAGAAATAAAAGGTATTGGCAATGTTGATGACGCTTCAAGGAGCTTCCCTTTGCTATGACCCGTATGACATTTGACGTTCTTCTCATCTTGCTTTCTGAAGAAGGCTGATTCTGACCGGCGCTTGAACCTTTCGAAACTTACCAAGTTGTGAGTGATACAGACGAATTCAGAATGCAATTGTTCGCTTATTCCCTTATTTTGCGTGGATCGCCCTTTCGGGTTTTCAATCCACCGGGATACCTTTTTTGCCTGAGTTGTCCAATGCAGCTTTTCAACTCAGCGGGTGTACATTTTTTATTTTATTTTCCCTTATTTTTTGCCCGAGTCTTTTATTCTGTTTTTGACTCGCCGGGATGCCCTGTTTTTGCCTGGACTTACATTCTGTTTTTATGTCCAGCGGGTCATTTTTATGCGAAGTATTTTTTAACTGCATCTGAATTCACAGGGGATGGGAAGTCTTCACCATCCATAGTACTGAGCATGAGTGCTCCACCAGAGAAAACTTTCGTTACTACGAATGGCCCTTCATAATTCGGAGTCCACTTGCCCCTATGGTCTGTATGAGGAGGGAGGAGTCTTTTCAGCACAAGATCTCCTACTTGGTACTCCTGGAGCCTGACTTTCTGATCGAAGGCTTTCTTCATTCTTTTCTGATATAGCTGCCCATGGTAGATTGCAGCCAATCTCTTCTCTTCGATCAGACTCAGTTGTTCGTATTGGGATCGGACCCACTCTGCTTCATCCAGTTTAACATCCATTAGTACCCGCACGGAGGGTAATTCAACTTCAACAGGTAGGACTGCCTCCATACCATACAAAAGCTGATACGACGTTGCCCCAATGGATGTTCTGATTGACGTACGGTACCCATGCAAGGCAAATGGTAGCATTTCATGGCAGTCTTTGTAGGTAACTACCATCTTCTGCACAATCTTCTTGATATTCTTATTAGCTGCCTCAACAGCGCCATTCATCTTTGGCCTGTAAGGAGAAGAGTTGTGGTGTTGGATCTTGAAGTCCCAGCACAGTTCTGCCATCATTTTGTTGTTTAAATTGGAACCATTATCAGTAATGATTCGCTCGGGAACTCCGTATCGACAGATGATGTCTCTCTTCAGAAATCGGGCTACCACTTGCCTTGTAACATTTGCATAGGAAGCTGCTTCGACCCACTTGGTGAAATAGTCAATAGCAACCAGGATGAATCTGTGGCCGTTTGAAGCAGTCGGTTCAATCTTGCCAATCATATCAATGCCCCACATGGCAAAGGGCCAGGGTGAAGACATCACATTCAGATGATTTGGAGGCACATGCACTTTATCCGCATAAATCTGGCATTTATGACATTTTCTGGCATAAGCACAACAGTCTGCATCCATTGTGATCCAGTAGTAGCCTGATCTTAACAACTTTTTAGCCATTGCATGCCCTCCAGCATGGGTACCAAAGGATCCTTCGTGCACCTCGTGCATCAACAAGTCTGCTTCCGTTTTATCAACGCATCTGAGGAGTACCATATCAAAGTTTCTCTTGTAGAGGGAACCATCAGTATTCAGGAAGAAACTACCAGCTAGCCTTCTTAATGTCTTCTTATCATTGGAAGATGCCCCAGGTGGGTACGCTTGACCCTCCAAGAAGCATTTGATATCATGGAACCAAGGCTTATCATCTTTAACAACATCGGCTGAGAACACATATGCTGGTCGGTCAAGTCTAGACACTGAAATCCGAGGTACAAAGTTGGCAGCTTGAACTTTGATCATGGATGAAATGGTGGCAAGAGCATCTGCAAATTGATTCTCGTCCCGAGGGATATATTCAAGCTTGACCGTTGTGAAAAAAGTCAATAACCTTCTTGTATAATCCCTGTAAGGTATTAGATGATCCTGATGCGTGTACCATTTGCCGTTGGTTTGATTGATTACCAAAGCTGAATCTCCGAACACAGTTAAAGTCTTGATCCTGAGGTCAATGGCTTCCTCAAGACCCATAATACAAGCTTCGTATTCAGCTTCGTTGTTAGTGCAGTTAAAGGTGAGTTTTGCCGAGAAAGGCATGTGAACTCCTTTAGGTGTAATGAGTACTGCACCAACACCACGACCATTCATATTAACAGCCCCGTCAAACATGATAGTCCATTCTTCTTCTGGGTCAGGACCTTCAGTGTGAACAGGCTCTTCATGATCTTTTGCTTTTATGAACATGATATCTTCATCAGGGAAGTCAAATCTCATAGGCTGGTAATCATCAATAGGTTGCTCAGCAAGATAATCAGACAGTACACTGCCCTTGATGGCTTTCTGAGATGTGTACTGAATGTCGTATTCCGTGAGAATCATTTGCCATCTTGCAACCCGTCCGGTAAGCGCTGGCTTCTCAAAAATGTACTTAACTGGGTCCATCTTTGATATTAATAAGGTAGTGTGGGTCAACATATACTGCCTTAGTCTGCGAGCAGCCCACGCTAAAGCACAGCAAGTTTTCTCGAGCAGTGAATAACGTTGTTCACAGTCGGTAAACTTTTTGCTTAGGTAGTATATTGCATAATATTTTCGACCAGACTCGTCATGCTGGCCCAGCACACACCCCATCGACTCTTCTAATACTGTCAAGTACATTATCAGAGGTCTTCCTTCAACTGGAGGCATAAGGATAGGAGGCTCTTGTAAGTATTCCTTGATCTTGTCAAAAGCCTTTTGGCAGTCTTCGTTCCACCTGACCGTTTGTTCTTTTCTTAACAGCTTGAACAAAGGCTCACAAGTTGCTGTAAGGTGAGATATGAACCGTGAAATGTAGTTCAATCTACCTAGAATCCCCCGAACCTCTTTCTCAGTCTTTGGTGCATGCATTTCTTGAATGGCTTTGACTTTATCAGGGTCAACTTCAATCCCTTTCTCACTTACAATGAATCCCAACAACTTACCGGATCGCACCCCGAATGTGCACTTGTTGGGGTTTAACTTCAGTTGGTACTTCCTCAGACGCTTGAATAACTTCAGCAGATTCACCAAGTGGTCTTCTTCTGTGAGGGACTTGGCAATCATGTCATCCACATAACATTCAATTTCTTTATGGATCATGTCGTGGAATAACGTTACCATAGCTCGTTGATAAGTTGCACCAGCATTCTTCAGTCCGAATGGCATCACCTTGTAACAGAACATGCCCCAGGGTGTGATAAAAGTTGTCTTCTCCATGTCTTCAGGTGACATCTTGATCTGATTGTATCCTGAAAATCCATCCATGAAAGAGAACACCGAGAACTGAGTCGTATTATCAACCAATACATCAATGTGAGGTAATGGGAAGTCATCTTTTGGGCTGGCTCTGTTCAGATCCCGGTAGTCCACACACATCCTCACCTTGCCATCTTTCTTAGGCACAGGTACAATATTAGCAACCCACGGCGGATAGCTAGTTACAGCAAGGAATCCGGCGTCCCACTGCTTTTGTACCTCTTCTTTTATCTTCATTGCCATATCTGGGCGAGTACGGCGCAATTTCTGCTTTACTGGCGGGCAGTCTTCTTTTAAAGGCAACTTGTGCATAACAATATCAGTGTCCAACCCTGGCATATCCTGATAAGACCAAGCAAAGACATCCACATATTCCCGGAGCATATCAATCAGTTGTTCCTTTACTGAATCTTGCAGGCAGGCCCCGATCTTAACCTCTTTCACATCTTCTTCCGTACCAAGATTAACCGTTTCGACCTCCTCCTGATGAGGAGTGATAACCTTCTCCTCTTGCCTTAACAACCTAGCTAGCTCTTCAGGAAGCTCATAATCTTCTCCAACCCCTTCATCGGCTTGATTGATTGGATTGTCAAAGTCATACGAAGTCATAGCTGTGCTGTTGTCAGTGCAGTCTGGAAGGCACTCTCTGCAAGGGTTTAGATTGTTCATTTTAGTGATTAATTTTAATCTTGTTTAGAAAAAGTGAAATAAAGTTATCATTTTGGAAAACATTCCCATTTTATTTTTGTACAAAAAGAAAAATGAAAAACAGTGAGCGGAAAAGAAAAAAGACTCATTTGCAAAAGATGTCCGATATTCATTGATTGATTTGTTTGCACAAAATTACAAGATGGCCCGATTACAAAATGAGTCTTGACATCTTGGGCAAGATGCAAGACTTGATGCATGCTTAAAAATACAGGAAATAATAATTACTCTGCAGGAGTAACCCTTATAATTTCCTGGGAAGACCAGTTTGAGATACGGCTCCCCGGGATCCTTGGACGTATCCAGCTCTCCAGGTTGCGCTCATCTTCCGACTCATCTTCCAAGTTGTTCACTGCATCCGGGGTGAGCATTCCCCCGCTGACAAAACTGGGCTTCTTGGCAGCCTCTGATTGATCTTGTTGAGTTGGTTTGTAACCCAACCCAAATCTGTCCTCCTTCTTCTCCACAGGTAGCAGCTTGCCCCAGCCTTGGGCAGTACCCTCTTCAACAACCTTCCTGGCTTGCTGATAAGACGTCATGGAGGTTCCTAGCACAGCAGATGCTTCATTAATGTTCAGGGCCTCAAATCCCTGGCTCATGGTTTCATGGATCTCCCCATCCATTTCAATATACTTATACGTAGCCAGATGGCTAACAAAGATGTCCTCTTCCCCACAGATGGTGATGATTTGGCCTTCCCACTCGAATTTCAGCTTCTGGTGAAGGGTAGACGTAACAGCGCCAGCGGCATGGATCCAGGGTCGACCCAACAAACAGCTGTAGGCCGGCTGAATGTCCATCACATAGAAGGTAATTTTGAAGGTCTGCGGGCCAATCATCACAGGCAGATCAATCTCCCCTAGCACTGATCTTTTAGATCCATCGAAAGCTCTTACCACCAAATTACTCGGACGCAATGCCAAGCCATCATACTCCAGCTTCACTAAGACTTTCTTTGGTAGAACATTGAGTGACGACCCAGTGTCCACCAATACATGAGATAGAACAGCACCCTTACATTCTAGAGTGATGTGTAAAGCCTTGTTGTGGTTACGCCCCTCAGTTGTTAAATCAGCATTGGTAAAGCCCAATCCATGACTGGTGTTAACATTTGCTACCACAGTTTCTAGCTGATTAACAGTGATCTCCTCTGGCACGTATGTTGCGTGCAAGACTTTCAGTAATGCATTCCTGTGAGCTTCAGAACACATCAACAGTGATAATATGGAGATCTTTGAGGGAGTTTGGTGAAGCTGATCCACCACATTGTAATCACTTCTCTTTATGATTCTCATAAACTCGTCTACATCTTGTTCAAAAGATGTCTTCTGAGTTTCTTTGATGACTGGTTCTTCAGGTACCACACTCTTCCCCTATGCTTTTGCAGCAGCTTCTGCTTCGGCATTAGGTCTTTGCAATTGTGAGGCAAAAAGGCGTCTGCTTCTGGTGAAGCCTCCGCCTCCCCCAACATTATCAATCTGTGGAGAAGAAGTTGAAGAGTCCAAGGTGATTTTCTCCCCGTTGCAGTAGAGGTCAGAGCCATAATGCCAAGGTATGGCATTACTGCTTTCATATGGAACTGGTCCAGGCACCGTGATGGTGACTGGACTGACTGCTGCAGAGGAAGGTACTGAAATGGTGTGCGGATCGTAGTAAATGGTGATCGGTGATCTGGCAGGAGGTGCCACTATTTGTTGTTGAAAGTTGTTGTTTGGGGGAACATCCGATGGATCATAGTAAATGGTGACTGCTGAGATATCTGTTGGCGTTGTAGAAGATTCTGCTGAATAAATGGGTGCTGATGTTGTAGAAGAAATGGTTGTTGACATCTGGCTTGTTGAAGTGATGGACGGAGTCATTGTTTATGATATTGATGAATTGGTCGGAATGATTGTTGTTGTAGTTGTAGAAGAGTCAGGAATTGTTGTCAAAGGGATTGCTGGATCTGTAGGCGCCGTTGTTCTGATCTGAAGTATACCACTTTTGATAAGACCATCTATGCCGTTTCTCAAGTTATCACACCCTTTGACCGAAATTTTGCAATAACCACAACCGAGCTCACACCCGGGGAACATCTGGCACTCTAGAAGCTGAGCTTTAATTTCGACCAGAGGTGTCCGAATCTGTCCAACACTGGTGATTAAGAAAGATGGCTTGTCTTCCTCAATGGCATTAATTCTTGGCCCTCCATGATTGGGCATGGGATTCTTGTTGACATTTGGAGGGGGTGCAAAGTTGAGGGCTTTAGAATCCACCAGATCTTGTACCTTCATTTGTAAAGCCCTGCATTTCTCTGTATTGTGGCCAGGCGCATTAGAATGAAAAGCACACCCGGCGTTGACATCGTAATTTCTTGGGAGATTGGAAGGATCTGGTGGTGCCAATGTCCTTAGTTCAACCAAGTTGAGTTTCAGGAGTTGTGGCAATAAAGCGGCATAAGGCATAGGGATAGGATCAATCACCCTATTTGCCTATGATGGTCTTTGCTGAAAAGGTCTCTGTTGATTGCTGTTGTTGTTGTTGTAGGTCCTCGGTGGCGGATACTGAACTTACTGCTTATAATGTGGTTGTTGTTGTGGTTGATATGTTGGTTGCTGAGGAATCGGAGCTGGAATAGTGACAGCTTCTACTGATCTGTGGACATACTGAGGTCTGCCCCTGCCGGCATGAATGGCATTTGTTTCGCCGGTTCTTCTAGGTCTTACAAAAGGCTTCCTGGGGTTGCTTGACGAACTTGCACCATTATCAGAAATCTTACCCATCTTCAGAAGGCTTTCAATTCTTTCCCCGACTATAACTACATCTGCGAAGCTGGTGGAAGAGAAGGTAGCTAGCTTATCAATATATGTTCCTTGCAGGGTATTCATAAACATGTCGGCCATTTCTCTTTCCGACATGGGAGGCTGGACAGCAGCAGCAAGCTGTCTCCACCTCTGGGCATATTCCCTGAAGCTTTCTCTGGAGGATTGAGACATTCCCATCAGAAGGGTTCTGTTAGGAGCCATGTCCAGATTGTATTGGTACTGTCTGATGAAAGCTTCAGCTAGGTCCTTCCAGCACCTGATAGTAGCTCTGGTTAAATGTGAGTACCACTCCCTTGAAGCCTCAGTCAAACTATCTTAAAAATAGAACATCCACAGTTTTTCATCCATAGTATATGCTTTAAGTCTTCCCAGGAAGGACTGCAAGTGAGTTCGTGGACAGGAAGTTCCATTGTACTTCTCGAAGCACGGAGGTTTAAACTTGTGGGGAACCCTTACCCCGTCCACTAACCCCATATCCATGACATCAAAACCTAGGGAGTTTTGAGACTCCAAAGATCTCAACTTCTCGGCAATTTCATCAAACCTCCTATCATAAACTTCATCCCCAGCTCCCATTACAGTAAACTGTTCTTCTTGGGGGTCTTCTTGTAAGATCCTTCCTCCAGTAGTATTTCCTTGCACATTACCCGGGATGTTGACTTCCGGATGTAGATGAGGCCCATATACTGGTGGATTAACACGAGGCTGCCCCCTTTCATTGTTACTTGTTCCTCCAGTTCCCAGAGGAGGTTCTTCTGGGGTTTGTCTTTCTACCAATGCCCTCAACCTTTCTTAGCTTTGGGCTAAGCCATTCATTACTTCCATGAATTGGGTCATTTGGTTTCTCATCTCCAGCCTTTCATTAGCCATCTGAGTCCTGACCTCTGTCAGATCTTGCTGTACTTGATCAATTTGGATACCAGGAAGATTGTTGCGAGTAGGGTACCGGTGTGGACGGTTGAGAGGGAACACCCGGCGGCGAGCAATAATTCCTGAACCACAACAGAGTTAGAAACAAAATAAAGTAAAGACAAACCTACAAAACAAAACAACAGTCAGTATGCAATGCAGTATGCTTATTTATTTTCCAAGGTATCCGGCTTGGCTCTTGGTTTTGACCTTTCCAGACCCTGAGGAATATACTTTGATGTTGCTTGAGAGAAAGAGACATCAATGAAACAAACTAACAAATACATTACAAATGGTGAACCATACATAGTTCGTTTTTACAACATATGCCCCTGAAGGGTCAAAATACAACATAAAAGAAAAGTACATCAAATGGAAATAACAACAAGCAAAGTAGTCAAACATCCAAGCCAAACTCATCCTCCTTAACCTCCTTCAAAAGTGCTTCAGTTACAGGACCAGCCGGATGCTCTGTGATATTTCTGATAAGAAGGTTTCTGGTGGCAATTGCAGTGGTCAGCTTCTTGTGCCTGTCTTGGTCCTTTGACCTCTTCACACCAGCCCTAAGCTTTAATTCTGAAATCTCCTTCTGGGCTGCCAGCAAAGCCTCCTGTTGCTTCTTCTCATTGGCCTCCAACTGCTCAATCCTGGCTTGAGTTCTCTTATCTTCTTGAGTGCGAGCTTCAGTGATCCTGACCCACCTAGCTTGACTTTCCTCTAGATAGAGATCAGTCCTAGCCTTCTGAAACTGGGCCTCTTTACAGGCATTCTTCAATATTTGCTCTCCAGCTCTTGATTTCTTGATGTAGTCCTCTGCTTTCTCAATCTTGGCCAGATGCTCCACTTTAAGCTTCTCCAACCTCTCAATGTCTAGACGACCATCACGCCTCTCCCAGAGGGTCTTCTTCAGAGCTTGAGACAGATTCTCATTCCTCTCCTTCAGCTTCTCAAATTCTTCCAGGCTGACAGTGGCTGGAGGTGGTACTGTGGATGGTCCAGGTGCATCCTCAATGGTGAAGGGCATCCCAGAAATCTGAGCCCTAGCATGCGACCATTCATAATACTGAGCTGAGGCCACGTTATTGCATCTCCCAAGAATGGCCATCCCTTTGGTCTGGATGTTGTCCCAAGCCCAGGATGCTTGTCTGACAACAGCTAGATTAGGCTTTATCTCACAATACAAGGTTTCAGCTAGATCTTGCACTCTAGGAGGGTGGACCAAAGCATAGCCCAATTGTCTCTTAAACAGCAAAGGATTGTAGTTGATGCAACCCTTCACTCCTACTAGAGGTACATTGGGGTACTGCCCACAGCTAGTGATTATGTCTCTGCCCTTGGTGCTCTGGGTGCACCATCTGATGTCATCTGAAGTCAAAGCAATAAGTCTTTTAGCCCAATTTTTCTGTTGGTGAGGGTTCAGGAAGGCATCAGTCCTGGGTAAGTGTTTGAGCAGCCAGGTGTGAAATAGAGGAGCACAGCATCTCACTAACTTCCCTCTCTGCTTCTCATTCCTTTGGTGGACAGAATAATAAAAATCCCCCAGCAATGTGGGTACTGGGTTCCTCAAAAGGAAGAGATGAATGGCATTCTTGCTGATAAACTTGGGCTCATCTGCAAAAAGTATAACCCCATATATATTGAGGGCCAACAATGCACAAACTGCCCTCCATTCTCCCAAAGAGGCCTTCAGGATGGCCTGAGAAGTCAGAAAGTCTAGGTGCAAACCAGGGATTCCAGCCTTTGTTGTCATGTTCTGCTCAATTAATATAGGCTCTAGGTGCAGTGCTTTTGCCACTTCTTCATTGCTGGGAGAAGTCATATCTGGGTTGAAGGGAATCCCACCCCTAACAAGCACCCCAATCAGTGATGAAAACTCCTCTAACAGAGGTCCCAACTGAAAGTTCTGGAAAGTGAAGCATCTCAAAGGAGGGTCATAAAACTGTAGGCAGGTGTGGATCAAACTCCTCTGAGAAGGGTCTAAGTCCATAACCATATCAAGTATGCCTCCATAATGCTCTCTGAATAATGGGATGTGGTCTGGAGTGATAAGTGCTTGGACCTGCCTGATGCCAACCATCACAGGCTCAAAGAAATGGTATGAAATGTTGCTCTTCTTGGGTGCCATGACTGCTGATGAAGAGCTGAAAACAGATGCTGATGATGAAGCCTGGTACTGGAGGTGAGCCACTGATAGGCTGAGGATGATGATGGAGGTAGCTGAAGCAGGCAACTGATGAAGATAGCTGAAGCAGATAGCTGATGAAACAGAGGTCTATGCAGATGAAGGGGTCAAAACCAAGCCAGATGTAATGTGGATACCCTGCAAAATAAATAAGCAAATGTTAAATGATGCAAATGATGAGTATGCAAATGATATGCAAGGGTTTGGGATCAAGCTGGATCTGATTACTGTCTTGATATAAGTCCATGTATGTTTAGTAAGTCCAGATGGAGGTTCAGAAATCTAGTAACCAAGGTGGGGGACTCAAATAAAGAGTCACATGTCCAGGGTTAAATCACAAGAACTATCCAAAGTGAAGCATTCTTAAACAAAACAAGTATCAGGGTATGATGTGGCCAAGGGTTCCTGCAAACCTGTAAACAGTCCATCCCCCTCACAGGTGGTGTTCTAAAACAAGGATCCTCAGACTTGGATCAGTTATGAGAAGTGTAAACACTTCTAACCCGGAGGTACAGTGTTTACAATAACCATAAAGGATCCTCCTCTAATTCACCTCAGTTTCTGAAGGTCAAAAATAAAGGTCATCCAGACTTAGCAGGCTTCCCAGATAGCCCTAGCACTACAGGAAATCTGTAGCACAGAGTTCTCAAGAAGAAACCCACATTTGAACCGTGTTTCATATTCCCGCACCAGACCGAAATGAAATGGGAAAGAACATGAACCACTCTAGCCTAGGTGTCACTCCGGTCCCAGGTATAGGACCTTATACTCTCAATGAAACCCCACCCATTAAAACAACAAACCAGATCCAGCAAGATGGTAGCATGACAGTATGATATATAAAACTGTAAAGAAAGCAATAAATAACTGTACATAAAGCAGTAAATAAAGCAACTATATAAACACAATTAGCACATAACACCCCAGTAAACACAAATCAAACAAGCGCTAGGAGGAACCCACAAAAAGAACCAGAAGCCCTGGTTGCAATATACTCTCCCCAGCAGAGTCGCCAAGCTGTCGCTCCCACCAAATGACACCTCAGGTCAGAAGGGGTACAGACGCGAACGGTCGGCGAAAAGGGATGAGAACACACAAGGGTGAACTCAGAAGACAAGAGTCGCCAGCTAGGCATTTTTATCCCGGAGGAAAGGTAATGCTGCATAAACCTAGAAAGATATGGATAAGACGGTTGCGAACCAGAGAGACTGAGAAAGGGGGTTGGTTACAACCTGGGAAGGTATTAGCACCCAGATTGTCCGTCGTACTCGACGGGATCCACGCTTAGAAGATTTGTGTTTTAAAGGGGGAGTGTCAGTGCAATCTGTGTATCAAAGCTGGAAAAGAATGCAAGTGTCAGTGTAAAAGAAATGTGAAGTGTATAAGTGAAGTGTCAGTGTAAGAATAAGAATGGAATGCTCAAGATTATGAGGCTAAAAGAATGAAGCTGGAAAGAGGGGGAATACACAGAGACTTTTGTTCGATAACTTGTTAAGTTATGCCTACGTATCCTCTCGTGCAATGAGGAAGTCAGAACACCGTAGTTCGACACAAAGAGACTGAAAGATAAATTGACTGATGAACTGCTTACTTGTCTATGCTCAAGTGTATGACCTGTCTGGCTCAGGTGCAAACCGTCTTGCATTAGACGGAAGAAGCAAGTTCTCGTTTGTGAATGAATGAGATGAGAAAAGAATCCCGGAGGAGACGATTATTGTTTGTTTTTGTGTTTTCAATCTTTTATTGCTTTTGAAAGTTCGTCATAAGAAAATGAGCTTAAGCCTAAACCAATGGGTTAGTAAACTCATCACATCCTCCCTCTGATTAGGGGTAATGAGAATACCTTAAGTGTGAAGTCAACATCTCACACTTAATTACCATGATGTAGGATTAAGATCATTAACCTACTTGTGATTATTTAGATGTTTTTGTTATTTTTGTTTAGTGTTGAGTAATGAGATTAAGCCATAATCAAGGATTTAATGGACTCATTACACCATCCTAATAGAAGGATAATAGATGAGAACATTTAAGCTGAGAAAGACTCCTCAACTTAATCCATGATTAGGGATTAACCTCATGACAAAACAAAGCCTTTATTAAATGGATTTTAGTTAATGATAAGATGAAGAAGTGGATTTTATGGTTAGTAAGACAACTTGAGGGGGACTTGTCCATTAACACTAGGGTTAGTCCTTCTTAACCAATTAAGGAAGAATTAGAACCCTAATGCAAGGCCCAAGTTACAAGCTTGATGTCTTGATGATTATTAACTGAATTGATTAAAGGATTTAAACACATTAAGGGTTTAACACTTAGGATTAAAGTTATACACTCCATCCTAATAGAAGGATGCAGGCATAAGCTTAATCACAAAGCCTTAAAGCCTTTAGGGTTTGGTCCCTGATTATGACGTGAGAAGAGAAGACTCAAAAGATGACACAAAGGTAAAACTAATGGGGGACTAAACAAACCCTAATTGTTATCATGCTTGGAGACCCTAGGGTTAATGAGGCTTAAGAGAGAAAAATCTTCAGAGAAGCCACCAGGAAAGGGACAGATGAATGGAGAAAGAAGCAAAGAGAAGCAAAACAACTTGCTTCACTTAAGAAGACAAGTTGCTTGAAGAAAGAAAGTAAGAAGAGAGCATGAATGAGCAAGCTCATTCTAAAACAAATACAAAATGCAGAAATGATGCAAGAGAGATGAAAAGAGAGTGTGAGAAGTGAAGGCAAATTCACTTCTCAAACAACTTACCACCTGAAATGTTAGCAAAAGAAAATGAAATGCAATGCAAATGAGATGAAATGTGATGATGCAAACCAAAACCAGGAGCATTTACATGATGTTAATGATGCTAAGAGATGGTACAAACATGAGGCAAGGCATGAGAATGATCATACAAGGCAATGGATGCAGATGAAGCATGTTTTGAACCATGAATCTACATGAAAAGTTATGAAATGCAATGGACATATAACATGGAAAATGAAAGATGCAATGATCAAACATGATTCTAATATGTCCTAAGATGTATTATGAATCACATGAATGCATAAAATGTCAAGGCAATTCATGGTATGCAAGCAAATGGAAGATGGGTGCAAAGGAAGACATAAATTAGGGTTTATGATCAACATACAAAGCAAAGTTCAAAATCAGAAGCAAAAGTCATGATAAAAATTTGAAAATGGGATCAAAGATACCCTAAACCCATACAAACTCACTGCCCAAAGGAGGGGATCAACCTCTTAACCTAGTGAAAGTTATGAATTTCCTATGGTTGCTAGGGTTTTAAGGTACCTTGCCAAGAAAAAAGCTAAACAAATTGAAAATGCAAGATCAATTCAAATCAAATTTATCCTATAAACTACATGCTATGCAAGATGCAATGCCAAAAGAATCATCATACAACTCTCAATGGTTAGGCAGAAATAAATTTTTGAAGTTTCAAACAAAATATTGCCTTGAAATGAAATTAAATCCAATGAAAATGATCAAAAGGCATCAAGATCAAAAAATAAATTTGGTTTGAGAGTTGGACAATGTTTCTAAATGTTTCTAAATGCTATGTGAATTTTTTGGTGATTTTTAAATACCTAAATGTATTTTTAATTAATTAATTGTCATTAACTAATTAAAAATAAACATTTAAATGATTTAAAAATAATTTTTAATGCAAAAAATTAAAATAAAAATATTTTTGAAATGAGAAAAATATTCTAAGTCAGCATGCAAAAAATGAGATTTTTGTGATTTGTTTTACTATTTTTAATAAAATGAGAAAAAAAATGCAAGAAAAATGAAATTAAAATGAATTTTAATGAGAAGTCAACAGATCCAGTGGCTGAGATTTAAATGGGACGCGCGGGAGTTGACTGGCGCCAGATCTTGTGGCTGAAATTCAAACTGAGAGGATTAATTTAAAAACCTAATTAATTAACTAATGACGTGGATTAGGGCTAAGTGAAGCCATCCTGGCCATTCAAACACGCGGGAGTCAACCAAAGTCAGCCTAATCTATGGTCCACATTCAAACTGAACCCTAAACGCATTTAAAGCCCTAATGACTTTCAGGTGGCCGTTAAAGCTCCAGATCAACTCCCCTCATCCCCCTGAACCTGAATCCACCCTCAAAACTCATTTCTTTTCACTCAATCCCTTGATTCGAAGAAGAACATAAATATGGAAAAAATTTCAGACAAGCAATACAGTCTCATTTCTCAACCATTTTCAAAAATTCCAAGTTCAGTGTGATCAGTGAGGCATGCTTAATCATTTTGAAACAAAAAATAAGAGTTCTGGAAAAATGTTTCAAGGAGGTACCTGAGATTGAGCTTTCTCAGTTCTGGACTTTCAGACCTCCTCTCTTTGTGCAAACCACTCCCCTTGAACTCCTGATGAAGTTTTGATGCTTGGAAGGAATTTCTTTTGGCTGATTTGGGAGTTTGCAAGCCAACTGGTCAGAAATCGTGTTTGGCTTATGGGAGGTTCTTGGCTGTTTCAATGGTTGGTTTGTGGTCAGTGAGTCATTTTGAGATCAATGGTGAAGTTGGTTTGAAGATTGGTTGAGTGAGCTGAGAGATTCGAAAGGTTTTGCAAGTTGGAGAGTTTTTGATAACTATGGCAATCTGAGGTTTCAGCTTGTGTTGTGTGTTGTGTTATGTTGCATTTGGTCCACTTATCACAACTAGAGAGGTCAGAGAAGTTGTTGTGGCACAGGCTGATTGGTATGGGTCTTTTTGCAAAAAAGTCAAGTTTTGTGTAAGAGAGGTATGGGCTATGGCAGTGAAGGTACAAAGCATGGCTTGGCTGCAGCTTGAATCAGGGAGAGCCATGGAAAAGGGTTAGAGGCAATGCATCAAATGGATTAGGGTTTGTGATAGGTTTTGCAACTTTGTGACTTTTTGCCCCTTTTGAAGTTTCTTGATCCACAAGGCATGAAAATGGGCAAACCTTTGATGCATTCTGATTTTTGGGCCTTGTTTTATGTTTGTTGTAAACACCCCAAATTTGCCCTCACCCATTCACACCATGGCTTGTGATCATCCTCATATGCATAAACACAAACACATCATCTCACATCTCATTTTTGATTCACTGGATAGTTTCTAAGGCATCTGCACCTAGGGTTTGTGTTCTGAGCAAGCCCAAAGCATCTTGAGCCACTCCAAAAGCCACCAATCAACTCAAAGGGGTCCATGTGTGTTCTTATATCATATTCCATCTCCTCAAAGTCAAAAATGCAAAAGATTCACAAGAACTAGGGTTTGAATGGATGCAGAGCCAGGATGAACTGCACAGTTGACTGAAAATTAGGGTTTTGGTTTCAGAGGCCATAACTCCAAATTTTTTGGTAATTCTTGTTTCCATTGGTCTCTATATGGTATAGGGAGTATGCATATCAATTTTCATGAAGAAATTCCATGGGGAAGTCATCTGATCAAGAGTTGACTTTTCAGACAAGTCAGTGCAAAATCAGGGCATCTGAGGCCCCCAATGACCCAACCAATGGGTGATCTTCATCATTTTGAGTGTATATGATCTTTATTTGATCATGGAAGAAGGTTTAAGTTCATAGAAATCAAGAATTTAGGGTTTTTGCAAATGTTGACTTTTTGGGCATAGTTGACTTTTCAAGAATGCATCATTTTAGGTCAATTTTCAAGCTTTGATTCTTGGTCCAAAAAGGGTTCAAATGGAAAAACTTTGGTCATGAAAGTTGTAGATCTCATCTTTCCCTTTTCAAAAAGTACAAGAACATGATCAAACTCTTCTTGGATCAAAAGTTATGGCAATGCAAAGTTGGCTAAAATCATTGATTTTCAAGGCATGCCCTAAGTGAGAATTTTGCAAAATCTTGGACCAATGCATATTGCAGCCTCAAATTCATTTTCAAACCATTACACAAACTTTCCCTAAGTCATGAAAATCAGATTTGGACCAAGAATGCCTATGGTTTATGTTTGGTTAGGCAAAAGGATCACATGTGAACCAAAGGTACAACAAGTTGCAAAACTCATGATCATGCTTCACCAACTTGCTGCCTTGAATGCTGGACCAAGCTGACTTTTTCCCCTCATTTTGCTGCGCATAACCCATGCCTTGTACCAAGCTAGCACCTCACCATACTTCTCTTACACATAAAGTGGACTTTGAGCAACAGGTGACTTACCAATCAATAAAGCACATGTCCAATCAACTGACCAATGAGAGAGAGTTATGTGGACATTTTGCAAGCTAAACATAACACAAGGCAAGGCTGAAAGAACACACACATTCACATACACAAAATCACCTCACATTGCATAAGCCTTCGAATCTGCTTACACAGCCTACAAACACTCAAACCTTTTGCTCCATTCAACTCACCATGTATCACTGAGTGGAAACCACCAAGAACACAAGCCTGAAACAGCAAGAACACTCCATAACCATTTCACACCCCAAGCTGCATTTCTCTTCGAAACTCTCACCACAGCTTGCAAACACACAAACAAGCACCACAGACCTTCTCCATTCATCCTCAGGATCACAAACAACCCCTCACCATGACCTGAAAGTGCCTAAAACACCATTGCCATTTCTGATCAAGCTTGAGCAGAAGCTGTCGAATCTCATTATCCAGCCAACTTAAACTCTCATTGAGCATTCAAACATCATCTGGGGATCAAGTGGAGTAGATTGCACAAGGAGAGGTGGCCAGAAAGTTCTCAAACTGAAAGCTTCGAATCTCAGGTAGCCTGAAATTTATTTTTCCAGAAATTGTTTTTCTTGTTACAAACTTGTTCTTTGTGTTATCCTGATCATGAATATGTCTTTGGTTTTTGAAATGGTGATGAAATAAGCATTTAATTGAACTCTGAAACTGGTTTGCCCTAAAACTTGTTATGTTCGATTCTTGGTTTTGAGGAAGAAAAAATTTGTTTGGACTTAGGGTTTTAGCTCAGGGGATCATGGGGATCATTTTGGTGTTCTTAGTTTTCATTTTTGATACGATTTGAGGGATTTGGAGGTTTCTCAGGTGAGAGCTGGCCGGAGAAGACGACCGGAAGTCTTCTCCGGCAGCCTGAAAGTCATTAATCCCTAATTAGGGTTAGGGCACCAAGTTTAAACGTGAGCCACTGGATTTCGTTTCCCGCGCGTGAATGGAAGGTCTGGATCATTTCATTAAGTTTTAATTATGGATTATTATTTAATTAATCAGGATTAGGTTGGTTTGAATCTGGGCCGTCCAGATGCGCGCCCAGTCAACCCCTTTGAACCCAGCAGTGCATCTCAGCCTCTCATTCTAATTACTTTCACTTTTATTTAGTTTTTATTCATTTTTATTTCATTTAACTTGTACAATTAATTTAAAATAGCAAAAATTCTTAAAAATTATGAAACTTTTTCCTTAAAGTTTTATTAATTTTTAAGACCCAAAAATATTTTTATTTTATTTTTTATCATTAAAAAAGTATTTTTAAATATTTAAAAGATTATTTTTAATTGATTAATGGGAATTAATTAATTAAAAATACTTTTAGGTATTTAAAAATTACAAAAAAATTCATGAAATGTTCTAAGTCATTTAGAAACATTGTCCAACCTTCAAACCAAATTTCTTTTTTGATCTTGATGCATTTTAAGAATTTTTCATTGAATTAAATCATTTTTTATGCATTATTTTGATCACAAGTTCAAAAATTCATTTCTGCCTATTGGAGAAGGTTGAGACATTGATTCTTCTTGCATTGTTTTATGTTTGGCATGTAGTTTCTAGGGTTAAATGGCCTTGATTTGTTTCTTCATTTTCCATTTGATTGGCATTTCTTTTGTTAAGAACCCTAAAAAACCCTAATAACTTAGAAAATTCATATCTTGAGTTTGGTTGAGAGTTGAGAGTTCCCCTTTGGGCAGTGGTTCATTATAGGTTTAGGGTTTCTTTGGGTACCATTTTCCATTTTTATCTTAGGGTTTTGTTCCTGTTTTGAGTTTTGGTTTGATGTTTGATTCATAAACCCTAATTTGGGCCTTTCTCTTGCATCCTTCTTGCATTCTCTTGCATAACTTGACTTGTCATTGCATCTTGTGCATTCTTATGATTCATTTGACATCCTAAGACATGTAGGAAGCATGTTTGATCATTGCATTACATATTTGCCATGTCATATGTCTTGTATGCTTCATAACTTTCCATGTTCATCCATGCTCCTTAGCTTGCATCATATGCCTCCATGATCTTGTATGAACATCCCCATGTCTTGCCTCATGTTTGCAGCATCTCATATCATCATTTTCATCATCAACATGCTTCTGGTTTTGCTTAGCATCATATCATTTCATCTCATCTTGCATTGCATTGCATTTCTGTCTAACATTTCAGGTGGTAAGTAAACTTGGGAAGTGAATTTGCCTTCACTTCTCATAACCTTTCTTTTCATCTCTCTTGCATCCATTGCTGCATTTCTATTTGTGTTTGAGATTGAGCTTGCTCATTCTTGTTCCTCCCACTTTCTTTCTTCAAGTGACTTGACTTCTTGAATGAAGCAAGTCACTTTGCTTCTCTTGATCTTGTTCATCTGCTTCCTGGTGGTTCATCGGAAGATTGTTCTTGAAAACCTCACAAACCCTAGGATCAACCAAGCATGACAATGAATTAGGGTTTTGATTAGTCTCCCCCATAGTCTTTACCTTTGTGTCTCTCTTGAGTCTTCTCTTCTCATCTCATAATCAGAGACTGAACCCTAAAGGTTTTAAGACTTTGTGATTAGGGTTATGCCTGCATCCTTCTCTTAGGATGGAGTGTATAACTTTAATCCTAAGTATTAAACCCTTAATGTGTTTAAATCTCTTAATCAATTCACATAATAATCATCAAGACATCACACTTGTAACTTGGGCCTTGCATTAGGGTTCTAATTCTTCCTTAAGTGGTTAAGAAGGACTAACCCTAGTGTTAATGGACAAGTCCCCCTCAAGTTGTCTTACCAATCATAAAAATCACTTCATCATCATACCATTAAATAAAATTCACTTAATCAAAGGTTTGTTTTGTCATGAGTTTAATCCCTAACCATGGATTAAGTTGAGGAGTTTTCCTCAGCTTAAACATTCTCATCTATTATCCTTCTATTAGGATGGTGTAATGAGTCTGTTTAATCCTTGATTATGGCTTAACCTCATTACTCAACACTAAACAAAAACAACAAAAACATCTAAATAATCACAAGTAGGTTAATGATCTTAATCCTATACCAAAGGTGATTAAGTGTGAGAATCTGACTTCACACTTAAGGTATTCTCATTACCCCTAATCAGAGGGAAGATGTGATGAGTTTACTAACCCATTGGTTTAGACTTAAGCTCATTAACTTATGACAAACTCTCAAAAGCAATAAAAGACTGAAAACTCAAAAACAAACAATAATCGTCTCCTCCGGGATTCTTTTCTCATCATCTTCACTCATAAACGAGAACCTGCTTCTTCCGTCTAATGCAAGACAGTTTGCACCTGAGCCAGACAGGTCACACACTTGAGCATAGGCAAGTAAGCAGTTCGCAAGTCAATTCATCTCTCAGTCTCTTTGGGTCGAACTACGGTGTTCTGACTTCCTCATTGCACGAGAGGATACGTAGGCATAACTTAACAGTTATCGAACAAAAGTCTCTGTACATTCCCCCTCCTTCCAGCATTATTCTTTAAGCCTCATAATCATGAGCATACTCTTTCTTACACTGACACTATACACATTACACTTCACACTTCTTTTGCACTGACACCTGTACATTCTTTTCCAGCTATTCTATACACAGATTGCACTGACACTACCCCTTTAAAACACAAATCTTTTAAGCGTGGATCCCGTCGAGTACGGCGGACAATCTGGGTGCTAATACCTTCCCAGGTTGTAACCAACCCCCTTTCTCAGTCTCTCTGGTTCGCAACCGTCTTATCCATCTCTTTCTAGGCTTATGCAGCATTGCCTTTCCTCCGGGATAAAAATGCCTAGCTGGCGACTCTATTCATTCTCCAGTGAGTCCACGGCTGTGTGTTCTCACTGTTCCCCTCGCCGACCGTTCGCGTCTGTACCCTTATTTGACCTGGTGTCACTTATCGGGAGCGACAGCTTGGCGACTCTGCTGGGGAGCCTTATATTGCAACCAGGGCTTCTGGTTCTTTTTGTGGGTTCCTCCTAGCGCTTGATTGATTTGTGTACTGGGGTGTTATGTGCTTATTTGTGCTTGTATTTATTTATTGCTTTATGTACAGTTTACTTTACTGGTTTCTTTATTGCATTTGTATATATCATATTGTCATACTGTTGCTGGCTGGATCTGGTTTCTTTATTTTGGTGGGTGGGGTTCATTGAGAGTTAAGGTCCTATACCTGGGACCTGAGTGACACCTAGGCTAGAGTGAATCATATTCTTTCCCATTCCATTTCGGTCTGGTGCGGGAATATGAAACACGGTTCAGATGTGGGTTTCTTCTTGAGAACTCTGTGTTGCAGATTTCCTGCAATGCTAGGGCTATCTGGGAAGCCTGCTAAGTCTGGATGACCTTTTAGTTTTGACCTTCAGAAACTGAGGTGAATTAGAGGAGGAATTGTTATGGTTATTGTAAACACTGTACCTCCGGGTTAGAAGTGTTTACACTTCTCATAACGGATCCAAGTCTGAGGATCCTTGTTCTAGATCACCACCTGTGAGAGGGCTGGGCTGTTTACAGGTTTGCAGGTACCTTGACCTCAGAATACCCTGTCACTTTGACTTTGTTAAGAATACTCCATGTTGGATAGTTCTTGTGATTCTAAAACCCTGGACATGTGGCTCTTTATTTGAGTCCCCCACCTTGGTTACTGGATTTTTAGACCTTCAACTGGAATTCTTGAACACACTTGGACCTATATCAGAATACCTTGGCCAGATCCAGCTCAGTCACAAACCCTTTGCATTTCATTTGCATACATACTCATTGCATCATATTAACATGTGCTTATTTGTGTTTCAGGGTATCCATTTTCATCTGGTTTTGGTTTTGACCCCATCTGCAGTTTTGACCTGTCTCCACCAGCACTTGCTTCAGCTTGTCAGCCATATACTTCAGTTACTTGCACTAGCCAGCCAGTGGCCCACTTCTCAACCTCTTCATCAGCACTTACTTCAGCACTCATGGCTCCAAAGAAAAGCAACATCACCTATCATTTCTTCCAACCAGACTTATCAGACATCAGGAGGATCCAAACCCTGATCACTCCGGAACACATATCTTTGTTCAGAGAAAGCTATGGGGATATACTTGACTTGGTTATGGATCTGGACCCTTCACAGAGGAGCCTCATCCATACCTGCATTCAGTTTTATGACCCCCCATTGAGATGTTTCACCTTTCAAGACTTCCAGTTGGGCCCTCTTTTAGAAGAATACTCATCATTGGTTGGTTTGCCTATCAAGAGAGAAATCCCTTTCAATCCTGAGATGGTCTTTCCTACCAATGGAGAGGTAGCAAGAGCTTTACATCTGGAGCCTGTCCTAATTGAGCAGCATATGACCTCTAAAGCGGGGATCCCTGGTTTTCATCTGGACTTCTTAATTTCTCAAGCTAGTTTGAAGGCCTCCTTGGGGGAGTGGAAAGCTGTTTGTGCTTTGTTGGCTTTAAGTGTCTATGGAATTGTGTTGTTTGCAGATGAGCCTCGATTCATCAGCAAGAATGCAATCCATTTGTTCATCCTGAAGAACCCAGTGCCAACCTTATTGGGAGACCTTTACTATTCAGTGCACCAGAGGAATGAGAAGCAGAGGGGGAGACTAGTGAGGATTTGTGCTCCATTATTTCATACTTGGCTTCTCAAGCATCTACCCAGAACAGATGCATTTCTCAATCCTCATCAGCAGAGCAACTGGGCTAAGAGACTCACTACTCTCACTTCAGTAGACATCAGATGGTGTACTCAGAGCACCAAGGGCAGAGATATCCTCACAAGCTGTGGGCACTTTCCCAATGTGCTTTTAATAGGAGTTAAGGGGAGTATCAACTACAACCCTCTGCTGTTCAAGAGGAAATTAGGCTATGCACTGGTCCATGCTCCCAGAGCACAGGACCTGGTTGAGACCCTCTACTGTGAGAACAAGATTAGTCTGGCAACTGTTAGGCAGGCTGCCTGGGCCTGGGATCATGTTCAAACCAAGGGAGTCACCATTCTGGGGAAGTGCAATAATGTGGCATTAGCCCAATATCATGAGTGGTCCCGTGCCAGGGCCCAATTCTCTGGAATGCCTTTCACCATAGAAGACATGCCTGAGTCATCTTCGGCACCACCCCCTGCCACCATCAGTTTGGAGGAGTTTGATAGCTTGAAAGAAAGAAATGAGAAGTTAACCCAGGCTTTGCAGAAGACCCTCCGGGAGAGGAGTGAAGGTGTGAGGGAGATTGAGAGATTGGAGAAGTTGAGAGTGGAGCACTTGACTAAGATTGAGAAGTCTGGAGAGTATATCAACAAGTCTAAAGCTGGTGAGCAGATTCTGAAGAATGCTTGTAAAGAAGCCCAATTCCAGAGAGCAAGAACAGACTTGTATTTGAAAGAGAGTCAGGCCAGGTGGGTCCGGATCACTGAGGCCCGCACTCTAGAAGACAAGAGAGTTCAGGACAAGATGGAGCAGATGGAAAAAGCCCTGGCAGCAGCCCAGAAGGAAATATCAGAGCTAGAAATCAGAGCTGGAGTAAAGAGGTCTAAGGACCAAAGTCAGAACAAGAAGTTGACTGCAGCTGTTGCAACAAGAAACCTTCTCATCAGAAGTCTCACGGAGCGTCCGGCTGATCCTGTGACCGAAGCACTTCTTAAGGAAGTTCGTGAGGATGAGTTTGGCCTTGGAGTTTGATCATTTGCTTGTTGTTATTCCTATTCCATGTACTTTTGCTTTTGTGATGTATTTTGACCCCTTTAAGGGCTTGTGTTGTAAAATGAACAAGTTGTATTATTTCATCTTATGTAATATATTTGTGTTATTTTGTTCCATCCAAGTTCACTTCAAAAGCAACTTCAACAGCATCATCTTCAGGGGTCTGGAAGGGTCAAAACTGAAGACCAAACCGGATACCTTGAGAGCAAATAAGCATAACTGCATTGCATACTAACCCTTTTTGTTTGTTTTGTAGGTTTTGTTTTATTGTTACTAACCTCTGTTGTGATACTTAGGAATTATTGCTCGCCGCCGGGTATTTCCTCTCAACAGGCCACACAGGTACCCAACTAGAAACAACCTTCCGGGAATTCAAATGGATCAGGTACAGCAGGACCTAGCAGAGGTCAGAAATCAGATGGCGAACGAAATATTGGAGATGAGAACACAGATGACGCAGTTCATGGAAGTTATGAACAACATGGCTCAGAGCCAGGAGAGACTGAGGGCCATTGTGGAAAGGCAGAATCAATAGGAGCCCCATGTGGGGACTGCTGGCACCAGTAACAATGAAAGGGTGCAACCCCATGTTAATCCCCCTGTGTTTGGCCCACATTTGCATCCTGAGATCAACATTCCTGCAAATGTTCAAGGCACAGCCACTGCAGCCAGGGTACTTCAGGAAGACCCTCAAGAAGACCAGTTCACTGTAATGGGTGCTGGAGAAGAGGCTTATGATAGGAGATTGGATGAAATAGCTGAGAAGTTGAGGTCCTTAGCATCTCAAAATTCTTTGGGTTTTGACGTGATGGATATGGGCTTGGTAGACGGGGTCAGGATCCCCCATAAGTTCAAGCCTCCTTGTTTCGAAAAGTATAATGGGACTTCATGCCCCCGGACTCATCTACAATCATTTCTGGGAAGGCTGAAGGCCTATACAATGGATGAGAAGCTCTGGATGTTCTACTTCGAAGACAGCTTGACTGGAGCATCAAGGGAATGGTATTCCCATTTGACAAGGGCAACTGTAAGATGCTGGAAGGACCTGGCAGAGGCCTTCATCCGACAGTATCAATACAACTTAGACATGGCGCCCAACAGGACTCTCCTAATGGGAATGTCACAGTCGTCAAGGGAAAGTTTCCGAGAATATGCCCAGAGATGGAGGCAATTGGCTGCAGCCGTTCAACCACCAATGTCTGAGAGAGAAATGGCAGACATGTTTATGAACACTCTTCAGGGAACGTATATTGACAGGTTGGCTGCTTTCTCTTCCACTAGCTCCGCCGATGTTGTTATAGCGGGGGAGAGAATTGAGAGCCTGTTAAAAATGGGTAAGATCTCTGATAATGGTGCTAGTTCGTCCAGTGGTACAAGAAAGCCTTTTGCAGGCCCAAGAAGAACTGGCGAGACCAATGCCATTCACACCAACAGGGGTAGGCCCCAATATGCTCAGAGATCAATAGCAGCAGTCACCATCCCTTCTCCAGCTCATCCTTTACCAGTCTATCAACCTCCTCAGCAAAACTATCAACCACAACCTCAGTACCATCAGCAAAATCAGTACCCTCCAAGAAACAACACCAACAACAATCAACAGAGGCCATTCCAACAAAGGCCATCCCAAGCTAACCGAGTGATCGACCCGATCCCAATGCCGTATGCCGCCTTGCTTCCACAACTTCTGAAACTCAACCTAGTTGAGCTAAGAACGTTGGCACCTCCGGATCCCAACAGTTTACCAAGGAACTATGACTCCAATGCTAGGTGTGCTTTTCATTCAAACGCACCTGGTCACAGTACAGAAAAATGCAGGGCTCTGCATATGAAGGTACAAGACTTGGTAGACTCCAAGGCTCTGAATTTTGCACCGCCGCCCAATGTCAATAAAAACCCAATGCCAAACCATGGTGGTCCCCGAATTAATGCTATTGAAGAAGACCAACCGTCTTATTTAATAACCAGTGTGGATCAGATCAGGACACCATTGGTGGAAATCAAAGCTCAACTCCGTGAAAACCAAATATTTCCGGGGTGTGAACTGGGGTGCCCCTACTGCAATATTTCATGGAATGGGTGTGAGGACCTAAGGAATGGCATTGACAGCCTTATTCAGAGTGGCCTGCTACAGATCACTACATCATTCCCGACGAATCCGGCAACTTCATCAGCAACGGTTTCAGACCCTCCTACAACTGCAGCAACTATTGTTCCCGACAATTCACCAGCAACATCAGCAAGTACTTCATCTGTCCTCCCAAATGATCAGTTTTCAACAGTTTCTCCTGCTACAACTTCAGCTTCATTCCATTTCGAATCTCCATCAACAACAACAGCAGTCCTTCCAACACCTCCTACAACACCAGCAAACAATCATGAAGATGTCTCCACTGTTACCATATTCTACGATCCTGAAAATAACTCCGCCTACCATTCAGAAGGTGCTGCTCCCGCCAGAGCACCAGTTACCATCTTTTATGATCCACAAACAATTACAGTCCCTTCAGCAGCCGCAATCAGTCCAGTCACTGTCACGGTGCCTGGACCTGTACCATATGAAAGCAATAGGGCCATCCCTTGGCACTATGGCTCTGACTTGAATTGCGAGGGAAAAAGAATCACTCTGGAAACATCAACACCTGCACCCCAAGTAGATAATGTGGGGGGAGGCGGAGGCTTCACTCGAAGCGGACGTCTCTTTGCTTCACAAGTTCAAAGACCTACTGCCGAAGCAGAAGCTGCTGCCAAGGCAAAGGGAAAAGGCCCGGTGCAGGAAGATCCAGCTGTTAAAGAAGCCTTGAAGACTCCATTCGATCAGGAAGTTGATGAGTTTATGCGAATCGTCAAAAAGAGTGATTATAAAGTTGTGGATCAACTTCACCAAACGCCATCCAAAATCTCTATCCTCTCACTGCTTATATGCTCCGAAGCCCATCGAAATGCATTACTTAAAGTCTTGCACGCAGCTTACGTGCCGGAAGAGATTACTGTCAACCAATTGGAAACCGTTGTTGGAAATGTTACTGCTAGCAATGGGCTAGGGTTCACCAACACTGACTTGACAGCGGATGGCCGCAACCACAACAAAGCCTTGCACATAACCATGGAATGCAAAGGAGCTGTCCTTTCTCATGTGCTGGTGGACACAGGTTCTTCCCTGAATGTCTTACCAAAGAAGGCTCTGGTGAAGCTTGAATATGATGGACTGGCATTGAGACCCAGCAACCTGGTGGTACGAGCCTTTGATGGTTCAAAGAGATCGGTTCTGGGAGAGATTGAGCTGCCTGTGACAATTGGCCCGCAGACCTTTAAAACTATCTTTTACGTGATGGACATTCAGCCCGCCTACAGTTGTTTGTTGGGTAGACCCTGGATTCACGCCGCTGGCGCAATAACGTCTACCCTTCACCAAAAGTTAAAATATGAGTGGGAAGGCCAAGTTGTCACAATCTGCGGGGAAGAGGATATTTTTGTTAGCCATCTGGCTACTTATAAGTACATTGAGATGGATGGAGAAATCCATGAAACAATGAGCCAAGGTTTTGAAGCCTTGAATGTCAATGAAGCATCTGCTGTATCTGGTATCTCCATGTCGTCATACCAACAAGCCCGGGAGGTTGTTGAGGAAGGAACTGCCCTAGGCTGGGGCAAGGTTTTAGCTGTGGAGGAGAAGAAGGACAAGTTTGGGTTGGGTTACAGACCAACTCAACATCAAGCAAAGGCTGCTGGAGAGCCTGGTTTTGTCAGTGGGGGGATGCTTACCCCCGATGCTATCAACTGTCTGGAAGACGAGCTGGAAGAGGAGCGCAATCTGGAGAATTGGATTCGTCCGAAGATCCCGGGGAGCAGTGTCTCGAACTGGTCTTCCCAGGGAATTATAAGTGTTACTCGAGCAGAGTAATTATTATTTCCTGTATTTTATAAGCATGCATCAAAGTCTTGCATCTTGCCCAAGATGACAAGACTCATTTTGTAATAGGGCCATCTGTACTTTTGTGCAAACAAGATCAATTAATGAAACATCAGACATCTTTTTTGCAAACGAGTCTTTTTCTTTTCGTTCACTGTTTTTCCATTTTTCTTTTTTGTACAAAAATAAATGGCAGTGTTTTCAAAATGACAACTTCATTTCACTTTTCTAAATAAGACTAAAATCAGATCACTAAAATGAACAACTCAACCCTTGCAGAGAGTGCCTTCCTGACAGCACCGACAACAGCACGGCTATGACATCGTATGACTTTGACAATCCGATCAATCAAGCTGATGAAGGGGTTGATGAAGAATATGAGCTTCCTGAAGAGCTAGCCAGGTTGTTAAGACAAGAGGAAAAGGTTATTACTCCTCACCAGGAGGAGGTTGAAGTGATCAATCTTGGTACAGAAGAAGACGTGAAAGAAGTCAAGATCGGGGCCTGCCTGCAAGACTCAGTGAAGAGACAACTGATAGATCTGCTTCAAGAGTATGTTGATGTGTTTGCTTGGTCGTATCAGGATATGCCAGGGTTGGATACCGATATAGTTGTGCACAAGCTGCCTCTAAGGGAAGAATGCCCACCGGTCAAACAGAAGCTGCGCCGAACTCGCCCAGACATGGCAATGAAGATCAAAGAGGAGGTACAAAAGCAATGGGACGCCGGGTTCCTTGCTGTGACTAGCTACCCGCCGTGGGTTGCTAACATAGTACCTGTGCCTAAGAAAGACGGCAAAGTTAGGATGTGTGTTGATTACCGGGATCTGAACAGAGCCAGCCCGAAAGATGATTTCCCATTACCTCACATTGATGTATTGGTGGATAACACGGCTCAGTTCTCGGTATTCTCCTTCATGGATGGATTTTCAGGATACAACCAGATTAAAATGTCACCTGAGGACATGGAGAAGACAACATTCATCACACCTTGGGGCACGTTCTGCTACAAAGTAATGCCATTTGGGCTCAAGAATGCCGGTGCAACATATCAACGGGCTATGGTAACATTATTCCACGATATGATCCATAAGGAAATCGAGTGTTATGTGGATGACATGATTGCCAAGTCCCTTACAGAGGAAGACCATCTGGTGAATCTGCTCAAGTTGTTCAAGCGTCTGAGGAAGTATCAACTGAAGTTGAACCCCAACAAATGCACATTCGGGGTGCGATCCGGTAAGCTGCTGGGCTTTATTGTAAGCGAGAAGGGGATTGAAGTTGACCCTGATAAAGTCAAAGCCATCCAAGAGATGCCTGCACCGAAAACTGAGAAAGAGGTTCGAGGGTTCTTAGGTCGATTGAACTACATCTCAAGGTTCATATCTCACCTCACAGCAACCTGTGAACCCTTATTCAAGCTGTTAAGGAAGGAACAAACAGTCAGGTGGAATGAAGACTGCCAAAGGGCTTTTGACAAGATCAAAGAATATCTGCAAGAACCTCCAATCCTCATGCCTCCAGTTGAAGGAAGACCTCTAATTATGTACTTGACAGTATTAGAAGAGTCAATGGGGTGTGTGTTGGGCCAGCATGACGAGTCTGGTCGAAAAGAGTATGCAATATACTACCTAAGCAAAAAGTTTACCGACTGTGAACAACGTTATTCACTGCTCGAGAAAACTTGTTGTGCTTTAGCGTGGGCAGCTCGCCGACTAAGGCAGTATATGTTGACCCACACTACCTTGTTAATCTCAAAAATGGACCCGGTCAAGTACATATTTGAGAAGCCGGCGCTTACCGGACGGGTTGCAAGATGGCAAATGATTCTTACAGAATACGATATACAATACACTTCTCAAAAAGCCATCAAGGGCAGTGTACTATCAGAATATCTTGCTGAGCAACCCATTGATGATTACCAGCCTATGAGGTTTGACTTCCCTGATGAAGACATCATGTTCATAAAAGCAAAAGATCACGAAGAGCCTATTCACACTGAAGGGCCTGACCCGGAAGAAGAATGGACTATGATGTTTGACGGGGCTGTTAACATGAACGGCCGTGGTGTTGGTGCAGTACTCATTACACCCAAAGGAGTTCACATGCCTTTCTCGGCAAAACTCACCTTCAACTGCACTAACAACGAAGCTGAATACGAAGCTTGCATTATGGGTCTTGAGGAAGCCATTGACCTCAGGATCAAGACATTGACCGTATTCGGAGATTCAGCTTTGGTAATCAATCAGACCAACAGAAAATGGTACACACACCAATCCATCTGATACCTTACAGGGATTATACAAGGAGGTTACTGACTTTCTTCACAACGGTCAAACTTGAGTATATCCCTCGGGACGAGAATCAGTTTGCAGATGCTCTTGCTACCATTTCATCCATGATCAAAGTTCAAGCTGCTAACTTTGTACCTCAGATTTCAGTATCGAGACTTGATAGACCAGCATATGTATTTGCAGCGGATGCTGTAAAAGATGATAAGCCTTGGTTCCACGACATTAAGTGCTTCTTGGAGGATCAAACATACCCATCTGGGGCATCTTCCAATGATAAGAAGACTTTGAGAAGGCTTGCTGGAAGTTTCTTTCTGAACACTGATGGATCTTTACACAAAAGGAACTTTGACATGGTACTCCTCAGATGTGTTGATAAGACGGAAGCAGATTTGTTGATGCATGAAGTGCATGAAGGCTCTTTTGGTACCCATGCTGGAGGACATGCAATGGCTAAGAAGTTGTTAAGATCAGGTTATTACTGGATCACAATGGATGCAGACTGTTGTGCTTATGCCAGGAAATGTCACAAATGCCAGATCTACGCAGATAAAGTGCATGTACCTCCGAACCCTTTGAACATCATGTCTTCACCTTGGCCCTTTGCCATGTGGGGCATTGATATGATTGGCAAGATTGAGCCAACTGCTTCGAACGGCCACAGATTCATCCTGGTCGCCATCGATTATTTCAAAAAGTGGGTTGAAGCAGCCTCATATGCAAACGTCACAAGGCAGGTGGTAGCCCGATTCCTGAAAAGAGATATCATCTGTCGGTATGGAGTTCCCGAGCGAATCATTACTGATAATGGTTCCAATCTCAACAACAAAATGATGGCTGAATTATGCCGGGACTTCAAGATCCAACATCACAATTCTTCTCCTTACAGGCCAAAGATGAATGGCGCTGTTGAGGCGGCAAACAAGAATATCAAGAAGATTGTGCAGAAGATGGTAATCACCTACAGAGACTGGCACGAAATGCTACCATTTGCCTTGCATGGGTACCGCACATCGATCAGGACATCCACTGGGGCAACGCCGTATCAACTTGTATATGGTATGGAGGCAGTCCTACCTGTTGAAGTCGAATTACCCTCCTTGCGAGTCTTGATGGATGTTAAACTGAGTGAAGCAGAATGGGTTCGGTCCAGATACGAGCAACTGAGTTTGATCGAAGAGAAGAGATTGGCTGCAATCTGTCATGGGCAGTTATATCAGAAGATAATGAAAAGAGCCTTCGATCTGAAAGTCAGGCATCGAGAGTACCAAGTGGGAGATCTTGTGCTGAAGAGAATCCTCCCTCCTCATACCGACCACAGGGGCAAATGGACTCCAAACTATGAAGGACCATTCGTGGTAAAGAAAGTTTTCTCTGGTGGAGCACTGATGCTCAGCACCATGGATGGTGAAGATTTCCCGTCCCCTGTGAATTCAGATGCAGTTAAAAAATACTTCGCATAAAATGACCCGCTGGACATAAAAACAGAATGTAAGTCCAGGCAAAAATAGGGCATCCCGGCGAGTCAAAAACAGAATAAAAGACTCGGGCAAAAATAAGGGAAATAAACAAAAATGTACACCCGCTGAGCTGAAAAGCCGCATTGGACAGCTCAGGCAAAAATGGGTATCCCGATGGTTTGAAAACCCGAAAGGGCGATCCATGCAAAATAAGGGAGTAAGCGAACAATTGCATTCTGAATTCGTCTGTATTGTCAGCAACTTGGTAAGCTTCGGAAGGATCAAGCTCCGATCAGAATCAACTTTCTCCAGAAAGCAAGACGAGAAGAACGTCATTGTCATACGAGTCATAGCGGGAGAGGAAGCTCCTCAAAGCGTCATCAACACTGCCAGCACTTCGTTTCTCAATTTGTAACAATCTCCTCATTTCAGGAGATATGTTTCTTTGACTGTATCTTGCCAATTCAGGGCACATGAATTAATAAAATCAGATTTCCAGTCATGTTTCGTTTTTACATTTATGTTTTGCAAAGAATTGTCTGATATCTCTAAAAATACAATTGCATAAGTACAGATGCCTTTCTCTAAAAATAAAGCACATGCTCACAGGGAATATACTTACTCTCGAAAGTACTTATCTCCTATGACGGAATCCAGTAAAGGATACCTCGGGACCATTTGCGCGCTTCCTTATCTTTGCAGGATTGCAGGTATCCAGAACGCAACTTGGGGCATATAAGTTACAGTCCAGCAAGCTGGCAAATCAACAAACAGGCTTAACACTCAAGATGTTTTCTCCCCAGCCGAGTTGCCTCTCATTACTCTCCCCAGTTGAGTTACCAACAAGCATTCCCCAGCTGAAGAACCAACTGTCCTTCCTCAGCAAGGTGCAAGAATCAGGGAATCATCTCCCCACAGAGCTTCAAGCCTCTATTCAGAAGAGCAACGCACGAAGAAGTCACAACAGAGAGGGAGAAAGCTTCTACAAACCCCAGCTGGGTCCCACATTATAAGGATATGTCAATCAGTGACCTATATCCCCAAACAGATACATCATTAGATCTACCAATGATCTCATCCCCAGCTGGGATGTTCACTTCAAGCAGATCAATCAGAGATCTTTGCGGCAACGGGATCAGAATCCCGGATCTGTGCCTCTTTGCATAATCATAGCATTCGCATCATACTATCCCCTCAGAGCGTAGCATTCCGTCTAATACGGAGCATTACGGCAAAAATCCAAATGCATAGCATAATCATGAGCCATGTTCTGAATTAACACTTGTGAATAATAACCGTTCATCATCATTGTACAAAAATCCCGCCAGGGTCCCAGCAAAAGCAGTTGCCTCTCCAATCACAAACACCGGTATGTATTTCCTTTTGATACCCATTCGTATCAACATTCCCCAGTAAAGTCGTCTGAGCACCCTTTGCAAACGAGATCACCCGTATTACAGATACTTCCTGACACCCGTCCGTGTCAAATCACCAGCAGAAAGCCAAAGGCATCCTCTTTGCACTCACATGTACTCATACATATACTTTCTTGACACCCGTCCGTGTCATATCCCCGGCGTAGTCGCTTACACTTTTACAACCCATATACTTGTTAATATCATTGTACTTTTCTCCTTTTGACACTCGTTCGTGTCACTCTTCCCAGCAGATAAACACTCATTTATATAATACTCACTACTCGTTGGTACACTTATACAGATACTCGTCCGTATCTTGTATACATCATCACTCATGTCCCCACAGATTCGACAATAGTCCTTGTTCTTTGTTAACCCGTTGATACTCGTCCGTATCATCATCTCAGAACATTGCGTCTAATGTTTGTTTCTACATGATACTCGTCCGTATCATAGTCTTAAGGATGCTCGTCCGCATCTTTAATCCATACACTGTGTCAAACACTCATGTCCTCTTGAATATAGATACTCGTCCGTGTCTACTATTCCCCAGAAGAGTCCTTTCAGATGCAACACTCGTCTGTGTTCTTCGTTAACCAGTTGATACTCGTCCGTATCATCATCTCTGAACATGTGTCAGTTTGTTTCTACATGATACTCGTCCGTATCATAGCCTTAAGGATGCTCGTCCGCATCTTTAATCTATACACAATACCAAACACTTATACCTTTTGTTTCTTGGATGTAAACACTCGTCCGTGTTTACTTTATCCCCAGTAGATCACCAACAAATTTTCTTTTTTTTATCTAACACTCGTCCTGTGTTACGATAACCCTGAGAGCAGCCGTACCCTGCTGAGTGGTCGTCCTCCACTTCTTGATGGTCGTCCTCCATCATGCTCATCCGATGGCCGTCCCCATCGTGGATATTTAGCAGCCGTCCCCTGCTAGGTGGTCGTCCTCCACCTTTCGATGATCGTCCTTCATCACTTTATCCAATGGCCGTCCCCATTGTTGATTTTAGTTATCTAACACTCGTCCTGTGTTATGATAAACCTTGAGAGCAGCCGTCCCCTGCTGAGTGGTCGTCCTCCACTTCTTGATGGTCGTCCTCCATCATGCTCGTCCGATGGCCGTCCCCATCGTTGACCTTTTATATCCGGCATTCGTCCTATGTCGCGATATTTTCGGCAGCCGTACCCTGCCAGGTGGTCGTCCTCCACCTTTGATGGCCGTCCCCATCATATTTACCTTTCATCCCCAACAGAGCAGCCGTCCCCTGCTAGGTGATCGTCCTTCACTTTTGATGGCCGTACCCCATCATCTGTTTATTTCATTTATTCTTTAGCCCGATGGCCGTCCCCGTCGTGGCCCCTTTTCCTTTTTAGCCCGATGGCCGTCCCCATCGTTGGTTACTTTACCTTATGAACTTGATGGCCGTCCCCGTCATGTTTCATTAATCCCCAGAGATTTTTACAGTTTATCTTGATGGCCGTCCCCATCATGATTTTATTTTCCCCAGCTAGTCGGCCGTCCCCGTCTTGGCTTTACCCAGCATGTCGGCCGTCCCCGTCATCGCTTTGCTTTACCCAGCAGTCGTCCTCTGCTCGACGGTCGTCCTCCGTCGTTCACTTTACAATATACTTTATTTTCTTTTACAATCTATATCCCTTTTTCTTCTTCATTTTGTGAGTGCAAATTTTGGACTGTCTTTGGTATTCAACCACAAGTTATCTGGTTTGCCTGTTAAGCCGTTGCTTACATCCTGCACAGCTAACTCATGTTTGAATAGGGGCAGCTGTAAACACCCCAAATTTGCCCTCAACCATTCACACCATGGCTTGTGATCATCCTCATATGCATAAACACAAACACATCATCTCACATCTCATTTTTGATTCACTGGATAGTTTCTAAGGCATCTGCACCTAGGGTTTGTGTTCTGAGCAAGCCCAAAGCATCTTGAGCCACTCCAAAAGCCACCAATCAACTCAAAGGGGTCCATGTGTGTTCTTATATCATATTCCATCTCCTCAAAGTCAAAAATGCAAAAGATTCACAAGAACTAGGGTTTGAATGGATGCAGAGCCAGGATGAACTGCACAGTTGACTGAAAATTAGGGTTTTGGTTTCAGAGGCCATAACTCCAAATTTTTTGGTCATTCTTGTTTCCATTGGTCTCTATATGGTATAGGGAGTATGCATATCAATTTTCATGAAGAAATTCCATGGGGAAGTCATCTGATCAAGAGTTGACTTTTCAGACAAGTCAGTGCAAAATCAGGGCATCTGAGGCCCCCAATGACCCAACCAATGGGTGATCTTCATCATTTTGAGTGTATATGATCTTTATTTGATCATGGAAGAAGGTTGAAGTTCATAGAAATCAAGAATTTAGGGTTTTTGCAAATGTTGACTTTTTGGGCATAGTTGACTTTTCAAGAATGCATCATTTTAGGTCAATTTTCAAGCTTTGATTCTTGGTCCAAAAAGGGTTCAAATGGAAAAACTTTGGTCATGAAAGTTGTAGATCTCATCTTTCCCTTTTCAAAAAGTACAAGAACATGATCAAACTCTTCTTGGATCAAAAGTTATGGCAATGCAAAGTTGGCTAAAATCATTGATTTTCAAGGCATGCCCTAAGTGAGAATTTTGCAAAATCTTGGACCAATGCATATTGCAGCCTCAAATTCATTTCAAACCATTACACAAACTTTCCCTAAGTCATGAAAATCAGATTTGGACCAAGAATGCCTATGGTTTATGTTTGGTTAGGCAAAAGGATCACATGTGAACCAAAGGTACAACAAGTTGCAAAACTCATGATCATGCTTCACCAACTTGCTGCCTTGAATGCTGGACCAAGCTGACTTTTTCCCCTCATTTTGCTGCGCATAACCCATGCCTTGTACCAAGCTAGCACCTCACCATACTTCTCTTACACATAAAGTGGACTTTGAGCAAAAGGTGACTTACCAATCAATAAAGCACATGTCCAATCAACTGACCAATGAGAGAGAGTTATGTGGACATTTTGCAAGATAAACATAACACAAGGCAAGGCTGAAAGAACACACACATTCACATACACAAAATCACCTCACATTGCATAAGCCTTCGAATCTGCTTACACAGCCTACAAACACTCAAACCTTTTGCTCCATTCAACTCACCATGTATCACTGAGTGGAAACCACCAAGAACACAAGCCTGAAACAGCAAGAACACTCCATAACCATTTCACACCCCAAGCTGCATTTCTCTTCGAAACTCTCACCACAGCTTGCAAACACACAAACAAGCACCACAGACCTTCTCCATTCATCCTCAGGATCACAAACAACCCCTCACCATGACCTGAAAGTGCCTAAAACACCATTGCCATTTCTGATCAAGCTTGAGCAGAAGCTGTCGAATCTCATTATCCAGCCAACTTAAACTCTCATTGAGCATTCAAACATCATCTGGGGATCAAGTGGAGTAGATTGCACAAGGAGAGGTGGCCAGAAAGTTCTCAAACTGAAAGCTTCGAATCTCAGGTAGCCTGAAATTTATTTTTCCAGAAATTGTTTTTCTTGTTACAAACTTGTTCTTTGTGTTATCCTGATCATGAATATGTCTTTGGTTTTTGAAATGGTGATGAAATAAGCATTTAATTGAACTCTGAAACTGGTTTGCCCTAAAACTTGTTATGTTCGATTCTTGGTTTTGAGGAAGAAAAAATTTGTTTGGACTTAGGGTTTTAGCTCAGGGGATCATGGGGATCATTTTGGTGTTCTTAGTTTTCATTTTTGATACGATTTGAGGGATTTGGAGGTTTCTCAGGTGAGAGCTGGCCGGAGAAGACGACCGGAAGTCTTCTCCGGCAGCCTGAAAGTCATTAATCCCTAATTAGGGTTAGGGCACCAAGTTTAAACGTGAGCCACTGGATTTCGTTTCCCGCGCGTGAATGGAAGGTCTGGATCATTTCATTAAGTTTTAATTATGGATTATTATTTAATTAATCAGGATTAGGTTGGTTTGAATCTGGGCCGTCCAGATGCGCGCCCAGTCAACCCCTTTGAACCCAGCAGTGCATCTCAGCCTCTCATTCTAATTACTTTCACTTTTATTTAGTTTTTATTCATTTTTATTTCATTTAACTTGTACAATTAATTTAAAATAGCAAAAATTCTTAAAAAATATGAAACTTTTTCCTTAAAGTTTTATTAATTTTTAAGACCCAAAAATATTTTTATTTTATTTTTTATCATTAAAAAAGTATTTTTAAATATTTAAAAGATTATTTTTAATTGATTAATGGGAATTAATTAATTAAAAATACTTTTAGGTATTTAAAAATTACAAAAAAATTCATGAAATGTTCTAAGTCATTTAGAAACATTGTCCAACCTTCAAACCAAATTTCTTTTTTGATCTTGATGCATTTTAAGAATTTTTCATTGAATTAAATCATTTTTTATGCATTATTTTGATCACAAGTTCAAAAATTCATTTCTGCCTATTGGAGAAGGTTGAGACATTGATTCTTCTTGCATTGTTTTATGTTTGGCATGTAGTTTCTAGGGTTAAATGGCCTTGATTTGTTTCTTCATTTTCCATTTGATTGGCATTTCTTTTGTTAAGAACCCTAAAAAACCCTAATAACTTAGAAAATTCATATCTTGAGTTTGGTTGAGAGTTGAGAGTTCCCCTTTGGGCAGTGGTTCATTATAGGTTTAGGGTTTCTTTGGGTACCATTTTCCATTTTTATCTTAGGGTTTTGTTCCTGTTTTGAGTTTTGGTTTGATGTTTGATTCATAAACCCTAATTTGGGCCTTTCTCTTGCATCCTTCTTGCATTCTCTTGCATAACTTGACTTGTCATTGCATCTTGTGCATTCTTATGATTCATTTGACATCCTAAGACATGTAGGAAGCATGTTTGATCATTGCATTACATATTTGCCATGTCATATGTCTTGTATGCTTCATAACTTTCCATGTTCATCCATGCTCCTTAGCTTGCATCATATGCCTCCATGATCTTGTATGAACATCCCCATGTCTTGCCTCATGTTTGCAGCATCTCATAGCATCATTTTCATCATCAACATGCTTCTGTTTTTGCTTAGCATCATATCATTTCATCTCATCTTGCATTGCATTGCATTTCTGTCTAACATTTCAGGTGGTAAGTAAACTTGGGAAGTGAATTTGCCTTCACTTCTCATAACCTTTCTTTTCATCTCTCTTGCATCCATTGCTGCATTTCTATTTGTGTTTGAGATTGAGCTTGCTCATTCTTGTTCCTCCCACTTTCTTTCTTCAAGTGACTTGACTTCTTGAATGAAGCAAGTCACTTTGCTTCTCTTGATCTTGTTCATCTACTTCCTGGTGGTTCATCTGAAGATTGTTCTTGAAAACCTCACAAACCCTAGGATCAACCAAGCATGACAATGAATTAGGGTTTTGATTAGTCTCCCCCATAGTCTTTACCTTTGTGTCTCTCTTGAGTCTTCTCTTCTCATCTCATAATCAGAGACTGAACCCTAAAGGTTTTAAGACTTTGTGATTAGGGTTATGCCTGCATCCTTCTCTTAGGATGGAGTGTATAACTTTAATCCTAAGTATTAAACCCTTAATGTGTTTAAATCTCTTAATCAATTCACATAATAATCATCAAGACATCACACTTGTAACTTGGGCCTTGCATTAGGGTTCTAATTCTTCCTTAAGTGGTTAAGAAGGACTAACCCTAGTGTTAATGGACAAGTCCCCCTCAAGTTGTCTTACCAATCATAAAAATCACTTCATCATCATACCATTAAATAAAATTCACTTAATCAAAGGTTTGTTTTGTCATGAGTTTAATCCCTAACCATGGATTAAGTTGAGGAGTTTTCCTCAGCTTAAACATTCTCATCTATTATCCTTCTATTAGGATGGTGTAATGAGTCTGTTTAATCCTTGATTATGGCTTAACCTCATTACTCAACACTAAACAAAAACAACAAAAACATCTAAATAATCACAAGTAGGTTAATGATCTTAATCCTATACCAAAGGTGATTAAGTGTGAGAATCTGACTTCACACTTAAGGTATTCTCATTACCCCTAATCAGAGGGAAGATGTGATGAGTTTACTAACCCATTGGTTTAGACTTAAGCTCATTAACTTATGACAAACTCTCAAAAGCAATAAAAGACTGAAAACTCAAAAACAAACAATAATCGTCTCCTCCGGGATTCTTTTCTCATCATCTTCACTCATAAACGAGAACCTGCTTCTTCCGTCTAATGCAAGACAGTTTGCACCTGAGCCAGACAGGTCACACACTTGAGCATAGGCAAGTAAGCAGTTCGCAAGTCAATTCATCTCTCAGTCTCTTTGGGTCGAACTACGGTGTTCTGACTTCCTCATTGCACGAGAGGATACGTAGGCATAACTTAACAGTTATCGAACAAAAGTCTCTGTACATTCCCCCTCCTTCCAGCATTATTCTTTAAGCCTCATAATCATGAGCATACTCTTTCTTACACTGACACTATACACATTACACTTCACACTTCTTTTGCACTGACACCTGTACATTCTTTTCCAGCTATTCTATACACAGATTGCACTGACACTACCCCTTTAAAACACAAATCTTTTAAGCGTGGATCCCGTCGAGTACGGCGGACAATCTGGGTGCTAATACCTTCCCAGGTTGTAACCAACCCCCTTTCTCAGTCTCTCTGGTTCGCAACCGTCTTATCCATCTCTTTCTAGGCTTATGCAGCATTGCCTTTCCTCCGGGATAAAAATGCCTAGCTGGCGACTCTATTCATTCTCCAGTGAGTCCACGACTGTGTGTTCTCACTGTTCCCCTCGCCGACCGTTCACGTCTGTACCCTTATTTGACCTGGTGTCACTTATCGGGAGCGACATTTGTGCAAAGATTATAAGTCACTTTGAGGTCTCAATTTGCCTTGGCAAGTGATTTTGCAACTTTGCCCCTTTGGTACATAACTTGAAATTATGTGATTTTTCCCAACTTTGACAAGCCATAACTTTTGATCCAAAATGAATTAGAATGAGTTATTGTACTTTTTGAAAAGGGAATGATCCATTCTACAACTTTCATGACCAAAGTTTTCTCATTTGAGGCATTTTTGAATCAAAAAGCAAGGGTTGAAAAAGTTTCCCAAAATGGCAAGTTTCCATTACAAGTCATTTTCCCAAAAAGGAAACTTTGCAAATGGCTTGAAATTCTTCAATCTTGTGAACTTCTAACATCTTATATGATCAAATAAAAATCATACACATTCAAAATGATGAAGAACACCCTTTGGTTGGGTCATTGGGGGCCTCAGATGCCCTGATTTTGCACTGACTTGCTCAAGAAGTCAACTCTTGATTAGATTCCTTCCCCATGGAATTTCTTCATGAAAATTGATATGCATGATCCCTATACCATATAGAGACCAATAGAAACAAGAATGCCCAAAAAATTTGGAGTTATGGCCTTTGAAACCAAAACCCTAATTCTAGGTCATCTGTGCAGTTAAACCTGGCTCTGCTTCCATGCATTTCTCAGTTCTTGTGATTCTTTGATTTCTTTGGCCTTGAGAGGATATAATATGATGCTTGAACATACATGGACCCCTTTGAAGTGATTGATGACCTTTGGAGTGGCTCAAGTGGCTCTTGGATTGCTCAGATCACAAACCCTATATGCAGATGACTTAGCCACAATGCAATGAATCAAAAATGCTATATGAGGTGCTATGATTGAACTTATGCATATGAAAAGATTACAAGCCATGGTGTGAATGGGTGAGGGCAAATTTGGGGTGTTTACAGCTGCCCATATTCAAGCATGAGTTAGCTGTGCAGGATGTAAGCAACGGCTTAACAGGCAAACAAGATAACTTGTGGTTGAATACCAAAGACAGTCCAAAATTTGCACTCACAGAATGAAGAAGAAAAGGGATAGAGATTGTAAAAGAAAATAAAGTATATTATAAAGCGCGGGTGACGGAGGACGATCATCGAACAGAGGACGACCGCTGGGGAAAGAGCAATGACGGGGACAGCCGACATGCTGGGGATATAAGAGATTATGATGGGGACGACCATCAAGTAAATCTATAAGACTCTCTGGGGATTAGAGGTAAATGAAATAAATGATGAGGTACGGTCATCAAAGGTGAAGGACGATCACCTAGCAGGGGACGGCTGCTCTGTTGGGGATAAGATGAGGGACGGTCATCTAAGGTGAAGGACGATCACCGGGCAAGGTACGGTTGCCAAAAGTATCGCGACATAGGACGAATGCCGGATAAAAAGGTCGACGATGGGTACGGCCATCGGATAAGCATGATGAAGGACGATCATCAAGAGGTGAAGGACGATCACCTAGCAGGGTACGGCTGCTCTGAAGGTATCATGACATAGGACGAATGCCAGATAACAAGATCAACGATGGGGGCGGCCATCGGGTAAAGTGATGAAGGACGATCATCAGGAGGTGAAGGACGATCACCTAGCAGGGGACGGCCGCTAAAAGAAATATCACGACATAGGACGAATGTCGGATAGAAAGGGGTTCTAACAATGGAGACTCCGCTGGGGAAAGGATGAGGGACGGTCATCCAAAGGTGAAGGACGATCACCTGGCAGGGTACGGCTGCCGAAAGTATCATGACATAGGATGAATGTCAGATAGAAAATAAATAGTTCACTGGGATTTGCTGGGACAAGTAAACACGGACAAGTGTCTACATCCAAGGAATGAGAGGTATAAGTGTTTGGGGTACTGTGTATAGACTAAAGATGCGGACGAGCATCCTTAAGACTACGATACGGACGAGTATCGGGTAGAAACAAACGCTTGACGCATGTTCTGAGATGATGATACGGACGAGTACCAACTGGTTAACAAAGAACACGGACGGGTATTGATTCTGCGGGGACTCTTCTGGGGAATAGTAGACACAGACGAGTGTCTAAATTCAAGAAGATAATAGTGTTTGATACAGTGTATAGATTAAAGATGCGGACAAGCATCCTTAAGACTACGATACGGACGAGTATCGGGTAGAAACAAACGTTTGACGCATGTTCTGAGATGATGATACGGACGAGTATCAACTGGTTAACAAAGAACACGGACGAGTGTCAAATCTGAAGGGATTTAAGTGGTATATACAAGATACGGACGAGTATCTGTACGAGTGAAACAGGAGTAATAAGTATGAGTGGTGTACGGGAGTGTTTAACTTGCTAGGGGGAGTGTGACACGGACGAGTGTCAAAGGAGAAAAGTGTAATATAAACAAGTGTATGTGTACAAAGGGAGTTGTGTATAAGTATCTGTGAGTGCAAAGGGGGCGCTTTGTCTTTCTACTGGGATATGACACGGACGGGTACCAGGAAAGTATTTGTAATATACAAGTGTCTGTTTGTAAAGAATGCTCGGGCGACTTTACTGCGGGATGATGACACGGACGAGTGCCGAAAGGAGTGTGTATCTGTATTTTTGAGTGTAAGGCAAATGCTTTGGCTCTCTGCTGGGGAATTTGGGAAGTCTTCTGTATATCTTTGATGGATTGTCAAAATTTGCAAGTGTTTGATTCAGAACATGGCTTATGATTATGCAATATGTTTGATTTTTAGCGTAATGCTCCGTATTAGACGGAATGCTATGCTCTGCGGGGAGAATATGATGCAGATGCTATAATTATGCAAAAGATACTGATCCGGGATTCGGATCCCGTTGCTGCGAAGATCTTTGGTTGATCTGCTTGAGGTGGATATCCCAACTGGGGAGGAGATCATTGGTAGATCTGACATATGGGACTCTGCTTGGGGATATAGGTCACTGATAGACCTATTTTGGTAATGAGGGACCCAGATGGGGTTTGTAGAAGCTTTCTTCACTCTGTTGTGAGATCTTTAGACGTTGCTCTTCTGGATAGAGGCTGAAACTCTGTGGGGAGGTGGTTCCCTGGCTTTGCAACTCAGCTTGGGAGAGAACACCTCCGGTGCTAGGACTGAGTAGATAAGTGTTTGCCAGCCTGCTGGGGTGAAGCTTCCATGCCCCTTGTTGTGCTTTGAATGCCTGCAATCCTGAAAAGATAGAGAAGCGCACAAGTAATCCCGAGGTATCCCTTACCGGATTCCATCATAGGGGTTAGACACTCCCGGGATTAAACATATTTCCTGTAAGCACATATTCTTAGAAGAGAAGCATATGTATTTATGCAATCAGTATCTTAAGGACATCAGACATTCTTGCAAATGAAAATAAAATGTACAAAACGAAACATGACTGAAAGTCTGATTTTATTAATTCATGTGCCCTGAATTGGCAAGATATAGTCAAAGAAACAAATCCCCTAAAATGAGGAGATTGTTACAAGTTGAGAAATAAAAGGTATTGGAAATGTTGATGACGCTTCAAGGAGCTTCCCTTTGCTATGACCCGTATGACATTTGACGTTCTTCTCATCTTGCTTTCTGAAGAAGGATGATTCTGACCGGCGCTTGAACCTTTCGAAACTTACCAAGTTGTGAGTGATACAGACAAATTCAGAATGCAATTGTTCGCTTATTCCCTTATTTTGCGTGGATCGCCCTTTCGGGTTTTCAATCCACCGGGATACCCTTTTTTGCCTGAGTTGTCCAATGCGGCTTTTCAACTCAGCGGGTGTACATTTTTTATTTTATTTTCCCTTATTTTTTGCCTGAGTCTTTTATTCTGTTTTTGACTCGCCGGGATGCCCTGTTTTTTCCTGGACTTACATTCTGTTTTTATGTCCAACAGGTCATTTTTATGCGAAGTATTTTTTAACTGCATCTGAATTCACAGGGGATGGGAAGTCTTCACCATCCATAGTACTGAGCATGAGTGCTCCATCGGAGAAAACTTTCGTTACTACGAATGGCCCTTCATAATTCGGAGTCCACTTGCCCCTGTGGTCTGTATGAGGAGGGAGGAGTCTTTTCAGCACAAGATCTCCTACTTGGTACTCCCGGAGCCTGACTTTCTGATCGAAGGCTTTCTTCATTCTTTTCTGATATAGCTGCCCATGGTAGATTGCAGCCAATCTCTTCTCTTCGATCAGAATCAGTTGTTCGTATTGGGATCGGACCCACTCTGCTTCATCCAGTTTAACATCCATTAGTACCCGCACGGAGGGTAATTCAACTTCAACAGGTAGGACTGCCTCCATACCATACACAAGCTGATACGGCGTTGCCCCAGTGGATGTTCTGATTGACGTACGGTACCCATGCAAGGCAAATGGTAGCATTTCATGCCAGTCTTTGTAGGTAACTACCATCTTCTGCACAATCTTCTTGATATTCTTATTAGCTGCCTCAACAACGCCATTCATCTTTGGCCTGTAAGGAGAAGAGTTGTGGTGTTGGATCTTGAAGTCCCGGCACAGTTCTGCCATCATTTTGTTGTTTAAATTGGAACCATTATCAGTAATGATTCGCTCGGGAACTCCGTATCGACAGATGATGTCTCTCTTCAGAAATCGGGCTACCACTTGCCTTGTAACATTTGCATAGGAAGCTGCTTCGACCCACTTGGTGAAATAGTCAATAGCAACCAGGATGAATCTGTGGCCGTTTGAAGCAGTCGGTTCAATCTTGCCAATCATATCAATGCCCCACATGGCAAAGGGCCAGGGTGAAGACATCACATTCCGAGGATTTGGAGGCACATGCACTTTATCCGCATAAATCTAGCATTTATGACATTTTCTGGCATAAGCACAACAGTCTGCATCCATTGTGATCCAGTAGTAGCCTGCTGGGATGAAACTTCCATGCCCCTTGTTGTGCTTTGAATGCCTGCAATCCTGAAAAGATAGAGAAGCGCACAAGTAATCCCGAGGTATCCCTTACCGGATTCCATCATAGGGGTTAGACACTCCCGGGAATAAACATATTTCCTGTAAGCACGTATTTTTAGAAGAGAAGCATATGTATTTATGCAATCAGTATCTTAAGGACATCGGACATTCTTGCAAATGAAAATAAAATGTACAAAACGAAACATGACTGAAAGTCTGATTTTATTAATTCATGTGCCCTGAATTGGCAAGATACAGTCAAAGAAACAAATCCCCTAAAATGAGGAGATTGTTACAAGTTGAGAAATAAAAGGTATTAGCAATGTTGATGACGCTTCAAGGAGCTTCCCTTTGCTATGACCCGTATGACATTTGACGTTCTTCTCATCTTGCTTTCTAAAGAAGGCTGATTATGACCGGCGCTTGAACCTTTCGAAACTCACCAGATATCTTTTACACTTATAAGTCCATAACTTATACACTTTCTCTCATGATACTCGTCCGTGTCAAACTTTCCCCAGCAAGTTGAACACTCATTTGTGTCTCACTCATGCTTATTTTTCACTCATACAGATACTCGTCCGTATCTTATATACACCACTTATCTCTCCTCAGATTCAACACTCGTCCGTGTTCTTTGTTAACCAGTTGATACTCGTCCGTATCATCATCTCTGAACATGCGTCAACGTTTGTTTCTACTGATATGCGTCCGTATCATAGTCTTAAGGATGCTCGTCCGCATCTTTAATCTATACACAACGTTAAACACTTATACCTTTCCTTTCTTGAATGTAGACACTCGTCTGTGTCTACCATTCCCTAGAAGAGTCCCCAGCAAATCTCCAGTAAAAAGTAAAACTTCTTTTCTATCTGACATTCGTCCTATGTCATGATACTTTCGGCAGCCATACCCTGCCAGGTGATCGTCCTTCACCCTTTAATGATCGTCCCTCATCATTCCCCCAGCGGAGTCTCTATTATTAGAACCCCTTTTCTATCCGACATTCGTCCTATGTCATGATGTTGAGAAGCCGTCCCCTGCTAGGTGATCGTCCTTCACCTTTTGATGATCGTCCTTCATCACTTTATCTGATGGTCGTCCCCATCATTGATTCTGTTATCTGACATTCGTCATATGTCATGATAAACCCCGAGAGCAGCCGTACCCTCTAAGTACCATTGATCTTTGAATCTTTCTCCTTATTTTATTGTGACCATCAACAACATTTCCTATTATTCTTTTCTTGCAAGACTTGCATCATTTTCTTGATTATTTCTTTTGTTTTTGGGATAATCGCTAACATAATGATTATGCTTCTGAAAATTGTAGCATTGAATATGACTTTTATCAGGTTTCCTTCCACCACATCTTCCTCTACCTGCAACACCACCTCTGTGATTATTTTGAATTGAGGGTTGTCTCTAATTCAACGGATTTCCTTCTTGTTGGCTACTTCTATCATTTGAATTTTAGTATCATCCTCTACCTTTGTTGCCATTCCATCTTCCTTTGCCTTTCTTTTCTTTTGTTGATTGTCCCTGTAGAGTGTAAACACCCCAAATTTGCCCTCACTCATTTCACCATTGGCTTGTGATCTTTCATTTTTGCATAAGCATAAGCATACCATCTCATATTGCATATTTGCTTCACTGCATAAGTTCAAGTTCATCTGCATCTAGGGTTTGTGATTTGAGCAATCCAAAGATCCATTTGAGCCACTCCAAAGGTCTCCAATCATTCCAAGAGGGTCCATGTGTGTTCTATCATCATATTATATCCCTCAAAGATCAAAGAAGTCAAGAAATCACAAGAACTGGCAAGGCATGGAAGCAGAGCTAGGATTTTCACTACACAAATGACCAAAATTAGGGTTTTGGTTTCAGAGGCCATAACTCCAACTTTTTGGGCCATTATTGTTTCTAATGTTCTTAAGATGTTATAAGGATCATGTGTACCAAGTTTGATGAATAAATTCATTGTGGAAGTCATATGTTCACTGGGTAACTTCTTGAGCAAGTCAGAGCAAAATAAGGGCATCTGAGGCCCCCAACAATGGAACCAAAGTGATATTTTCATCAAATTGAATTTATATGATCTTTATTTGATCATTGAAGTGCTTGGAAGTTCACAAAATTGAAGAAATTTGAGCTAAACCAAAAGTTGCCAAAAATAGAAATGACTTGTAATGGAAACTTTCCATTTTGGGAAAGTTCTTCAACCCCCTCTTTCTCAACCAAAAATGCTTCAAATGAAAAATTGTTGGTCATGAAAGTTGTAGATTGGATCATTCCCTTTTCAAAAAGTACAATAACATGTTCTAATTCATTATGGAACTCAAGTTATGATCTTTCAAAGTTGGCAAAAATCCTATAATTTTCACTTTCACACCAAAGAGGATTTTTTGCAAAACCAATTGCCAAGCCATTTTGTGACCTCTAATGCATCTCTAAGCATCATACAAACATAGTACAATGCATTGTGATCAGAATTGCCCAAAGAATCATTCACTTTCATGCCTTAAACTTCAAGAAATTCCAAAAGGGCCAAAGTTCTTCAAATTTGCAAAATGGCATGAATCTTCTCATACACTTGCTTCAACACCCCAAATCAGTTTCTATGGACCTCCTTGATCAATACTGAACCAAGACATGCCCTTGAACAACTCCTGCCACAGCCCATGCTTCAAGTACACAAGTTGTTGACTTTTTGCAATTGAACCCATACCAATCAGCTGCAGCCACAACCACTCTCTGGCCAATAGGGACTTGTTATGTAGACAAAAAGCAAGCCATTTTCACATAACCTTGGAGCCTGAATCATCCCATACACCAAGTTCCACAAAATCACTCAAGACTTTCCCTTTTTCGATTCTCATAGCACAAGCCTCAAACCTCAAAACAAACTTCACCATTCAACTCACCATCATCAATAGAACCTTTCCCAACTATTAAACAAGCCTGAAAGCCCCTGAAAGCAAAACACGATTCTGGTGCATCAAGAGTTCATCCTCTCAATCCAGCCATTCTAAACTCATTCAAAGCCTTGCAACATCATCAGTGGATCAAGTGGAGGCTATTTGCACAAGAGAGAGGTCCAGAAAGTGCCAAACTGAAAAGCTTCATCTCAGGTATACCTCAAGAACAAATTTTCCAGAACTTGTTTTTTATGTTATAGAAATGATTTATATGCTTCACTGATCACACTGCACTTGTTGGTTTTGAAAATGATTGAGTATTGAGTCTGTATCGTGTTTCTCAAAGTTTTGCCATTTTTGAGTTTTGATTCGTATCTTGTTCATGATCCATTAGAAATTTGTTTTGAGGGTAGATTCAGGCTTGGGAAGGTTTGTGGGTTTGATCTGGAGCTTTAGAGCTCCTAAATCGGCCTAAGGAAGAAGTTGATTGTTTGGTCTCGCCGGAGAAGATGACCGAAACACTGTTCCGGTCATCTGAAAGTGATTAGGGCTTAATTAGGGTTTAGTTTGCCAGATGCGTTCTGGGCCTTTGGATCAGGTTTAATTTAGAAATAGATGGCCAAGATTAGTTCACTTAGGGTTTAATTCGTATTAATTAAATTAATTAGATAATTAAGTCAGTTTGAATGTGAGCCATAGGATTTGGCGCGCAGTCAATTCCCTCCACCCAGCTTTGAATCTCAGCCATGGATCTTGCATACTTCTCATTTATTTCATTTTTATTTCATTATTTCTTATTTCTTTTGCATAATTATTTCAAAATATCAAAACTCATCAAAAAAAATTTCAAACTTTGCATTTCTGATTCAAATATTTTTCTTCATCCAAAAACAATTTTTATTTTATTTTTTTGCATTTAAAAAGCATTTTTAAAATATTTAAATGTTTATTTTAATTAATTAATGGAAATTAATTAATTAAAATACCATTTAGGTTTCTAAATATCACAAAAAAATTCACATTGCATCTTAAGACATTTAGAAACATTGTCAAACCCTTCACGTAAATTTCTTTTTGGTTTTCATCATACTTTGACATTTTCTTTGAATTTAGGGTTCATAAAATCCCCTTTTGGAACCCTAACTTTAAAAAATCTTTTCTGCCTAACCATGAATGGTTTGATAATGATTATTTTTGCATTGTTTTCCATATAACATGTAGTTTATAAGATATTTTTGGCATGAATTTATCCTTCATTTTCAAATTGATTTGCATTTTTCCTTTTGAGGTACCCAAAAACCCTAGTTAACTTAGAAAAATCATAACTTTCTTTAGGTTAAGAGTTAGACCTTCTCCTTTGGAGTGTGATATCATATGGGGTTAGGGTTTGTTTGAGCTCATTTGCACATTTTTATCATGTCATTTGCTTCTGTCTTTTCCATGTGCATCTCATATTGCCTTAAAACCCTAATTTTGCATCTTCATTTGCATTCATCTTGCATATGCATCCATACATGAACTTTCCATGACATTTCATGCATTCATATATCATCTTAGACATCTTACGACATGTTAGAATCATGCTTAATCATTTCTTCATTCATTTTCCATGATTTGCATTCATTTCATTCCATAAATTTCATGAACTTTCAAACTTCAAAGCATGCTTCATTTGCATTCATTCTCTTTGTATGACCATTCATTGCACTTTTTATGTCTTTGCATCATGTCATAGCATCATTTTCATTATGTGTATGCTTCTGACTTTGGCTTTTGTCTTTGCATATGCATCATTCCATCTCTTTTCTTTCCTTATGCATCTTGTGCTAACATTTTCAGGTGGTAAGTAATTTAAGAAGTGGATTTGCCTTCACTTCTCATTTCTCTTCATTTTCTTCATATGCATCTTTGCTGCATTTTTGATTGACTTTGAGTGGGCTTGCTCATTCATGTTCATCTCTCACTTTCTTTCTTTTAAGTTACTTATCTTCTTCAATGAAGTAAGTAACTTATTCATCTGCTTCTCCCTCATTCTATCTGCTTCTTCCATTGGTGGCTTCTTTGAAGACCTTTCTTAAGCCTTATAAACCATAGGAACATCTAAGCATGATAATAATTAGGGTTATGATTAGTCCCCCTTAGTTTTTACCTTTGATTATTCTTTGTGTCTCTCTTCTCATCCCATCATTAGAGACTAAACCTTTAAGGCTTTAAGACTTTGGAATTAGGGTTATGCCTGCATCCTTCTCTTAGGATGGAGTGTATAACTTTAATCCTAAGTGTTAAACCCTTAATTTGTTTAAACCTCTTAATCAATCCATCTAATAATCACTAAGACATTAACTTGTAACTTGGGCCTTACATTAGGGTTCTAATTCTTCCTTTATGGTTAAGAAGGACTAACCCTAGTGTGTCGCTCCCAAAGATTTGCATCCCGGTACAAACGCGAACGGTCGGCGAAAGGAGAAATGAAATGAAGGTGAAAAGAGTCGTCAGGTAGGCATTTTTATCCCAAAGGAAAGGTAATGCTGCATAGACCTAGAAAGATATGGATAAGACGGTTGCGAACCAGAGAAACTGAGAAAGGGGGTTAGTTACAATCTGGGAAGGTATTAGCACTCAGATTGTCCGTCGTACTCGATGGGATCCACGCTTGAAAGTTTATGTTTAAAGGGGTAGTGTCAGTGCTATTTTGTGTGCAAAAGCTGGAAAATAATGCAAGTGTCAATGCAAAAGAAATGTGAAGTGAAATAAAGGAGTGTCAGTCTAAGGAAAGAGTGCAATGCTCAAGACTATGAGGCTTAAAGAATAATGCTGGAAGAGGGGGGATATAAAGAGACTTTTGTTCGATAACTGTTAAGTTATGCCTACGTATCCTCTCGTGCAATGAGGAAGTCAGAACACCGTAGTTCGACTCAAAGAGACTGAAGGATAAATTGACTGATGAACTGCTTACTTGTCTATGCTCAAGTGTATGACCTGTTTGGCTTAGGTGCAAACTGTCTTACATTAGACGGAAGAAGCAAGTTCTTGTTTATGAGTGAATGAGGTGAGAAAATGAGCTTAAGCCTAAACCAAGGGTTAGTAAACTCATCACATCTTCCCTCTGATTAGGGGTAATGAGAATACATTAAGTATGAAGTAAGCACCTCACACTTAATCACCATGATGTAGGATTAAGATCATTAACCTACTTGCATTTATTTATCTGTTTTTTGAGTTTTTGTTTAGTGTTAAGTAATGAGTTTAAGCCATAATCATAGATTTAATGGACTCATTACACCATCCTAATAGAATGATAATAGATGAGAACATTTAAACTAAGGAAGGCACCTCAACTTAATCCATGATTAGGGATTAACCTCATGACAAAACAAAGCCTTTATTAAAGTGAATTTTAGTTAATGATAAGATTAAGAAATGGATTTTAGGGTTTGTAAGACAACTTGAGGGGGACTTGTCCATTAACACTAGGGTTAGTCCTTCTTAACCAATTAAGGAAGAATTAGAACCCTAATGCAAGGCCCAAGTTACAAGCTTATTGTCTTAGTGATTATTAAAGTGGATTAATTAGAGGGTTTAAACACATTAAGGGTTTAAAACTTAGGATTAAAGTTATACACTCCATCCTAAAAGAAGGATGCATGCACAATCTTAATCACAAAGCCTTAAAACCTTGAAGGTTTAGTCCTTGATCAAGAGATGAGAAGAGAGACACAAAGAGATGACACAAAGGTAAAACTAATGGGGAACTAATCAAACCCTAATTATGATCATGCTTGGGTATTCCTAGGGTTTATGAGGCTTGCAAGAAGTCTTCAAGATGAGTAACCAAGGAAGAAGCAAAGATGGAAGGATAAGAAGCAGAAAGAAGTAAGTGAACTTACTTCACTTAAGAAGATAAGTTGCTTGAAGAAAGAAAGTGAGGAGGGAACATGAATGAGCAAGCTCACTCTAATACACATACAAAATGCAGCAAAGATGCTTAAAAGAGATGAGAAGAGATTGTGAGAAGTGAAGGCAAATTCACTTCTCAAAACAACTTACCACCTGAAAAGTTAGCAAAAGGAAATGAAAGTGAAATGAAAATGAAAAGCATGCAATGATGCAAACCAAAACCAGAAGCATAATCATGATTAAAATGATGCTAGGAGTGATAGGAAAGCATGCCAAGAGATGCAAATGATCATACACGTGATGAAGATGCAAATGCAGCATATAAGAAGCATGAAAGTTCATGAATGCACATGGAATGAAATGAATGCATAACAAGGAAAATGAATGATGCAATGATCAAACATGATTCTAATTTGTCCTAGGATGTCTTATATGTCATGTGAATACATACAATGTCATGGAAAGTTCATGAATGCAAGCATATGCAAGATGAAGGCAAATGAAGATGCAAAATTAGGGTTATATGAACATGTGAGATACAAAACTCAAAAACAGAAGCAAATGATAAGATAAAAAATTGAAAATGGACTCAAAGGAGCCCTAAACCTATACTAGTTCACCATCCAAAGAGGGAGGTCAGAAGCTAAACCTAAAGGAAGTTATGAATTTCCTAAGTTTCTAGGGTTTTAAGGGTGATCCTCAATGTAAAATGCCAAACAAATTGAAAATTAAAGATAAAAATGAAACAAAAATGTTTTTAGATGCTTGAAGTCATGCATAGAACAATGCCAAAAGAATCATTCACAAACTCACCTTGGTTTAAAAGTTATGAATTTTTGAAGTTAGGGTTAAAAATATTCAAGTTTAAGAACCCTAATTCAATGAAAAAATGTCAAAGTGTAATCAAAACCAAAAAGAAATTTGTGTGGTGAGTTTGTAAATGTTTCTAAATGCCTAAGAATGTTCTCTGAATTTTTTTGTGATTTTTAAATACCTAAATGTATTTTTAATTAATTAATTTTCATTAACTAATTAAAAATAACATTTAAATGATTTAAAAATAATTTTTTTAATGCAAAAAATAAAAATAAAAATATTTTTGGGTTCTGAAAATTAATAAAAGGTTTAATAAAAAATTTCAGAATTTTTTGACTATTTTTGCTATTTTTAAAAATTCGTACAAAATAAAATAAAGAAAATGAAGTAAAAATTAATAAAAGGAAAAGTATGTACAATGGATGGATCAGATTGAAACTGGGTTTTAAATGGTTGACTGGGCGCGCATCTGAACGACCCACATTTAAATCTCACTAAACCTAATTAATTAATTCATTAATCCTAAATTAAAACTAATGACAAGATCATGTCCACACAAACACGCGCGGGAAGGTTCATCCAACGGCTCACATTCAAAAAATGCCCTAACCCTAATTAATTAACTTAATCACTTTCAGGTGGCCGGAAATGACCTCCGGTCATCTTCTCCGGCCACACTCTCCCCTGAAAATTGCTATCTCACTCCCTAGGCCATTTCTGGAGCTCTAAAGCTCCAGATTGATTCCTTTCACTCTCCTAAGATCAACCCCACCCTCAAAAACAATTTATTTCCACTCATTTTCAAGATTCGAAGCCAAGAACAAAAATGGTGAAACTTTCAGACAAGCAACACACTCTCAATTCTTCATCATTTTCAAAAATAACAAGTTCATTGCACTCAGGGGAACATGCTTAACCATTCAATAACTTAAAACAAAGGTTCTGGAAAAATGATTTCGCATGGCTACCTGAGATGAAGCTTTCAATGGAGCTTTTTGGCTGCTTCTTTGCTTCAAAATGCCTCCAATGACCTCCCTGAAGAAGCTTTGAAACTTTGCTGAAGTGTATGTGACCTCCTTTTGAAGTTCAGTGAAGTTCAGTTCAAGGGGGGGGGGGGGAATCGTATTTTGTGTATGGTGACTTTCAGGGCAAAGTGAAGGGTGGGAAATGTTCAGTGATGGATTTGAAGATGAATGGTGAAAGAATTTTTAAGTTTTGATGTTTGTGCTGAGTGTTTCGAATGAAAATGCATAAGAGGGAGTTTTTGTGAACTATGGCAATGTTGTGGTTTCAGGCTTGCTTCTTCTGTGAAATAAGTTGCCTTTTGCCCATGTATCAAGCTGTGATAGGTCTGTGGAGTTGGTGTGGGCTATGCTGATTGGTATGACTTGTTTTGCAAAAAGTTAAGATTTGTTGTCCTTTGAGGTATGGGCTGGTTCAGGCCAAGGACAAGGGGGTGTCTGGTGCAGCAAGATTCAAGGATAGCCAAGGAAATCATTTAGAGGCAATTCAATAAGTTTGTGAGAAGTTGTGGGAGGTTTTGCAAATTTGTGAACTTTTGGCCCTTTTGAAATTTCTCCATGTGCAAGTCATGAAATCTTGAGATTCTTGGGCCAATTCTGAGTTTTAAGTCATGCACTATGATGTTATGATGTGTAGAAGTCAATTTGAAGTCACAAAATAGCTTGGCATGAGGTTTTGCAAAAATCCCTCTTTGGCATGAAACATGAAATTATGTGATTTTTGCCATCTTTGGAAAGCCATAACTTGAGTTCAAAAATGAATTAGATCTTGTTCTTGTACTTTTTGAAAAGGGAATGATCCAATCTACAACTTTCATGACCAAGAATTTTTCATTTGAAGCATTTTTGGTTGAGAAAGAGGAGGTTGAAAAACTTTCCCAAAATGGAAAGTTTACATTACAAGTCATTTCCATTTTTGGCAACTTTTGGTTTTGCTCACTTTTCTTCAAATTTGTGAACTTCTAAGCACTTCAATGATCAAATAAAGACCATATAACTTCAATTTGATGTGACTTGCTCAGGAAGTTACCCAGTGATCAGATGACTTCCACAATGAATTTCTTCATCAAACTTGGTATGTATGATCCTTATAACATATTAAGACCAATAGAAACAAGAATGACCAAAATATTTGGAGTTATGGCCTCTGAAACCAAAACCCTAATTTTAGGTCATCTGTGTAGTTAAATCCTGGCTTTGCTTCCATGCCTTGCCAGTTCTTGTGATTCTTTGACTTCCTTGATCTTTGGAGGATAAAATATGATGATTGAACATACATGGAACCTCTTGAGATGATTGAATACCTTTGGAGTGGCTCAGATGGCTCATGGATTGCTCAGATCACAAACCCTAGATGCAGATGACTTTGAACCAATGCAGTGAAGCAAAAATGCAATATGAGATGATATGATTGAATTAATGCAAAAATGAAAAAGATCACAAGCCATGGTGTGAACTTAGTGAGGGAAAATTTGGGGTGTTTACATAGTGTTTAATGGACAAGTCCCCATCAAGTTGTCTTACCAATCATAAAACCCACTTCTTAATTTCATCCTTAATTAAAATCCACTTTAATAAAGGCTTGTCATCTAATGATTTTAATCCCTAACCATAGTTTAAGTTGAGATATCTTCCTCAGCTTAGGTGTGCTCATCTATTATCCTTCTATTAGGATGGTGTAATGAGTTCACTAATCCTTGATTATGGCTTAAACTCATTACTTAACACTAAACAAAAAACCCAAAAACATCTAAATAATCACAAGTAGGTTAATGATCTTAATCCTACATCATCATGGTGGTTAAGTTGAGGTGCTTATCTCACACTTAAAGTATTCTCATTATCCCTAATCAGGGAGGATATAATGAGTTTACAAGCCTTTGATTTAGGCTTAAGTTCATTAATTTATGACAAACACCAAAAACAATAAAAGACTGAAAACACAAAAAAACAAACAATAATCGTCTCCTTCGGGATTCTTTTCTCATCATCTTCACTCATAAACGAGAACTTGCTTCTTCCGTCTAATGCAAGACAGTTAGCACTCGAGCCAGACGAGTCATACACTTGAGCATAAACAAGCAAGTAGTTCACAGTCAATCTTTTTCAATCTCTTTGAGTTGAACTACGGTGTTCTGACTTCCTCATTGCACGAGATGATACATAACTTAACTGTTATCGAACAAAAGTCTCTGTGTCTTCCCCCTCTTTCAGCATTCTCCTTTTAGCCTCATTTATGAGCATTTCACTTCACCTTTTTGCACCGACACTTGTATATTATTTTTCCAGCTTTTGCACACAGATAGCACATACACTACCCCTTTAAACACAATCTTGTAAGCGTGGATCCCGTCGAGTACGACGGACAATCTGGGTGCTAATACCTTCCCAGGTTGTAACCAACGCCCTTTCTCAGTTTCTCAGGTTCACAACCGTCTTATCCATCCTTTTTTAGGTTTATGCAGCATTACCTTTCCTTAGGGATTAAAATGCCTAGCTGGCGACTCTATTCATCTTCATTTCATCTTCTCCTTTCGCCGACCGTTTGCGTCTGTACCCTATCTGACCAGGTGTCTTTTCGGGGGAGCGACACAGAGCTACATCATCTTTTATCTTGCTTGCAGATCTTTCAGTCATTCTTTGTTCATGAGATTCAAACATCCCGTGAAGCTATTATTTTGTCAAGCTTGACAGGTCCTTCGATTCCTCTATGGCTACTACCATATGATAAAATATGGAAGTAATGACCTCAAGATTTTGCAAATACCGATCTTGATGTCAACACTTCTCCACACATCTTGATTTGATTCACCAATTTTGTTACCCTAGTGAAGAAATCAGCCACACCCTCACTTTCTTCTATATGAAGCAATTCATACATTCTTTTATGAGTTCGTATCCTTACATCTTTCACCTTCTCAGCACCTCTTAAAGACATTTCCAATATGTTCTGTGCTTCTGTCAATTAATATGCATCACCAACTTTCTCAAAGTTGTATGGATCAACGCGTTGATAGATTATAAAGAGAGTTTTATAATCTTTCTTCTTCAAATCTTTATGTGCAACCTTTTGTTCATTTGTGGCATTGTCTCCAATTGGAGTCACTATGTTCTTCATTAGATTCCAAACATCTTGATAGCAGAAGACAACTTTCATCTACTTACACCAATTATCATAACTCTTACCATTTAAAATGGGAAGATTTCGTGAAAAATGCTTGTTTGGATGATAAGTCATAATTATATGCTTCCCAAGAATCGTAGTCAGTGTTTTAGATACCAGATGTTAGAATCACTTTTGATAGAACAAGATTCAATCGATTTCTTATTTGATTCAAGATCCTTGTTATTCACTCCTCACTCGAGTGAATCAACAACACATTGGTTGCAAGATAATTCCTTTTGCACAACGATTTGCAAAGGAAGAAAATTTGAGAAAGTAAAAATTTTGGAAGAGAAAAGAAGAAAAATTGGTGGAAGTGAAAGGAAGAAAGTTTATTGACCAATCTGTCAATAAAACTCTTTTTCAGAAACTTTCTGTGTGTATCACTTTTATACAAACACGTAGTGTCTTCCTATTTATAATGAGATTACTTGCACATCAAACAATCTCAAATAACTAACTAACTACGACAGGTTGTATTTGACTTTGTCGAATACACACACACATTTGACTACTACAAGTTGTATTTGATTTTCTATCGAACACATGCAGATTCAACAAATGCAAACTATATTTGACTCTATCGAATATATACAATTTCGACCCTGTCAAATCCTGTATTTTACAAATATGTTTTTACACAAATAATTACATATTTAACAATGATACTAAGTCGAGAAATTTAAACAGAGAATAATGAATAATAAGATTTAAATGGTAAAATAAAAATTACAATTTCGTTAAAATTATAAAAATATTTATAATTTAAAATATATTTACTTTTAAAATGACTTATAATTTAAGTGAGATATAATATAATTTTTTATTGGAATTTTTTATTAGAAAATAAACTATCAAAATTGATTCCTTTCTATCACCTGTAATTAGGACATACATTTACAAATATAACTATTTGATAACTATTTTTGGTTATATTGTGTGAGTTCAAATTTAAAAAATCGCATTTATGCAATTTATAAGAAATTTTGATTAATTTTTTAAGTGATAACTATAAATCATACATTTATATTGATTCCACTAAGGTTGATCGAAAGATTAGAATTCAGAATTTATTGTGATGGCTGGTATTCTTTATGCGGAGGAAAATTGGATACAAAGTTAGCATTCTAATGTTTGAGACTAAAAAATAATATTTGAATGATGAATGATTTGAATATATATATATATATATATATATATATATATATATATATATATATATATATATATATATATATATATATATATATATATATATATATATATATATATATATATATATATTGTGAAGAAACTATTTTATTTTGCATTTGCTTTCAATTAAAAATACCATATATCAAAAATAATTTCTAGCCAATATTACATGACACAGCTTCTCAATTTTTTTTTTCTTTTTTCATTTAAAAGGAATCTGTAATAAATTGATAGAAACTACTACCAAAATAATCATTTTATAAAACATGTTACAATTTATAGACATGGGTTTTTTTTGTCTTGTATATTTGATGTTTTGTGAACAGTTTTGGTGCTGGTTATTAAAAGTTGGCTTTTGTGAGTAGTGTTTGCAGTCACGTTTATGGAGGCCATTATATGGTGTTATGTTGGGGCAATTAAGTTTTGTGTTCTTTGTTGTCGTGTGTTACGCATCATCAATATGATGTGCTTTGGTCCTGAACCTTTTGTCACTTCATTTATTATTATTATTATTAGTTTTAAATAAAATCATATTTGTTTCTATATGAATAAAGACTCAATAAAATTGATTCAATTTAATGGACATATTTAACTTAAGCACCCTACTAAACTGCCATACAGGTAAATGAACCTCAACTTCATTCCACTAAACTTCATTCTACTAAACGCCCCCTTATATAAGCGTCACTCTAAGTCACACCTCTATATTCTTCTCATTCACATTTACATAGTTTCATCCCTCTCAAATACTTACATGAGTGTTGGAGTGTTAATCTTGCATGTATCTCATACTCTTTGATCATCGAAAATCTCAACCACCGTATTGAATACCCTTTCATGTTAGTCATCTTCAACCTCTCATCCATTCTCTATTATGATACGAAATAGTGACATCATCTGTAGGAATCGACTTGTGATTCTCACTAATTCTTCACCAAATCTATTTGATCTCTGTTGATGTTCCTCTACAATTGTTTTTATGTTATCGTTAAGGCAACCATAGTCGCTTTGCAAACCTAATCATTTTCTACTACATTCACTGATGGTCGATTTTAAAATAACTCATCACCACAATGATGTTCATGTTCCTGATGTTCGATCAACTATTCTCTTTCTCTAAAATAACGCATCACATGTTCTCACTCTCACGGTCAAAGAACCTCCATTTGCACAACAAGATATCACATCTTCCTTCCTGATTGTCCAAGATAATTTTTTAATTTGTTCTTTTCAAGAACCTATATGAGTCTCTCGTAATTTTCGCTCTTCCTTTAACTATTTACACTTCAGTAGTTTATTTACTTCTATTGTATTTCTTTCTTTTCACTCTAATTTTCTTTATTCTTCTGTTTTTACCTTGTTTATTTTACAAACATATTTTAAACTTTGACTTTATGAAATACTTTTATTTGGACACCATTTTTCAAACCCACACAATTCACCCCCTCCCCTCCATCATGTATTTCGAGTCATTTGTCCAATAATTAGCATTCGAGCCTAACTTCAATTTAAAGACTAACATTTTCAGAAGGAAAATGGTGACAAAAAACAATTTTCTTTTAACAAGAAACTTTTCATGAATACACTTCTGCCGTTTGATGGTGAAAATTTGGTATCATGGTGTTAGCTCCTAAATTCGACGCTCATCTTATTTTAAAGAATGATAATTTAAGAATTATATTCTTTAAAATGGCTAAAAGAAGGCTTCGACTGAATCTTATTGAAAGCCCGAGTCGAAGACTTGTGTGTAACAAGGAAAGACAAGTTTCTGGACTTAGAATATTTCTAAGTATGAGGAAATGTGGTTCGACCAAACACTACTCAAGGTGTTCGACACATGACATTTAAATTCAAATATTGGAGGGAAGTTTGTCCTTCTCCTAATTTGAAAAGAGACAAGTGGCGCACATCCAAAGACGGAAGACATGCAATGCGACACGTGTCATATTTCTATTAGTAAACCGCTAATAGCAGTTATTCTCGATTGTTATAAATAAGTAGTTCTAGTGTTAGAATGTGTGTGTGAAAATAATATTGTATAAGTTATTCCATATCCATTTAAAGTTACCGTGTGTTGAGAAATGAGTGAAAGCGAGAATGTATGTGATGCAAACACCACCATCTTTCTATTCAATGCAATTTTCATTAAAGTCTTTTCTTTAAAGCATTTATCTTATGCATTCACTTTTACGCAAGTTACATTTTCCAGCAATTTAACCGCTTTTGTTTACTTGCTTTCTTTTAACTGCTTTTACACATTTATCTTCTTGAATTTCCTTCGACTTTAATATGTTTTGAGTCTTGTTTCATTTTTATTTTATGTTTTGATATCAAACCCTTTCATGAATTTTGTTGAAGTGTTCATGATAGTTCACTAGACACTAAATAAAATGATTTATAGCATATCTCATAGGATCAATTTGGTCGATCCTGTGAGTAACTGAGAACTTTTAGTATTTTTAGAGGACCAGCGGTTGTTTACCATTTTTCAAGGTAAACAAATTGGCACGTCCAGTGGGACGGTGCTATAGCCGTTAATAGAAGTTTACAACTTTCGTAACTTTTTTTGTTGCATTTTCATTGGTCAAAAGCATTGTTAAAGTTTGTTTCATGTGTTTAAGAAGTGGAAAAGTAGCTGCTACGAACAAATATAGACCAAATAAAAGAAATATGAGGAAAATGGCGTCTAGCCAAGTGAATCCAAACAATTCAAATCCCCACGCGACTGGGTCGAATCCTCAATCAAGCAATTCTAATGCTCAAAATAGCAACATAAATCCTCGGGATAAACCAAGGAGTGATGTGGTGTCACCCTCATTCCTTCGACAGGAGAATCAACAACGCCAACCATGGTGTGAGAACCAACACATTCGATGGCAGGACCAGAGGTGACGTATACAAGGCCTTACACTTAATCAGTGTTAGAATACATTGGGGAAAATCCTCAAACTCCACCACCAGGTACGTCGACGTACAAGCCTTTCCCTCCCCAGGGTTCTCACGTATGTTGCCTAGGAACCCAATATATGGTATGCCAACTTCGGTGATGCAAAGCATGCGTAATGCACCCCCAATGTTTTCAGAAAATGTGATTTCTTCGCCATTGCAAGAGTCAGGTTCTGGGATAAACATGGGTCGAAATAGCCAAAATATATGGATATGATATTCTACCCAAGGGCCTAGTTTGAAAAATAGTTATGCAACATACTTGAGACAACAAATGGATGAAAGCAATATGCAAATGGTACACACCTTGTTCCAAACTATGGGAGAGATCTTCCAGCCTTTGATCCAGAATACCACTCAAACTAACCAACAAATGGCATCCCAAATGGCACGTATAGAAGAATTCATGGGCGTACCTGCTCATGTTCGACACCCAACAATGAAATACATGAGAGAAAACCAAGGTGTTGAAATAAGAGAAAATGTCCAATTAGTAAATCCAGAGAATTAGGAGATAGTCGAACCATCCAGGATCGAACTTCCTAATAATCAGATACTAGTTCCCGAAGAAGGAGAACACGGGGTAGCGCTAGTAAACAGAAATCAAAATGATGATAATGCGGTACATCAAGTTTGACGTAACAACATTGTAGCGGACAATGACTTAGCAGCCATGGTCGAAAGGATAATGGCTCGAAATGGAATGAATATGGGCTTTGCTAGGCCTAATTTCACATCACCTATAGTAGACTATGTACGTCATCCAGAGTTACCCCCTTGGACTAAAGTTCCAAAATTTACCAAATTCTCTGTGGATACTAATGAGTCTACTATCGAACATGTATCCTGTTACCTGATCAATGCAGGAGATATCTCAAATGATGAAAGCCTTAGGATTAAGTATTTTCCTATTTCTCTTACTAAGAACGCGTTCACATGGTTCACCACCTTGCTACCTAGTTCAATTTGTAATTGGACTCAATTAGAATGCTTGTTCCATGAGCAATTCTATATATGGGACAAACCAAAATCAGTCTTAAGGAATTGGCTAGTATCAAACAAAATTTTTTTGAGCCAATAGATGATTATCTCAATAGGTTTCAATTGCTTAAGGCTAGGTGTTTTACCCAAGTACCAGAGTGTGAACTCGTCAAAATGGTTGCAGGTGGCCTAGATTACTCTATTAGAAAGAAATTGGACACCTAGTATTTAAGGGATATGGCCCAGTTGGTTGATAGAGTTCGACAATTAGAACGTCTGAAATACAAAAAGGCTAGAGCGAATAAGAATAAATGAATAACCTACGTCGAATATAATTACGGTATCTAAGAACTATACGACAAACCCGTATAGTTCGACGAGAATGAGATAGATCTTGTTGAACTTAAGTAGGGTCCTCCCTACTCCTGTAAAATGCTAGTTCCTTCAAATGGAAAAAATCATGTCGAAACTGAAAAGGATGATAGGTTTCCAAAGAAAACATACACTTTCGACATCACTAAATGTGAAGAAATATTCGATTTTTTAGTTAAGGATGGTCAAATAATAGTGCATCCAGACGCTAAAATGTCACCTTTAAAACAAATGAAAAATAGAGGATTTTGTAAATACCATAATTTTTTGGGTCATAAAACTTTTCAATGTTTTCTTTTCAGGGAGTTGGTGCAAAATGTTATCCAGGTGGGAAGGCTGAAGTTTGGAGAGAAAACAAAAGGACATATGAAGATTAATTCAGATCCTCTGCAAATGGCTGATGCCCATTATACTGAAGTCAACATGCTCGAAGTTACTGATGGCTTCGACGGCTCAGTCAAAATGGTGGAAGTTACTGATGATTCCCTTAATGATGTTGTCTTGGTTAAGGTTACTAAGGACCTTGACCCTCACATAATGAACATACTTATGGGCGAGGTCGCTGATGGCTTTGTCGGAGACTTCAAAGACACTAAAAGTTTTGAAGATGGAATTTTTAAAGGTTCCGACCTGGTGATGGTCACAAAGGAAACCGCTGATGGTTTCATACAGATGGACAAAGCCATTGAGGGCCTTGAGGCATATTTCCACAAGCTTAACATAATTGGTGATGTCGACATGGACATCAACATGGTGGAAATCAAAGAACAAACTACAAATGTCGATGAGGAAAGCCACCAAGAGGAGTATAATAAGGTGGCTTACCCTAAACAAGATGAGATTATTATGGACCTCCACCATAGGTGCCAAAGGAAGACATCTAAAGTTATGCTTTTCCCCAGTTGCAGTGCTATCTTTGATAAGAAAGCTGCAGAAAACATTCATGGAGTAAGAGAGGTGAATAGAAGGTGCGAGCAGAAAGTCCAGCGAGGTCGAAGGAGCTTCGACCCAAAAAGGTCTGTTGTGCATCAACCTGGGAACAAGCCTTAATATCCTGGGACTAGAAGGACCGCCTTCAAGCCTACTTACTAGAAAGTAGGTAAAGTCGGTCGAAGGAAAAATAAATGGACAACAAAAATGGCAGAACTTCGACGTTGAAAGAGGCTCTTCTATTGCTTATAGGAAGGAGTTCTCATCTAACAAATCAGCCCATGTCTCTGAGAATTACAAGGGGGAAAATCCAATGTCTCAATCTTAATGGAGGAGAGAAAAACATCGAAGGAAGGAACAAAGGAAGCTTTAGGCGAAGGATAGAGACGAGTCAAGTACAAACGTGCCTACCGATAGTGACAGAGGGCATAAACCAAAAATTACAGAGAATGCCCTTGTGGGTCGAAAGTTGTTCACCTCCCAGGAGGAAATAACTAAAGAGAAGTTCAACAAAGAAGTCGTTGAATATGAAATGATGATGTATAACTTGGATTCTGAATCTGAGGCCTCTCTTGTCGTCATAGTCAATATGGTATCAGTTATGCCCAGAGAGTTCGACCAAGTTACAGAGGACGAAGATTTGGATGTTGATACTGAGATGGAGATGGCAACATGTAAACCTATATGCTATTATGTGATGAATAAGGGGTGCATCGAAGAGAAAAATTCTTTCTTTGAGCGCCCTACTGAAGAAATAAGGGTCATTTGAAGCATATCTATATAAATGTCAAGGTTGAGAATGTTCCAGTAAATAAGATCCTCATCGTTTACGGTGCAACAATCATCTTGATGCCGCATGTTTTACTAAATAATATTGGCAAGTATGACATAAATACTAAACTACATAATATGATTCTCTCCAATTATGAGGGAAAAATGGACACCGCTAGGGGTGTCATTCAGGTGGATCTAATAGTAGGGACGGTCACAAGACCGACAATCTGTATGGTGGTCGAGACCAAGGCCACTACAACCTCCTGTTGGGTCGAGAATGGATACATGGAATAGGGGAAGTCCCTTCCTCTATGCACCAGAGAGTGAAAATCTAGCGCCCATATGGCATTGTCGAAAATATAGAAGTTGATCAAGGGTACTTCAAGGCCCTAGTAAATAATGTCAACATAAGACAGTTCAAGAAGAACCTGGCTCACATAGATCCTTGTGGTCTAGCAGAATTCGAGTTCATCCCAGACACTGAAGGTTAATGATCATTATAACTACATCATGTCGAAGGCTTTTGGAGGGATAGAGAAGTGATGGGTGAAGGAAGCCTCCCTCGCATTGGAGAGTTTCAAGGAGAACCCACAAGGTGGGGAAATAATTAAGTGATTGATGACTGAATTTGTAGCACTTAGAAGAATTTCGGCCTATGTGGCTGAAACCAAATTACAAGCAGTCTTGGAGGTTGCACACAAACATATGGCTATCTAAGCTATTCCAAAATTTTATGAAGAACGTCCTGGTAAGGAATTTGACCCAAAACCACTTGATAAGGTTCAGGGTGAAGGAAAAAGCTAGAGGCTCGATGCAATCTATGATTATGGGCCTTTGGGATTCGAAAAGGATTCGCTAGCAAACAACATTAGATCCTAGCATAAGACCCTCTTGAAGAAATCAACCTGGGCGAAGATGAAGTCAGAAGGCCAACCTATATTAGTGCAAGCCTCGACCCACAGCTCGGAGTCAAAGTGATCTAGTTGCTGAAAGAATTCAAAGATTGCTTCGCCTGTGATTATAATGAGATGCTTGACTTAAATAGAGAATTGGTCGAACTGAAATTGCCTATCAAACCTAGGAAGAATCCCATCAAACAAAATCCAAGGCGTTTCGCTCTAGCCATTATGTCAAAGATCAAAGAGGAGGTTAAAATACTTATCTGTTGTAGGTTTATCCGCACATCCAGGTATGTCGAATGGTTAGCTAATATTGTACCTATTATTAAAAATAATGGCACCTTAAGGGTGTGCATAGACTTTAGAGATCTAAACTCTGCAACCCCAAAGTATGAGTATTTGATGCATGTGGTAGAAATGCTAGTTGATTCAGCTACAAGTCATGAATACCTTAGCATGCTAGATGGGTACTCTAGTTATAACCAAATATTCATTATTGAGGAGGATGTCCTAGAGCCTTAGGCACCTACGAATGGGTAGTGATGCCTTTTGGCCTAAAGAATGTTGGGGCAACTTACCAGCGAGCAATGAATTCGATCTTCCATGATTTTATAGAGACTCTTATGCAAATTTACATTGATGATATTGTTGTTAAGTTTATTTCAGGGAAAGATCATATTGACCATTTTCGACAATCCTTTGAAAGAATGAGAAGACATGGTCTCAAAATGAATCCTCTTAAGTGTACTTTTTTGTGTACAGGCTGGGGATTTCTTAGGATTTATGGTCCATAATAATGGGATAGAAATCAACAAAAATAAGACCAAATCCATCATGGAAGCGAAACTCCATCGACAATGAAGGAGTTGCAATCACTGATGGGAAAGATAAATTTCTTGAGAAGATTTATATCGAACCTGAACAGAAAGACACATGCCTTCTTGCAATTACTTCAATTCAAAAAAGAGGGATTCGAATGGGGGAAATATCAATAGGAAGCCTTTGACAAGAGTAAGGAATACCCGAGTCATCCTCCAATTTTGTCACCTCCTTGTAGAAATAGAATTATGAGATTGTACATAGATGCATCAGACAAAATTTTAGGAAGCATGTTAGCTCAAGAGGATGATAATGGCATCGAAAGGGCCATACAATACCTCATTAGGGTTTTAAATGATGTAAAAACTAGGTATAACATGATCGAAAAGTTGTGTTTATGCTTATATTTTTCTTGTATAAAACTCAAGCAATATATAAAACTAGTTGAGGTTTATGTTTCATCCCATTTTAATGTATTTAAACATATACTTTCCAAACCTATATTACATAGTCAAATTGGTAAATTGGCACTTGCATTAACTGAATACTCTTTAACATATAAGCCTTTGAAGGTTGTTAAAGGTCAGGTGGTAGTAGACTTCATTGTCGACCACGACATAAATGAAGATGCATTGAACTATCTTGAACTAGTGCCTTGGAAGTTATATTTTGACGGGTCTAGTCACAAAGATGGAACAAGCATATGAGTTTTGATATTTCTCCAATTAAAATTTCAACAAGATTCAAGTACAAGGTTAACTGTCATTGCTCGAATAATGAGGCTGAATATGAAGCCTTGATAGCTAGCCTTGAAATCTTGTTAGAATTGGGGGCAACTCATGTTGAAATAATGGGAGACTTAGAGTTCGTTATAAAGGAAATTACGAAGGAATACAAGTGTGTTAAAGATAATATTATCATGTACTTCATAATTTCCAATAGAATATTGAAACAGTTTGAAGTGGTCAACATTTGACATATACCTAAATTGGAGAATCAGGTAGCAAATGACCTGGCTCAAATTACTTATGGGTACAAAATTTCCAAGGAAAAGCTACAAGACACAATTGAAGTTAGAGGAAGGGTAGTATCTGTCGGATTGTGCCCATCAAATTTGAAAACAACAAAACTTGGTGTCGCTCCCCGTACTCTCGTCCCGGTGCAGACGCGGATGGTTGGTGATGTTGGAGGTTGAGGTAGAATAGAGTCGCCAGCTAGGCATTTTTACCCCGAAGAAAAGGTAATGCTGCATAAACCTGGAAGGGTATGGATAAGATGGTTGTGAACCAAAGAAATTGAGAAAGGGGGTTGGTTATGACCTGGGAAGGTATTAGCACCCAGATTGTCCGTCATACTCGACGGGATCCACGCTTACAAGTTTGTGTTTAAAATGGGTAGTGTATGTGCTGACAATGTATAAAAGCTAGGAATGAATGAATGTACAGAGTGTCAGTGCAAAAAAAGAGGGAGGTGCTCAAGACTGAGGCTTAGAAAAGAAAGTTGGAAGGAGAGAGGGGGGAAAAAGAGACTTTTGTTCGATAACTGTTAAGTTATGCCTACGTATCCTCTCGTGCAATGAGGAATTCAGAACACCGTAGTTCGACTCAAAGAAACTGGATGATTTGTTGTGAACTTCTTGCTTGTCTATGCTTAAGTTTGTGACTCATCTGGCTCGAGTGCTAACTGTCTTGCATTAGACGGAAGAAGCGATTTCTCATTTTCAGAGTGAGTGTGATGAGAAAAGAATCTCGAAGGAGACATTTATTATTTGTTTTTGTGTTTTCAGTTTTTTATTGTTTTTGGTGTTTTGCATAGCATAATGAGCTTAAGCCTAAATCAAGGGTTGTAAACTCATTATATCCTCCCTGATTAGGGATAATGAGCCTACTTAAGTGTGAGATAAGCATCTCAACTTAATTGCCATGATGATATAGGATTAAGATCATTAACCTACTTGTGATTATTAAGTGTTTTTTGGTTTTTGTTTAGTGTTAAGTAATGAGTTTAATCTCTAATCAAGGATTAGTGAACTCATTACACCATCCTAAGAGAAGGATGATAGATGAGAACACTTAAGCTGAGGAAGACTCCTCAACTTAATCCATGGTTAGCGATTAAATTCACTATATAACAAGCCTTTATTAAGTGGATTTTAATTAAAGGGTGGGGTTAAGAAGTGAGTTTTAAGATTGTAAGACTAGCTTGAGGGGGATTTGTCCATTAAACACTAGGGTTAGTCCATCTTAACCAAAAGGAAGAGATATAACCCTAATATAAGGCCCAAGTTACAAGCTTAAGTCTTAATCATTATTAGGTGTTTTAATTAGAAGGTGTAAATAAATTAAGGGTTTAACGCTATGGATTAAAGTTATACACTCCATCCTAATATAAGGATGTAGGCATAACCCTAATTCAAAGTCCTAAAGCTTTAAGTGTTTAGCCTCTGATTATGAGATGAGAAGAGAGACTCAAGGAGACTCAAAGGTAAAAGACTAAGGGGAGAATATATACAACCCTAAAGTTATCATGCTTGGATTTTCCTATGGTTTGTGAGTCTTAAAGAGAAGATCTTCAGATGGCCACCAAGGAAGAAGAAGCAGATGAAAAGTGAAGAAGAAAGAAGAATAGGTTACTTACTTCCTGAAGAAGATAAGTAACCTAAGAGAAAGAAAAGGAGCAAGAGAGCACAAGTGAAGCAAGTTCACTTCAAAGACAAGTAAATGATGCAAATGAAAAGATAAGAAGAGGTGGGATGTGAAGGAAAATCCATATCCCAGACAACTTACCATAAGCCCCTGAATGTTAGTGTGAATGCATAAGATGCAAAGCAAAAGGAAATAAAGCAAATGAAGGTGCAAAGACCAAAACCAGAAGTGTAAACATGATGCAAAAGTGTTATGCAATGATGCAAAGATATATATGATGCATATGAATGATCATACAAAAGATGAGATGCAAAGGAAGCATGTTAGAAGCTTAGAAACACATGGATACACATGAAATGTAATGAATGCAAAGCATACCAAATGAATGAAGAAATGATCAAGAAATGTTCTAGCATGTCTTAAGATGTTTAATATGGCATACAAGTGAATGAAATGTTATGCCAAGTTCATATGATGATGATATGCAAAGATGGATGCAAATGAACATGAGAAATTAGGGTTTTATGAATGTATGAGATGCATATGACCAAAACAGAAGCATACATCATGATAAAAATTTGAAAATGAACTCAAACAAACCTTAAACACATACAAGATCACTCCCCAAAGGTGGAGGTCAGAAGCTAAACCTAAAGGAAGTTATGAATTTCCTAAGTTAACTAGGGTTTTTGGGTGATTCTTTATGAAAAATGATAAACAATTTGAAAATGCAATGTAAAATTATGAGTTAAATAACCTAGATACTAGATGCAAAGCATGAAACAATTCAAAAAGAACCAAATGCAAACTCATCAGGGTTGATCAGAAATGATTTTTTCAAGTTAGGGTTTAAAAAATGTGAATTTATGAACCCTAATTCAAAGAAAATTGTGAAAACATGATCAAACCTAAAAATAAATTTGTGTGATGAGTTTGTAAATGTTTCTAAATGTATGAGAATGCTTCATGATTTTTTGGTGATTTTTAGATACCTAAATGTATTTTTAACTAATTAAAATCAATTAATTAATTAAATAAAACATTTAAATGATTTAAAAATACTTTTTCAATGAAAAAATTAAAAATAAAAATGTTTTTGATTTTAGAAAAATATTTAAAGTAAAAATGCAAAAAATGAGATTTTTATAAACTAATTTGCTATTTTAAAATAAATATGAAAACAAATGCAAAATAAAAATAAAATAAAATGAAAGTAATGCAAATGAAGGGTTGAGATTGCAAGTTGCGTGGATGAGTGGTCCAGATGGCAGGTCAGCTTGACTTTGAGTATGGCACTCCAAGGGTCAGGGTTTAAAAATCCATTTGGCGCGTGATCTGAGGGTCAGCATTGATTCTGAGCTAATTAACTTAATTAATTTAATTAATTATGGTTAGGGTTAAGTGGATTAATCTAGGCCGCACGTGTTTTAATCTAATCACTCATCCAATGGTCCAAATTAAATCTGGAGAACTAACCCTAATTATGCCCTAATCACTCTCAGATGACCGAAATAGTGCTCCGGTCATCTTCTCCGGCTACCCCAAACAAACAACTTCTTCCCTAGGCAAAATCAAGATCTCTAAACCACCCAGAAATGATCCTCACACTAAATGCAACTCAAATCAACCAACAAACATCATTTATGCTTCACAAACATGGAGAATCGAAGAAAAAATATAAATCTGGACAAACTTTCAGAAGCTCATGAAATGGTCATTTCTCCACCATTTTCAATTTTAAAGACATCATGATAAACCCCATAACATGTATTTTCATCTTGTAACAATAAAATAAGGTTTTGATAGAAAATGTTCTTGACGTTACCTGAGCTGAAGATCTTCGAATGTGGACTTTCAGAGCCTTTCTCTTGTTCAAAATGCCTCCTCTGGTCCCTCTGGTGCTAATGGAATGCTTGGAAGGAGTTTACAATGGCTATTTTGTGAGTTCTGGTTCTGGTGTAACAGAAATGGTGCTTTTAGTTTATGATATTTCAGGCCATTTTGAGGATGGGGGTTTGATCCTTAGGTCAAGTGGAGATGATTGATGAAGGAATTAGTGAGTTTGAGTGGCCGTGTGATGAAATTCGAAGAGAGGAAGGTTTTTGTATGTTTTTGGCAATCTGAGTGTATGGCTTGTTTCAGGCTTGAATGTTGTAATGTTTGAGGTCCATGAGGTTCACATAAGTCATGTTGATTGGCCAGAGAGTTGTTGTGGCATAATGTGATTGGTATAGCCTCATTTGCAAAAAAGTCAAAGAATGTGTACCATGAGTATGGGCTGGGACAGAGGAGATCTTATGGATTGTCTTTCCTCAACTAGCATTGTGGAGAGCCATTGGATTGAGTTTGAGGATCTGCAGCACTTGGATCAAGAGTTATCATATGTTTTACAATTTTCCCTCTTTAAAGTTTTTTGAAGAACAAGTCATGGAAACTTTTGATTCTTGGCACAATTCTGATCAAGGAAAGTTATGTGATGTTGTTATGATGCTTAGAGATCAATTAGAGGTCACAAGAAGTCTTAAAACTTGGTTTTGCAAAAATCCCTCTTTGGCACATACTTGAAAATATAAGATTTTTCCCAACTTTGAAACATCATATCTTGAGTTCTAGGATGAATCAAGAGGAGTTCTTGTACTTTTTGAAAATGGGAAGATCCAATCTACAACTTTCATGTTTAAAGATTTTTCATTTAAAGCCTTTTTGATCAAGAAAGAGGAGGTTGAAAATCTTTCCCAAAATGGAAAGTTTTCATTACAAGTCATGTCCAAAAATGGAAAGTTTGCAAATGGCTTGAAATTCTTCAATCTTGTGAACTTCTAACCACTTCTAAGATCAAATAAAGATCGTAGAGCCTCAAAATGATGAAGATGACCCTTTGGTACCATTTGTGGTGGCCTCAGATGCCCTGATTCTGACTTTTCTTGCACAATAAGTCACCAGTTGATCAGATGACTTCCACAGTGAATTTTCTCATCAAATTTGGTAAACATGCTTCTTATACCATATTAAGACCAATAGAATCAAGAATGACCAAAAAAATTTAGGTTAAAGGCCTCAAACCCAAAACCCTAATTTTAGGTCATCTGTGTAGAAAATCCTAGCCTGCCTGGACACCTCTGCAATGCTTTGTGATATTTTGACTTTAATGAACCTTGGGGAGCATATTATGATCATGGAACACACATGGACCCTCTTGATAAGCTTCAAGGCCTTTGGGATGTCTCAGATCACTTCTTGGATTCATCTGATCACAAACTCTAATTGTGCAACTTATGCAGTGAAACAAATATGCAATGTGAGATGATAAGATTATGAAAATTCAATATGAAAGATCACAAGACATGGTGTGAGAAAAAGTGAGGGCAAATTTGGGGTGTTTACAACTGCCCCTATTCAAGTATGAGTTAGTTATGCAGGGTGTAAGCACCTGGCTTAACAGGCAAACAAGATAACTTGTGGTTGAATGCCAAAGACAGTCCGAAGTTTGCACTCGCTGGGGAAAAGAAGAAAAGGGATATAAATTGTAACAGGCAGTATAGTATGAGTATCAAATGAAAGCGATGGAGGACAACCATCGAGCAGAGGACGACTACTGGGGATGAAAAACGGTGAGTAGAGCAATGACGGGGACGACCATCATGCTGGGAAATAAAGAGACCCCGACGGGGACGGCCATCGGGTAAACTGATGAAGGACGATCATCAGGATAAAGGAAAAGACCACGATGGGGACGGCCATCGAGTAAAGGAATAAAACTCTCTGGGGATTAAGGAAATGAGGAAAGAACTTACGGGGACGGCCATCGGGTAAAAGAATAAATGAAATAATGATGAGGGATGGTCATCAAAAGGTGAAGGACGATCACCTAGCAGGGGACGGCTTATGAAAAATATCACGACATAGGATGAATTCCAGATAGAAAAGATCAACGATGGGGACGACCATCGGATAAGCATGATGAAGGACGATCATCAAGAGGTGAAGTACGATCACCTAGCAAGGGACGACTGCTCTGTTGGGGATTATCTCGACATAGTACGAATGCCGGATAACAAAGATCGACGATGGGGACGGCCATCAGATAAATGATAAGGGATAGTCATCATAAGGTGAAGGACGATCACCTAGTAGGGGACGATTGCTAAAAAGATATCGCGACATATGACGAATGTCGGATAACAAAAATCGACGATGGGGATGGCCATCAGATAAAATGATGAAGGACGATCATCAAAAGGTGAAGGACGATCACCTAGCAGGGGACAGATGCTAAAAAGATATCGCGACATAGGACGAATGCCAGATAGAAAGTTCCAACAATGGGGGTTCCACTGGGAGAAAGGATGAGGGACAGTCATCCAAAGGTGAAGGACGATCACCTGGCAGGGGACGGCTGCCGAAAATATCACGAATGGATAGAAAAGTTGTTTTGTTGGTGACTTATTGAGGAATGGTAAACACGGACGAGTGCTTACGCTTTAAAATAAACGACATAAGTGTTTGACAGTGTGTATAGACTAAAGATGCGGACGAGCATCCTTAGGACCACGATACAGACGAGTATCGATAGAAGCAAATGCTGACACGTGTTTGAGGATGATGATACAGACGAGTATCAATCGGTTAAGAAAGGAACACAGACGAGTGTTTGATCTACTGAGGAGGTGATATATACAAGATACAGACGAGTATCAGAGGATTGTGTATAAGTATGTACAAGTGTTTGACCTGCTGGGGAAATATGTGCAAGACACGGACGAGTGTCAAAAAGATTGAGCAAGGGACACGAACGAGTGTTTAACTTGCTGGGGAAGTACGACACGAGCGAGTGTCAAAAAGAATATGTACAAGTATGAACAAGTATTCTGTATTCAGAATGCAAAAAGTATTTTGGCTTTGTTTGCGGGTGATAAGTTTTGTATATTGCTGGTGAAGTGATTCTAATGGTATTTGCAGGTGACTGGCTCGAACCTGGCTTATGATCATACAAATGTTTGATTTTTGTTGTAATGATCCGTATTATATGGAATGCTATGCTTATTTTGGTGAATATGATGTGAATGCTATGATTATTCAAAATGAGAGAACCGATCCGAGATTCGGATCCTGCGGGGAGAAAGATCTCTAGGCGATCTGTCTGGAGGGAGAACTCCGCTGGGGAAAGAGATCATTGGCTGATCTGTGGGGAGAGAGGATCTCCAAACGATATTTTGAGGGAACTCTGTGGGGATCTCGGATGGGGAAGCATCTGTTGAAGAGGCTCATGTTGGGGATGAAGAGGCTTCGGCAACTCCACTGGGGAAGAGCAGTTCAGGCATATCTCGGGAGATCCTGCTTGGGGAGAAGAGAACTTCTGGGAAGTAATATGTTGTAAATTCTTCGTCCAGGCGACACGCTGAGGATTTAATGAGTTTCCTGAAGGATCCTCTGAGGGGATAAAAGCTTCGTGGAGGAATACTTCTGTCAAATAACCCTGCTGATGGGGTGATTGCTGACTTGGCTGGGGATATGATGCTTGATATGCCCTATGCTGTGAGAGATTTTCTGCCTTGAGTACCTGCAACCTGTTAAAAAGAAACGCACAAGTGTCCCGAGGTATCCTCAACCGGATTCCGTCATAGGAGTTAGATTTTCTCAAGAGTGCATATTTCCTGCAAGCATATACTGAAAATGGCTTATATGTTTTCATGCAAGTGTTGTATTATGAACTTTGGATATTTTGCAAACGAAACAAAAATGTACAAAACAAAGTGTGACTGAATATTCTGATTTTATTGATTTGTGTGCCCTAAATGGGTAAGTACAGTGAAGAAGAGAATCCCTGAAAGGAGGAGATTACTGTAAATTGAGAAAATAAAGGTGTTGGCAATGTTGAAGTTCCAATGAGCTTCCTTTGCTATGACCTGAACGCTCTTCTTATCTTGCTTTCTGAAGAAGGTTGGTTCTAACCGACGCTTTATCCTTTCGAAGCTTTCCATGTTGTGAGTGATATAGACGAATTCAGAATGCAGTTGTTCGCTTTTTCCCTGATTTTGCATGGATCGCCCTTTCGGGTTTTCAATCCACCGGGATACCCATTTTTGCTTGAGTTGTCCAATGTGGCTTTTCAATTCAGCGGGTGTACGTGTTTTTTTCAATTTTTACCTTATTTTTTCCCGATTCTTTTATTCTGTTTTTGACTCGCCGGGATGCCCTATTTTTGCCTGGACTTACATTCTGTTTTTATGTCCAGCGGGTCTTTTATGCGAAGTATTTTGTAATTGCATCTGAATTCACAGGAGATAAGAAATCCTCGCCATCCATAGTAGTGAGCATCAGTGCCCCTCTGGAGAAAACTTTCTTTACTATGAATGGGCCTTCGTATTTTGGCGTCCATTTTCCCCTGTGGTCTGTATGAGGAGAAAGAAGTCTTTTTAGAACAAGCTCTCCCACTTGGTATTCCCGAGGTCTGACTTTCTGATCGAAGGCTTTCTTCATTCGCTTTTGATACAACTGCCCATGACAGATGGCTGCTAATATCTTTTCTTCAATCAGACTCAGTTGATTATATCGAGATCGGACCCATTCTGCTTCATCCAGTTTCACATCCATCATTACCCATAAGGAGGGTAGTTCAACTTCAACAGGTAGGACAACTTCCATACCATACAGAAGCTGATAAGGTGTTGCCCCGGTAGATGTTCTGATAGAGGTTCGGTACCCATGCAAGGCAAATGGTAGCATTTTGTGCCAGTCTTTGTAGGTGACTACCATATTTTGCACAATCTTCTTGATATTCTTGTTAGCGGCCTCAACAACGCCATTCATCTTTGGCCTGTAAGGAGAAGAGTTGTGATGTTGGATTTTGAAGTCCCGGCAAAGTTCTGCCATTATCTTGTTGTTGAGATTGGAACCATTATCAGTAATGATTCGCTCGGGAACTTCATATCGACAGATGATATCTCTTTTCAGAAATCGGGCTTCCACTTGACTAGTGACATTTGCATATGAAGTTGCTTCAACCTATTTGGTGAAGTAATCAATGGCTACCAGGATGAATATGTGACCATTTGAAGCAGTCGGTTCAATCTTCCCAATTATATCAATCCCCCACATGGCAAAGGGCCAAGGCGAAGACATTACATTAAAAGGATTCGGTGACAGTGTCCAAAGAGAATACATATGTCGGTCTGTCCAGTCTGGATACCAAAATCCGAGGTACATAATTGGCAGCCTGTACTTTGATCATGGATGAAATGGTAGCCAAAGCATCTGCAAACTGATTCTCATCTTGAGGGATGTATTCAAGCTTAACTGTTGTGAAGAAGGTCAACAATCTCCTCGTATAGTCACGGTAGGGAATCAGATGCTCCTGATTTGTGTACCACTTGTCATTGGTCTGGTTGATTACCAAAGCTGAATCTCCGAATACATTCAAGGTTTTGATCCTGAGGTCAATGGCTTCCTAAAGACCCATTATACAAGCTTCGTATTCTGCTTCGTTGTTAGTGAGGAAAAAGGGGAGCCTTGATGATAAAGGCATATGAACCCCTTTAGGTGTAATAAGCACTACACCAACCCCACGACTGTTGCAATTAACTGCCCCGTCGAACATCATAGTCCATGCTTCTTCTGGGTCAGGCCCTTTAGTGTGAATAGGCTCTTCACAATCTTTTGCTTTTAAGAACATGATGTCTTCATAAGGGAAGTCAAATCTCATAGGTGTCGCTCCCGTTAAATGGGACTGGCCCAAATAAAGGTACAGACGCGAACGGTCGGCGAAGAGAACAATGAGAACACACATCCGTGAACTCACTGGAGATGAAAAGAGTCGCCAGCTAGGCATTTTTATCCCGGAGGAAAGGTAATGCTGCATAGACCTAGAAAAAGATGGATAAGACGGTTTGCGAACCAAAGAGACTGAGAAAGGGGGTTGGTTACAACCTGGGAAGGTATTAGCACCCAGATTGTCCGCCGTACTCGACGGGATCCACGCTTAAAAGATTTGTGTTTAAAGGGGGAGTGTCAGTGCAATCTGTGTGTAAAAGAGCTGGAAAGATGTACAGGTGTCAGTGTAAGAAGTGTGAAGTGATGTGAAGTATGAAAGTGTCAGTGTAAGGACAGAGTGAAATGCTCAAGATAATGAGGCTTAAAGAATGAAGCTGGAAAGGGGGGATATACAGAGACTTTTGTTCGATAACCGTTAAGTTATGCCTACGTATCCTCTCGTGCAATGAGGAAGTCAGAACACCGTAGTTCGACCCAAAGAGACTGAAAGATGAATTGACTGGTGAACTGCTTATTTGCCTATGCTCAAGTGTATGACCTGTCTGGCTCAGGTGCAAACTGTCTTGCATTAGACGGAAGAAGCGAGTTCTCGTTTGTGAATGAAGGTGATGAGAAAAGAATCCCGAAGGAGACGATTATTGTTTGTTTTTGTATTTTCAGTCTTTTATTGCTTTTGAAAGTTTGTCGTAAGTTAATGAGCTTAAGCCTAAACCAATGGATTTAGTAAACCCATCACATCTTCCCTCTGATTAGGGGTAATGAGAGTACCTTAAGTGTGAAGTCAGATTCTCACACTTAATCACCTTTGATGCAGGATTAAGATCATTAACCTACTTGTGATTATTTAGATGTTTTTGGTGTTTTTGTTTAGTGTTGAGTAATGAGGTTAAGCCATAATCAAGGATTAAACAGACTCATTACACCATCCTAATAGAAGGATAATAGATGAGAATGTTTAAGCTGAGGAAAGCTCCTCAACTTAATCCATGATTAGGGATTAAACTCATGACAAAACAAAGCCATTATTAAGTGGATTTTATTAAATGGTGAGATGAAGAAGTGAATTTTATGATTTGTAAGACAACTTGAGGGGGACTTGTCCATTAACACTAGGGTTAGTCCTTATTAACCAATTGAGGAAGAATTAGAACCCTAATGCAAGGCCCAAGTTACAAGTGTGATGTCTTGATGATTATTAAGATGGATTGATTAAAGGAGTTAAACACATTAAGGGTTTAACACTTAGGATTAAAGTTATACACTCCATCCTAAGAGAAGGATGCAGGCATAAGCTTAATCACAAAGCCTTAAAGCCTTTAGGGTTTAGTCCCTGATTATGAAATGAGAAGAGAAGACTCAAGAGAGACACAAAGGTAAAACTAAAAGGGGAGACTAATCAAAACCCTAATCATTGTCATGCTTGGTTGTTCCTAAGGTTTGTGAAGTTTTCAAGAACAATCTTCAAAGGAGCCACCAGGAAGCAGATGAACAAGATCAAGAGAAGCAAAGCAACTTGCTTCATTCAAGAAGTCAAGTCACTTGAAGAAAGAAAGTGGGAGGAGCAAGAATGAGCAAGCTCAATCTCAAGCACATACATAAATGCAGCAATGGATGCAAGAGAGATGAAAAGAAAAGTTATGAGAAGTGAAGGCAAATTCACTTCTCAAGTTTACTTACCACCTGAAAGATTAGTGAAAGAAATGCAATGCAATACAAAATGAGATGGGATGACATGAAAAGCAACAAAACCAGAAGCATGTTGATGAAGGTGCAAAGACCAAAACCAGAAGCATGCAAAGCAAAAGGAAATAAAGCAAATGAAGGTGCAAAGACCAAAACCAGAAGTGTAAACATGATGCAAAAGTGTTATGCAATGATGCAAAGATATATATGATGCATATGAATGATCATACAAAAGATGAGATGCAAAGGAAGCATGTTAGAAGCTTAGAAACACATGGATACACATGAAATGTAATGAATGCAAAGCATACCAAATGAATGAAGAAATGATCAAGAAATGTTCTAGCATGTCTTAAGATGTTTAATATGGCATACAAGTGAATGAAATGTTATGCCAAGTTCATATGATGATGATATGCAAAGATGGATGCAAATGAACATGAGAAATTAGGGTTTTATGAATGTATGAGATGCATATGACCAAAACAGAAGCATACATCATGATAAAAATTTGAAAATGAACTCAAACAAACCTTAAACACATACAAGATCACTCCCCAAAGGTGGAGGTCAGAAGCTAAACCTAAAGAGACTGAAAGATGAATTGACTGGTGAACTGCTTATTTGCCTATGCTCAAGTGTATGACCTGTCTGGCTCAGGTGCAAACTGTCTTGCATTAGACGGAAGAAGCGAGTTCTCGTTTGTGAATGAAGGTGATGAGAAAAGAATCCCGAAGGAGACGATTATTGTTTGTTTTTGTATTTTCAGTCTTTTATTGCTTTTGAAAGTTTGTCGTAAGTTAATGAGCTTAAGCCTAAACCAATGGATTTAGTAAACCCATCACATCTTCCCTCTGATTAGGGGTAATGAGAGTACCTTAAGTGTGAAGTCAGATTCTCACACTTAATCACCTTTGATGCAGGATTAAGATCATTAACCTACTTGTGATTATTTAGATGTTTTTGGTGTTTTTGTTTAGTGTTGAGTAATGAGGTTAAGCCATAATCAAGGATTAAACAGACTCATTACACCATCCTAATAGAAGGATAATAGATGAGAATGTTTAAGCTGAGGAAAGCTCCTCAACTTAATCCATGATTAGGGATTAAACTCATGACAAAACAAAGCCATTATTAAGTGGATTTTATTAAATGGTGAGATGAAGAAGTGAATTTTATGATTTGTAAGACAACTTGAGGGGGACTTGTCCATTAACACTAGGGTTAGTCCTTCTTAACCAATTGAGGAAGAATTAGAACCCTAATGCAAGACCCAAGTTACAAGTGTGATGTCTTGATGATTATTAAGATGGATTGATTAAAGGAGTTAAACACATTAAGGGTTTAACACTTAGGATTAAATTTATACACTCCATCCTAAGAGAAGGATGCAGGCATAAGCTTAATCACAAAGCCTTAAAGCCTTTAGGGTTTAGTCCCTGATTATGAAATGAGAAGAGAAGACTCAAGAGAGACACAAAGGTAAAACTAAAAGGGGAGACTAATCAAAACCCTAATCATTGTCATGCTTGGTTGTTCCTAAGGTTTGTGAAGTTTTCAAGAACAATCTTCAAAGGAGCCACCAGGAAGCAGATGAACAAGATCAAGAGAAGCAAAGCAACTTGCTTCATTCAAGAAGTCAAGTCACTTGAAGAAAGAAAGTGGGAGGAGCAAGAATGAGCAAGCTCAATCTAAAGCACATACATAAATGCAGCAATGGATGCAAGAGAGATGAAAAGAAAAGTTATGAGAAGTGAAGGCAAATTCACTTCTCAAGTTTACTTACCACCTGAAAGATTAGTGAAAGAAATGCAATGCAATACAAAATGAGATGGGATGACATGAAAAGCAACAAAACCAGAAGCATGTTGATGATGATAATGATGCTATGGAGTGCTACAAACATGAGGCAAGGCATGGAGATGCTCATACAAGTTCATGGATGCAAATGGTGCAAGCTTAGAAGCATGGATACACATGAAAAGTTATGAAACATACATGGCACACAACATGGCAAATGCAAGATGCAATGATCACACATGCTTTCTATATGTCTTATGATGTCAAATGAATCAAATGGGTGCTTAAAATGTCATGGCAAGTCATGTTATGCAAGAGAATGCAAGATGGATGCATATGGAAGCCCAAATTAGGGTTTATGAATCAAACATCAAACAAAAACCAAAAACAGAAGCAAACCCTAAGATAAAAAATGGAAAATGCCACCCAAAGAAACCCTAAACTTATACTAAACCAAGGTCCAAAGGGGAGGTCTCAACTCTCAACCAATCTCAAGTTATGAATTTTACAAGTTATTAGGGTTTTTAGGGCTCCTAAACAAAAGAAATGCCAAACAAATGGAAAATGCAAGATTAAATCATGGCCATTTTATCCTATAAACTACATGCTAAACACAAAACAATGCAAGAAGAATCAATGTCCAACTTTTCTTAGATAGGCAGAAATGAATTTTTGAACTTTGGATCAAATTAATGCACAAAAAATGATTTAATTCAATGAAAAATTCTTAAAATGCATCAAGATCAAAAAAGAAATTTGGTTTGAAGGTTGGACAATGTTTCTAAATGTCTTAGAACATTTCATGAATTTTTTGGTGATTTTTAGATACTTAAAAGTATTTTTAATAAATTAATTTCCATTAATCAATTAAAAATAATCTTTTAAATATTTAAAAATACTTTTTTAATGATAAAAAATAAAATGAAAATATTTTTGGGTCATAAAAATTAATAAAACTTATGAGAAAAAGTTTCATAATTTTTAGATATTTTTTACTATTTTAAAATAATTGTGCAATTTAAATGAAAAGAAAATGAATTAAAAAAGAATAAAAATGAAAGTAATCAGAAAGGATGGCCAGGATTGAGTCTGAGTTTAAATGGATTGACCACGCGCCAGATCCAAGGGTCCATGTTGCTTCTGGGTTAATTAATTAAATTATGATTAATTAAACTTAAACACGTGGATTAGGGCTAATGAACGCATCTGGGCCTTCCATTCGCGCGGGTAGTCAACGGGTCAACCTGATCTAACGCCCAAGATTCAAACTGGCTTAATGACAAGGATTAGGGCATAATCACATTCAGGCTGCCGGAGAAGACTTCCGGTCGTCTTCTCCGGCCAACATCTCCCCTGAAAATCCCCAAAACCCCAAAAACCTAACCAAAATGAAATCTAAGAATTGGGAAATGATCCTTATGATCCCCTGAATTAAAACCCTAAGTCAAAACAAATTTATTCTTCCTAACAAGGCTGAATCGAAGCAAGAAAGAATTAGGGCACGCAAGTTTCAGAAAGCAATTAAACTCTCATTTCATCACCATTTCAAAAACTAAAAGCATATTCATGATCAGGAAGACATGTAGAACAAGTTTAGAACAAAAGAAATGATTTCTGGAAAAATATTTTTCAAGCTACCTGAGATTCGAAGCTTTCACTCTGATGACTTTCTGGCCACTTCTCCTTGTGCAATCCACTCCTTAGGACCTCTTGATGATGTTTGAATGCTTTGGAGCAATTTATGCTGGCTGGTTGACGAGTTTAGACAGCTTCTGCTTCAACTCAGTTGAAAATGGCCATGGTGAAATGGGCAGCTTCAGGCCAGTGTGAGTGGTTCTAGGTGATCAGAACAATGAGTGGATAAGGTCTGTGGTGTTTGTTTGGGTGTTTGTGTACTGGGGAGAGAGATTCGAATGAAACTGCAGCTTGGTGTGAAAAATGGCAATGGGGTGTTCTTGATCAAAACAGGCCTGGCTCTTGGTGGTTTGAGGTCTATGAAGTATGGTGAGTTGAAGTATGGAAATGGTTTGGATGTTTGATGGCTGGGCAGAGAGATTCGAAGCAATATGCAGCTGGGGTGTGTTTTGTGAAATGTGTTGCTATATGAGGTTTCATCCTTGCTTCTTGAGTGTTATGGCCAGCATATGGAAAGTATATTTTAATCCCATAGGTCAGGGGATGTGACATGGCCTGCTGTGATAGGTAAGTCACCTTTTGCAAAATGTCAACTTCTTTGTAAGAGAAAGTATGGGCAGCTTATAGGCTAGTACATGGGCTGTGTGATGCGCAGCAAGATGAGGGGAAAGGGCTAGCTTGGTTCAAGGGCCAATGCAGCAAGTGGGTGAAGTGATCATGATGATTTTGCAAGTTGCTTGCTTTTTGGTTCATATGGAAAGATCTTGTCCCAAAAGCCATGAAACATGAGCAATGCCTAGTCCATTCTGAATTTTAGGACTTACATGAAGTTTATGTGATGGTTTGATGCCAATTAGAAGTTGCAATTTGTCTTGGTACATGATTTTGCAATTTTCACACTTGGTGCATATCTTGAAAATAAGTGATTTTTGGCAACTTTGTCACACCATAACTTTTGATCCAAGAAGAGTTTGATCATGTTCTTGTACTTTTTGAAAATGGAAAAATGTGATCTACAACTTTCATGACCAAAGTTTTTCCATTTGAAGCATTTTTGGATCAAGAATCAAGGCTTGAAAAATGACCTAAAATGAAGCATTCTTGAAAAGTCAACTATGCCCAAAAAGTCAACATTTGCAAAAACTCCAAATTCTTGATTTTTATGAACTTCAACCTTCTTCCATGATCAAATGAAGATCATATACATTCAAAATGATGAAGATCACCCATTGGTTGGGTCATTGGGGGCCTCAGATGCCCTGATTTCACACTGACTTGTCTGAAAAGTCAACCCTTGATCAGATGACTTCCCCATGGAATTTCTTCATGAAAATTGATATGCATACTCCCTATACCATATAGAGACCAATGGAAACAAGAATGACCAAAAAATTTGGAGTTATGGCCTCTGAAACCAAAACCCTAATTTTAGGTCAACTGTGCAGTCTAGCCTGGCTCTGCCTCCATACAAACCCTAGTTCTTGTGATTCTTTTGCATTTTTGACTTGAAGAGGATGTACTATGATGCTTGAACACATGTAGACCCCTTTGAAGTGATTGGTGGCCTTTGGAGTGGCTCAAGAAGCTCTTGGATTGCTTAGATCACAAATCCTAGATGCAGATGACTTAGAAACTATGCAGTGAACCAAAATGAGATATGAGATGATATGATTGTGTTTATGCATATGAGATGATCACAAGCCATGGTGTGAATGGGTGAGGGCAAATTTGGGGTGTTTACAGCTGCCCCTATTCAAACATGAGTTAGCTGTGCAGGATGTAAGCAACGGCTTAACAGGCAAACAAGATAACTTGTGGTTGAATACCAAAGACAGTCCAAAATTTGCACTCACAGAATGAAGAAGAAAAAGGGATATAGATTGTAAAGGAAAATAAAGTATATTGGTGTGCGGGCGACGGAGGACGACCGTCGAGCAGAGGACGACTGCTGGGTAAGGAGCAATGACGGGGACGGCCGACATGCTGGGGATAAGAAGTAAAGCCAAGACGGGGACGGCCGACTAGCTGGAAAAATAAAATATCATGATGGGGACGACCATCAAGATAAGATTCTCTGGAAATTAATGAAACATGACGGGGACGGCCATCAAGTTCACAAAGGTAAAGTAACCAACGATGGGGACGGCCATCGGGCTAAAAAGGAAAAGGGACCACGACGGGGACGGCCATCGGGTTAAAGAATAAATGAAATAAACAGATGATGGGGTACGGCCATCAAAGGCGAAGGACGATCACCTAGCAGGGGACGGCCATCAAAGGTGGAGGACGACCACCTGGCAGGGTACGGCTGCCGAAAATATCGCGACATAGGACGAATGCCGGATAAAAGGTCAACGATGGGGACGGCCATCGGATGAGCATGATGGAGGACGACCATCAAGAAGTGGAGGACGACCACTCAGCAGGGGACGGCTGCTCTCAAGGTTTATCATGACATAGGACGAATGTCAGATAACCAAAATCAACAATGGGGACGGCCATTGGATAAAATGATGAAGGACGATCGTCAAAAGGTGGAGGACGACCACCTAGCAGGGGACGGCTGCTAAAAAGATCAACGATGGGGACGGCCATCGGATGAGCATGATGGAGGACGACCATCAAGAAGTGGAGGACGACCACTCAGCAGGGTACGGCTGCTCTCAGGGTTATCATGACACAGGACGAGTGTCAGATAAAAAGAAAATTGATTGTTGGTGATCTACTGGGGATCTAGTGAACACGGACGAGCGTTCACAACCAAGAAAGGAAAGTATAAGTGTTTAGATGTTGTGTATAGATTAGAGATGTGGACGAGCATCCTTAAGACTATGATACGGACGGGTATCATGTAGAAACAAATACTGACACGTGTTCAGAGATGATGACACGGACGAGTACCATCTGGTTAACAAAGAACACGGACGAGTGTTGCATCTGAAGGTTCTCTTCTGGGGAATAGTAGACACGGACGAGTGTCTATATTCAAGAAGACATAAGTGTTTGACGCAGTGTATGGATTAAAGATGCGGACGAGCATCCTTAAGACTATGATACGGACGAGTATCATGTAGAAACAGACATTAGACGCAATGTTCTGAGATGATGATACGGACGAGTACCAACTGGTTAACAAAGAACAAGGACTATTGTCGAATCTGTGGGGATATAAATGGTGTATCCAAGATACGGACGAGCATCTGTATAAGTATGAGTGTGAATATTGTATAGATGAGTGTTTATCTGCTGGGGAAAGTGACACGGACGAGTGTCAAAAGGAGAAAAGTATAACAACATCAACAAGTACATGGGTGGTAAAAGTGTAAACGACTGCGCTGGGGATATGACACGGACGGGTGTCAAGAGAGTGTATATATAGGTATATTTGAGTGCAAAGAGGATGTCTTTGGCTTTTTGCTGGTGATTTGACACGGACGGGTGTCAAGAAGTATCTGTAATACGGGTAATCTTGTTTGTAAAGAGTGTTCGGGCGACTTTACTGGGGAGTGATGATACGGACGGGTATCAAAAGGAAATAGATACTAGTGTTTGTGATTTGTGAGGCAACTGCTTTTGCTGGGACCCTGGTGGGGATTTTTGTACAATGATGATGAACGGTTATTATTCACAAGTGTCAATTCAGAACATGGCTTATGATTATGCTATGCGTTTGATTTTTTCCGTAATGCTCCGTATTGGACGGAATGCTACGCTCTGGGGGGATAATATGATGCAAATGCCATGATTATGCAAAGATATCAAACTGGGATTCGGATCCCGCTGCCGCGAAGATCTCTGATCGATCTGTTTGAAGTGGACGTCCCAGCTGGGGATGAGACCATTGATAGACCTGGAGATATGTATTCACTTGGGGATATAGGTCACTGATTGACATATCCTTGTAATATGGGACCCAGCTGGGGTTTGTGGAAGCCTTTTGTACTCTGTTGTGACTTCTTCGTGCATTGCTCTGCCGGATAGAGGCTGAGGATCTCGTGGGGAGATGATTCATGATTCCTGTATTTTGCTGAGGAAGAAAGACTGGTACAACAGCCGGGGAATGTTGTTGGTAACTCAGCTAGGAAGAGTAACAAGAGGCAACTCAGCTGGGGAGAGAGCACTTCGGGTGCTAAGATTGAGTGTTGATTTGCCAGCTCGCGGAGATGTAGCTTGCATGCCCCAAGTTGCGTCCTGCACACCTGCAATCCTGCAAAGATAAGGAAACGCACAAATGGTCCCGGGGTATCCTTTACTGGATTCCGTCATAGGAGTTAGGTACTTTCGAGAGTAAGTATATTCCCTGTAAGCATGTGTTTTATTATTATATATTTTTTAGAGAAAAGCATATGTACTTATGCAATTGATTTTTAGAGACATCAGACATCCTTTGCAAAATAAAAATATACAAAACGACACATGACTGAAAAATCTGATTTTATTAATTCAAATGCCCTGAATTGGCAAGATACAGTCAAAGAAACATATCTCCTGAAATGAGGAGATTGTTACAAATTGAGAAACAAAGTGCTGGCAGTGTTGACGACGCTTTAAGGAGCTTCCTCTTCCACTATGACTCGTATGACTTTTGACTTTCTTCTCGTCTTGCTTTCTGAAGAGGGCTGATTCTGATTGAAGCTTGATCCTTTGGAATTTTAACCAAGTTGCTGACAATACAGACGAATTCAAAATGCAGTTGTTCGCTTATTCCCTTATTTTGCATGGATCGCCCTTTCGGGTTTTCAATCCATCGGGATACCCATTTTTGCCTGAGTTGTCCAATGCGGCTCTTCAACTCAGCGGGTGTACATTTTTTCATTTATTTTCCCTTATTTTTGCCCGAGTCTTTTATTATGTTTTTGACTCGCCGGGATGCCCTATTTTTGCCTGGACTTTCATTCTGTTTTTGTGTCCAGCGGGTCATTTTATGCGAAGTATTTTTTAACTGCATCTGAATTCACAGGGGACGGGAAATCTTCACCATCCATGGTGCTGAGCATCAGCGCTCCACCAGAGAAAACTTTCTTTACCACGAATGGCCCTTCATAATTCGGAGTCCATTTGCCCCTATGGTCTGTATGAGGAGGGAGGATTCTTTTCAGCACAAGATCTCCCACTTGGTACTCTCGGTGCCTGACTTTCTGATCGAAGGCTTTCTTCATTCTCTTCTGATACAACTGCCCATGACAAATTGCAGCCAACCTTTTCTCTTCGATCAGACTCAGTTGTTCGTATCGGGCCCGAACCCATTCTGCTTCACTCAGTTTAACATCCATTAATACCCGTAACGAGGGTAATTCAACTTCAACAGGTAGGACTGCTTCCATACCATACACAAGTTGATACGGTGTTGCCCCAGTGGACGTCCTGATTGATGTGCGATACCCATGCAAGGCAAATGGTAGCATTTCATGCCAGTCTTTGTAAGTGACTACCATCTTCTGCACAATCTTCTTGATATTTTTGTTTGCTGCCTCAACAGCGCCATTCATCTTCGGCCTGTAAGGAGAAGAATTGTGATGTTGGATCTTGAAGTCCCGGCATAATTCAGCCATCATCTTGTTGTTCAAGTTGGAACCATTATCAGTAATGATTCGCTCGGGCACTCCGTATCGACAGATGATATCTCTCTTTAGGAATCGGACTACCACTTGTCTTGTAACATTTGCATATGAGGCTGCTTCAACCCACTTGGTGAAATAGTCGATGGCGACCAGGATGAATCTGTGGCCATTTGAAGCAGTTGGCTCAATCTTGCCAATCATATCAATGCCCCACATAGCAAAGGGCCAGGGTGAAGACATTATGTTCAAAGGATTGGGAGGCACATGCACTTTATCCGCGTAGATCTGGCATTTATGACATTTTCTGGCGTAAGCACAACAGTCTGCATCCATTGTGATCCAGTAATAGCCTGATCTTAACAACTTCTTAGCCATTGCATGTCCTCCAGCATGGGTACCAAAGGAGCCTTCGTGCACTTCATGCATCAATAAATCTGCTTCCGTCTTGTCAACACATCTGAGGAGTACCATATCAAAGTTCCTTTTGTATAAAGATCCATCAGTGTTCAGAAAGAAACTACCAGCAAGCCTTCTCAGAGTCTTCTTATCATTGGAAGATGCCCCAGGTGGGTATGTTTGATCCTCCAAGAAACACTTGATGTCGTGGAACCAAGGCTTATCATCTTTGACAACATCCGCTGCAAATACATATGCTGGCCTGTCAAGTCTGGACACTGAAATCTGAGGTACAAAGTTAGCAACTTGAACTTTGATCATGGATGAAATGGTAGCAAGAGCATCTGCAAACTGATTCTCGTCCCGAGGGATATACTCAAGCTTGACTGTTGTGAAGAAGGTCAATAACCTTCTTGTATAATCCCTGTAAGGTATCAGATGATCTTGGTGGGTGTACCATTTTCCGTTGGTCTGATTGATTACCAAAGCTGAATCTCCGAATACGGTCAATGTCTTGATCCTGAGGTCAATGGCTTCCTCAAGACCCATAATGCAAGCTTCGTATTCAGCTTCGTTGTTAGTGCAGTTGAAAGTGAGCTTTGCCGAGAAAGGCATGTGAAATCCTTTGGGTGTAATGAGTACTGCACCAACGCCACGGCCATTCATATTAACAGCCCCATCAAACATCATAGTCCATTCTTCTTCTGGGTCAGGCCCTTCAGTGTGAATAGGCTCTTCGTGATCTTTTGATTTAATGAACATGATGTCTTCATCAGGGAAGTCAAACCTCATAGGCTGGTAATCATCAATGGGTTGCTCAGCAAGATATTCAGACAATACGCTGCCCTTGATGGCTTTCTGGGATGTGTATTGGATGTCATATTCTGTAAGAATCATTTGCCATCTTGCAACCCATCCGGTAAGAGCTGGCTTCTCGAAAATGTACTTAACCGGATCCATCTTTGAGATCAACAAAGTAGTGTGGGTCATCATATACTGCCTTAGTCGGCGAGCAGCCCACGCTAAAGCACATCAAGTTTTCTCGAGCAGTGAATAACGTTGTTCACAGTCGGTAAACTTTTTGCTTAGGTAGTATATTGCATACTCTTTTCGACCAGACTCGTCATGCTGGCCCAGCACACACCCCATTGACTCTCCTAATACTGTCAAGTACATGATCAGAGGTCTTCCTTCAACTGGCGGCATGAGGATTGGAGGTTCTTGCAGATACTCCTTGATCTTGTCAAAAGCCCTTTGGCAGTCTTCATTCCACCTGACCGTCTGTTCTTTTCTTAACAGCTTGAACAAGGGTTCACAGGTTGCTGTAAGGTGAGATATGAACCTCGAAATGTAGTTCAATCGACCTAAGAACCCTCGAACTTCCTTCTCAGTTTTCGGTGCAGGCATTTCTTGAATGGCTTTGACTTTATCAGGGTCCACTTCAATCCCTTTCTCGCTTACAATAAAGCCCAGTAGCTTACCGGATCGCACCCCGAATGTGCATTTGTTGGGGTTCAGCTTTAGTTGGTACTTCCTCAGACGCTTGAACAACTTGAGCAGATTCACCAGATGATCTTCTTCAGTAAGGGACTTGGCAATCATGTCATCCACATAACATTCTATTTCTTTGTGGATCATATCGTGGAATAATGTTACCATAGCCCGTTGATATGTTGCACCGGCATTCTTGAGCCCAAATGGCATTACTTTGTAGCAGAACGTGCCCCAGGGTGTAATGAATGTTGTCTTCTCCATGTCTTCAGGTGACATTTTAATCTGATTGTATCCTGAAAATCCATCCATGAAGGAGAATACCGAGAACTGAGCCGTATTATCCACCAATACATCAATGTGAGGTAATGGGAAATCATCTTTCGGGCTGGCTTTGTTCAGATCCCGGTAGTCAACACACATTCTTACTTTGCCGTCCTTTTTAGGCACAGGTACTATATTAGCAACCCACGGCGGATAGCTAGTCACAGCAAGGAACCCGGCGTCCCATTGCTTTTGTACCTCTTCTTTGATTTTCATAGCCATGTCTGGACGAGTACGGCGTAGCTTTTGTTTGACTGGAGGGCATTCTTCTCTCAAAGGAAGCTTGTACACAACAATGTCGGTATCCAACCCTGGCATGTCTTGATACGACCAGGCAAATACATCCACATACTCTTGAAGCAGGTCAATCAGTTGCTTCTTCACTGAGTCTTGCAGGCAGGCCCCGATTTTAACCTCTTTCACGTCTTCATCCGTACCAAGATTGATCACTTCAACCTCCTCCTGGTGAGGAGTAATAGCCTTTTCCTCTTGTCTTAACAACCTGGCTAGCTCTTCAGGAAGCTCATATTCTTCATCAACCCCTTCATCAGCTTGATTGATTGGATTGTCAAAGTCATACGAAGTCATAGCCGTGCTGTTGTCGGTGCTGTCTGGAAGGCATTCTCTGCAAGGGTTTAATTGGTTCATTTTAGTGATCTGATTTTAGTCTTATTTAGAAAAGTGAAATGAAGTTATCATTTTGAAAACACCGCCATTTATTTTTTTGTACAAAAAAGAAAAATGGAAAAACAGTGAGCAGAAAAGAAAAGACTCGTTTGCAAAAAGATGTCTGATATTTCATTAATTGATCTTGTTTGCACAAAAAAGTACAGATGGCCCGATTACAAAATGAGTCTTGTCATCTTGGGCAAGATGCAAGACTTTGATGCATGCTTATAAACATACAGGAAATAATAATTACTCTGCTCGAGTAACTCTTATAATTTCCTGGGAAGACCAGTTCGAGATACTGCTCCCCGGGATCTTCGGACGAATCCAATTCTCCAGATTGCGCTCCTCTTCCAGCTCGTCTTCCAAACAGTTGATAGCATCGGGGGTAAGCATCCCCCCACTGACAAAACCGGGCTTCTCAGCAGCCTTTGCTTGATGTTGAGTTGGTCTGTAACCCAACCCAAACTTGTCTTTCTTCTCCTCCACAGCTAAAACTTTGCCCCAGCCTAGGGCAGTTCCTTCCTCAACAACCTTCCGGGCTTGTTGGTAAGATGACATGGAGATTCCAGATACAGTAGTTGCTTCATTCACATTCAAGGCTTCAAATCCTTGGCTCATTGTTTCATGGATCTCTCCATCCATCTCAATGTACTTATAAGTAGCCAGGTGGCTAACAAATATATCCTCCTCCCCACAGATTGTAACAACTTGGCCTTCCCACTCAAATTTTAACTTTTGGTGAAGGGTAGACGTTATTGCGCCGGCGGCGTGAATCCAGGGCCTACCCAACAAACAGCTGTAGGCGGGCTGAATGTCCATCACATAAAAGATAGTTTTAAAGGTCTGTGGGCCAATTGTCACAGGTAGCTCAATCTCTCCCAGAACCGATCTCTTTGAACCGTCAAAGGCTCTTACCACCAGGTTGCTGGGTCTCAATGCCAATCCATCATATTCTAACTTCACCAGAGCCTTCTTTGGTAAGACATTAAGGGATGAACCCGTGTCTACCAACACATGAGAAAGGACTGCTCCTTTGCATTCCATGGTGATGTGCAAGGCTTTGTTGTGGTTGCGGCCATCCGCTGTCAAGTCAGTATTAGTGAACCCTAGCCCATTGCTAGCAGTAACATTCCCGACCACGGTTTCCAACTGGTTGACAGTAATCTCTTCAGGCACGTAAGCTGCGTGCAAGACTTTGAGTAGTGCATTCCGATGGGCTTCGGAGCACATAAGCAGTGAGAGGATAGAGATTTTGGATGGCGTCTGGTGAAGTTGATCCACAATTTTGTAATCACTCTTTTTGATGATCCTCATAAACTCATCAACTTCTTGATCGAACGGTGTCTTCAAGGCTTCTTTAACAGCTTGATCTTCCTGCACCGGGCTCTTTCCTTTTGCCTTAGCAGCAGCTTCTGCTTCGGCAGTAGGTCTTTGAATTGGTGGAGCAAAGAGACGTCCGCTTCGAGTGAAGCCTCCGCCTCCCCCCACATTATCTACTTGTGGTGCAGGTGTTGATGTTTCAAGAGTGATTCTTTTTCCTTCGCAGTACACGTCAGAGCCATAGTGCCAAGGGATGGCCCTATTGCTTTCATATGGTACTGGTCCAGGCACCGTGACAGTGACTGGACTGATTGCTGCTGTTGAAGGGACTGTAATTGTTTGCGGATCATAAAAGATTGTAACTGGTGCTCTGATGGGAGCAGCACCTTCTGAATGGTAGGCAGAGTTGTTCTCAGGATCATAAAATATTGTGACAGTAGAGACATCTTCATGATTTGTTGCTGGTGTTATAGGAGGTATTGGCAGAAGAATGGATGTTGTTGTTGTAGGAGTCTCAAAATGGAGTGAGGCTGAAGTTGTAGCAGGAAAATTTGTTGACAACTGGTCAGTTGAGATGATAGATGAAGTGCTTGTTGATGAAGCCGAAGAATTGTCAGGAACAATAGTTGCTGCAGTTGTAGGAGGTTCTGAAATCGTTGCTGATGAGATTGCTGGATTTGTTGGAAATGATGTGGTGATCTGAAGTTGGCCACTCTGAATAAGGCCATCTATGCCATTCCTCAAATTGTCGCACCCATTTACTGAAATATTACAGTAAGCACAACCCAACTCACACCCCGGGAACATTTGACATTCCAAGAGCTGAGTTTTGATTTCCACCAACGGTGTCCTGATCTGTCCCACACTGGTTATTAAATAAGACGACTTGTCTTCTTCAATAGCGTTAATTCTAGGACCACCGTGATTCGGCATCGGGTTCTTATTGACATTGGGTGGCGGTGCGAAATTCAGAGCCTTGGAGTCTACCAGGTCTTGTACCTTCATATGCAGAGCCCTGCATTTTTCTGTACTGTGGCCAGGTGCGTTTGAATGAAAAGCACACCTAGCATTGGAGTCATAGTTCCTTGGTAGACTGTTGGGATCCGGAGGTGCCAACGTTCTTAGCTCAACCAGGTTGAGTTTCAGAAGTTGTGGCAGCAAGGTAGCATATGGCATTGGGATCGGATCGATCACTCTGTTAGCTTGAGATGACCTCTGTTGGAATGGCCTTTGCTGGTTATTGTTGTTGTTGCTGTTGTTGTAATTTCTTGGAGGATACTGATTTTGCTGATGGTACTGAGGTTGTTGTTGATAGTTTTGTTGAGGAGGTTGATAGACTGGCTGAGGATGAACTGGAGCAGGAATGGTGACTGCTGCTATTGACCTTTGAACATATTGGGGCCTACCCCTGTTGGTGTGGATGGCATTGGTCTCGCCAGTTCTTCTCGGGCCTGCAAAAGGCTTTCTTGCATTACTGGACGAGCTTGCACCATTGTCCGAGATCTTACCCATTTTCAACAGGCTTTCAATTCTCTCCCCGGCTATGACAACATCCGCAAAGCTAGTGGAAGAGAAAGCAGCCAGCCTGTCAATATAGGTCCCCTGAAGGGTGTTCATAAACATGTCTGCCATTTCCCTTTCAGACATAGGTGGCTGAACAGCAGCAGCCAATTGCCTCCATCTCTGGGCATATTCTCAGAAACTCTCCCTTGAAGACTGTGACATTCCCATTAGGAGGGTCCTGTTGGGCGCCATGTCTAAATTGTACTGATACTGTCTGATGAAGGCCTCTGCCAGGTCCTTCCAGCATCTAATAGTTGCCCTTGTCAGGTGAGAGTACCATTCTCTTGACGCTCCAGTCAAGCTATCTTCGAAATAGAACATCCAAAGCTTCTCATCCATTGTATAGGCCTTCAGCCTTCCCAGAAATGATTGTAGATGAGTCCGAGGACAGGAAGTCCCGTTATACTTTTCGAAACAAGGAGGCTTGAACTTATGGGGGATCCTGACCCCGTCTATCAAGCCCATATCCATCACGTCAAAACCCAGAGAGTTTTGATACTCTAGGGATCTCAACTTCTCAGCTATCTCATCCAACCTTCTATCATAAGCTTCCTCCCCAGCACCCATTACTGTGAATTGGTCCTCTTGAGGGTCTTCCTGAAGCACCCTGGCTGCAGTGGCTGTCCCTTGAACATTTGCAGGAATGTTGATCTCGGGATGCAGATGTGGGCCAAACACAGGGGGGTTAACATGGGGTTGTACCCTTTCATTGTTACTGGTGCCGGCAGTCCCTATATGTGGATCCTCTTGATTTTGCCTCTCCACCATGGCCCTCAGTCTTTCCTGGCTCTGAGCCATGTTGTTCATAGCTTCCATAAACTGAGTCATCTGCGTTCTCATCTCCAATCTTTCGTTTGCCATCTGATTTCTGACCTCTGCAAGGTCCTGCTGTACCTGATCCATTTGAATTCCCGGAAGGTTATTTCGGGTTGGATAACGGTGCGGACGGTTGAGGGGAAATACTCGGCGCCTAGCAATAGTTCCTGAACATCACAACAGAGGTTAGCAACAACAAAACAAAAACCTACAAAACAAACAAAGGGTTAGCATGCAATGCAGTTATGCTTATTTGTTCTCAAGGTATCCGGTTTGGCATTCAGTTTTGACCCTTCCAGACCCTTGAAGATGATGCTGTTGAAGTTGTTTTCGAAGTGAAACTTGGATGGAACAAACTAACACAAATATATTACAGAAGGTGAAATAATACAACTTGTTCATTTTACAACACAAGCCCCCTAAGGGGTCAAAATACACCACAAAAAGGTAAAAGTACATGGAATAGAAACAACAACAAGCAAATGGTCAAACACCAAGGCCAAACTCATCCTCACGAACTTCCTTGAGAAGCGCTTCGGTCACAGGATCAGCCGGACGCTCCGTGAGATTCCGGATAAGGAGGTTCCGGGTTGCAACAGCTGCTGCTAGCTTTTTGTGCTGAGTTTGGTCCTTGGACCTCTTCACCCCTACTTTGATCTTCAATTCTGATATCTCCCTCTAGGCTGATGCCAGGGCTTCTTGCTGTTCTTTTGCACTAGCTTCTAGTTGCCCCATTTTGTCTTGAACTCTCTTGTCCTCCAGGGTACGAGCCTCGGTGATCCTGACCCACCGGGCTTGACTCTCCTTCAAGTACAAGTCTGTCCTTGCTCTCTGGAACTGGGCTTCTTTGCAAGCATTCTTCAGAATTTGTTCACCAGCCTTAGACTTTTTGATATAATCCCCAGACTTCTCAATCTTAGTCAGATGCTCTACTCTCATCTTCTCCAATCTCTCAATCTCCCTCATACCTTCACTCCTCTCCCGGAGGGTCTTCTGCAAAGCCTGGGTTAGTTTCTCATTTCTTTCCTTCAAGCTCTCAAACTCCTCCAAACTGATAGTGGCAGGGGGTGGTGCTGAAGATGACTCAGGCATGTCTTCTATGGTAAAGGGCATTCCAGAGAATTGGGCCCTGGCACGGGACCACTCGTAATATTGTGCTGATGCCACATTATTGCACTTCCCCAGAATGGTCACTCCCTTGGTTTGAACATGATCCCAGGCCCAGGCAGCCTGCCTAACAATAGCCAAATTAATCTTGTTCTCACAATAGAGAGTCTCCACCAAGTCCTGTGCCTTAGGAGTATGGACCAGTGCGTAGCCCAGTTGCCTCCTGAACAGCAGAGGGTTGTAATTGATACTTCCCTTAACTCCTATTAAAGGAACATTGGGAAAATGTCCACAGCTGGTGATGATATCCCTGCCCTTGGTGCTCTGAGTGCACCATCTGATGTCAGCTGAAGTTAGAACAGTGAGCCTCTTAGCCCAGTTGCTTTGCTGATGAGGGTTTAAAAATGCATCTGTCCTGGGTAGATGCTTGAGAAGCCAAGTATGGAACAATGGAGCACAACACCTCACTAATCTCCCCCTCTGCTTCTCATTCCTCTGATGCACTGAATAGTAAAGATCCCCCAATAAAGTTGGCACTGGGTTCTTCAGGATGAACAGATGGATTGCACTCTTGCTAATGAATCGAGGCTCATCTACAAACAACACAATTCCATATACACTTAAGGCCAACAAAGCACAAACAGCTTTCCACTCCCCCAGGGAAGCCTTCAGACTAGCTTGAGAAATTAAGAAGTCCAGATGAAAGCCAGGGATCCCAGCTTTAGAGGTCATATGTTGCTCAATCAGGACAGGCTCCAGATGCAAAGCCTTTGCTACCTCTCCATTGCTGGGAAAGACCATCTCAGGGTTGAAAGGGATTCCAGCCCTGATAGGTATGCCAACTAATGAGGAGTACTCTTCCAACAGAGGGCCCAACTGAAAGTCTTGAAAGGTGAAACATCTCAATGGGGGATCATAAAACTGAATGCAGGTGTGGATCAGGCTTCTTTGTGATGGGTCCAGATCCATAACCATGTCAAGTATATCTCCATAATGCTCCCTGAACAAGGGTATGTGATCTGGAGTGATCAGGGTCTGAATCCTCCTGATGTCTGATAACTCTGGTTGGAAGAAGTGATAGGTGATGTTGCTCTTTTTAGGAGCCATGATGCTGAGACTGAGTAGAGACAGGTGCTGATGACAATGCTGAAGTGAAGGGCCACTGACTGGCTGGTGCTGGTGATAACTGAAGTAGATGCTGGTAAGGATAGGTCAATACAGAAGATGGGGTCAAAACCAAAACCAGATAAATGATGGATACCCTGAAACACAAATAAGCAAATGTCAATATGATGCAATGATTATGTATGCAAATGACATGCAAGGGTTTGTGACTGAGCTGGATCTGATCAAAAGCCCTGATATAGGTCCATGTGTGTTCAAGAATTCCAGATGGAGGTCTATAAATCCAGTAACCAAGGTGGGGGGCTCAAATAAAGAGCCACATGTCCAGGGTTTAGAATCACAAGAACTGTCCAACATGGAGTACTCTTAACAAACCAAAGTAACAGGGTATTCTGAGGCCAAGGTACCTGCAAACCTGTAAACAGCCCAACCCCCTCACAGGTGGTGTTCTAAAACAAGGATCCTCAGACTTGGATCAGTTATGAGAAGTGTAAACACTTCCAACCCGGAGGTACAGTGTTTACAATAACCATAACAATTCCTCCTCTAATTCACCTCAGTTTCTGAAGGTCAATACTAAAAGGTCATCCAGACTTAGCAGGCTTCCCAGATAGCCCTAGCATTGCAGGAAATCTGCAACACAGAGTTCTCAAGAAGGAACCCACATCTGAACCGTGTTTCATATTCCCGCACCAGACCGAAATGGAATGGGAAAGAATATGATTCACTCTAGCCTAGGTGTCACTCAGGTCCCAGGTATAGGACCTTAACTCTCAATGAATCACCCACCCACCAAAGCAAACAACAGATCCAGCCAGCAACATGACAGTATGATATATACAAATGCAATAAAGATAGCAGTAAACAACTGTACATAAAGCAAAATAAATACAAGCACAAATAAGCACATAACACCCCAGTACACACAAATCAATCAAGCGCTAGGAGGAACCCACAAAAAGAACCAGAAGCCCTGGTTGCAGTATAAGGGTCCCCAGCAGAGTCGCCAAGCTGTCGCTCCCGATAAATGGGACTGGCCCAAATAAAGGTACAGACGCGAACGGTCGGCGAAGAGAACAATGAGAACACACAGCCGTGAACTCACTGGAGATGAAAAGAGTCGCCAGCTAGGCATTTTTATCCCGGAGGAAAGGTAATGCTGCATAGACCTAGAAAAAGATGGATAAGACGGTTTGCGAACCAAAGAGACTGAGAAAGGGGGTTGGTTACAACCTGGGAAGGTATTAGCACCCAGATTGTCCGCCGTACTCGACGGGATCCACGCTTAAAAGATTTGTGTTTAAAGGGGGAGTGTCAGTGCAATCTGTGTGTAAAAGAGCTGGAAAGATGTACAGGTGTCAGTGTAAGAAGTGTGAAGTGATGTGAAGTATGAAAGTGTCAGTGTAAGGACAGAGTGAAATGCTCAAGATAATGAGGCTTAAAGAATGAAGCTGGAAAGGGGGGATATACAGAGACTTTTGTTCGATAACCGTTAAGTTATGCCTACGTATCCTCTCGTGCAATGAGGAAGTCAGAACACCGTAGTTCGACCCAAAGAGACTGAAAGATGAATTGACTGGTGAACTGCTTATTTGCCTATGCTCAAGTGTATGACCTGTCTGGCTCAGGTGCAAACTGTCTTGCATTAGACGGAAGAAGCGAGTTCTCGTTTGTGAATGAAGGTGATGAGAAAAGAATCCCGAAGGAGACGATTATTGTTTGTTTTTGTATTTTCAGTCTTTTATTGCTTTTGAAAGTTTGTCGTAAGTTAATGAGCTTAAGCCTAAACCAATGGATTTAGTAAACCCATCACATCTTCCCTCTGATTAGGGGTAATGAGAGTACCTTAAGTGTGAAGTCAGATTCTCACACTTAATCACCTTTGATGCAGGATTAAGATCATTAACCTACTTGTGATTATTTAGATGTTTTTGGTTTTTTTGTTTAGTGTTGAGTAATGAGGTTAAGCCATAATCAAGGATTAAACAGACTCATTACACCATCCTAATAGAAGGATAATAGATGAGAATGTTTAAGCTGAGGAAAGCTCCTCAACTTAATCCATGATTAGGGATTAAACTCATGACAAAACAAAGCCATTATTAAGTGGATTTTATTAAATGGTGAGATGAAGAAGTGAATTTTATGATTTGTAAGACAACTTGAGGGGGACTTGTCCATTAACACTAGGGTTAGTCCTTCTTAACCAATTGAGGAAGAATTAGAACCCTAATGCAAGGCCCAAGTTACAAGTGTGATGTCTTGATGATTATTAAGATGGATTGATTAAAGGAGTTAAACACATTAAGGGTTTAACACTTAGGATTAAAGTTATACACTCCATCCTAAGAGAAGGATGCAGGCATAAGCTTAATCACAAAGCCTTAAAGCCTTTAGGGTTTAGTCCCTGATTATGAAATGAGAAGAGAAGACTCAAGAGAGACACAAAGGTAAAACTAAAAGGGGAGACTAATCAAAACCCTAATCATTGTCATGCTTGGTTGTTCCTAAGGTTTGTGAAGTTTTCAAGAACAATCTTCAAAGGAGCCACCAGGAAGCAGATGAACAAGATCAAGAGAAGCAAAGCAACTTGCTTCATTCAAGAAGTCAAGTCACTTGAAGAAAGAAAGTGGGAGGAGCAAGAATGAGCAAGCTCAATCTCAAGCATATACATAAATGCAGCAATGGATGCAAGAGAGATGAAAAGAAAAGTTATGAGAAGTGAAGGCAAATTCACTTCTCAAGTTTACTTACCACCTGAAAGATTAGTGAAAGAAATGCAATGCAATACAAAATGAGATGGGATGACATGAAAAGCAACAAAACTAGAAGCATGTTGATGATGATAATGATGCTATGGAGTGCTACAAACATGAGGCAAGGCATGGAGATGCTCATACAAGTTCATGGATGCAAATGGTGCAAGCTTAGAAGCATGGATACACATGAAAAGTTATGAAACATACATGGCACACAACATGGCAAATGCAAGATGCAATGATCACACATGCTTTCTATATGTCTTATGATGTCAAATGAATCAAATGGGTGCTTAAAATGTCATGGCAAGTCATGTTATGCAAGAGAATGCAAGATGGATGCATATGGAAGCCCAAATTAGGGTTTATGAATCAAACATCAAACAAAAACCAAAAACAGAAGCAAACCCTAAGATAAAAATGGAAAATGCCACCCAAAGAAACCCTAAACTTATACTAAACCAAGGTCCAAAGGGGAGGTCTCAACTCTCAACCAATCTCAAGTTATGAATTTTACAAGTTATTAGGGTTTTTAGGGCTCCTAAACAAAAGAAATGCCAAACAAATGGAAAATGCAAGATTAAATCATGGCCATTTTATCCTATAAACTACATGCTAAACACAAAACAATGCAAGAAGAATCAATGTCCAACTTTTCTTAGATAGGCAGAAATGAATTTTTGAACTTTGGATCAAATTAATGCACAAAAAATGATTTAATTCAATGAAAAATTCTTAAAATGCATCAAGATCAAAAAAGAAATTTGGTTTGAAGGTTGGACAATGTTTCTAAATGTCTTAGAACATTTCATGAATTTTTTGGTGATTTTTAGATACTTAAAAGTATTTTTAATAAATTAATTTCCATTAATCAATTAAAAATAATCTTTTAAATATTTAAAAATACTTTTTTAATGATAAAAAATAAAATGAAAATATTTTTGGGTCATAAAAATTAATAAAACTTATGAGAAAAAGTTTCATAATTTTTAGATATTTTTTACTATTTTAAAATAATTGTGCAATTTAAATGAAAAGAAAATGAATTAAAAAAGAATAAAAATGAAAGTAATCAGAAAGGATGGCCAGGATTGAGTCTGAGTTTAAATGGATTGACCACGCGCCAGATCCAAGGGTCCATGTTGCTTCTGGGTTAATTAATTAAATTATGATTAATTAAACTTAAACACGTGGATTAGGGCTAATGAACGCATCTGGGCCTTCCATTCGCGCGGGTAGTCAACGGGTCAACCTGATCTAACGCCCAAGATTCAAACTGGCTTAATGACAAGGATTAGGGCATAATCACATTCAGGCTGCCGGAGAAGACTTCTGGTCGTCTTCTCCGGCCAGCATCTCCCCTGAAAATCCCCAAAACCCCAAAAACCTAACTAAAATGAAATCTAAGAATTGGGAAATGATCCTTATGATCCCCTGAATTAAAACCCTAAGTCAAAACAAATTTATTCTTCCTAACAAGGCTGAATCGAAGCAAGAAAGAATTAGGGCACGCAAGTTTCAGAAAGCAATTAAACTCTCATTTCATCACCATTTCAAAAACTAAAAGCATATTCATGATCAGGAAGACATGTAGAACAAGTTTAGAACAAAAGAAATGATTTCTGGAAAAATATTTTTCAAGCTACCTGAGATTCGAAGCTTTCACTCTGATGACTTTCTGGCCACTTCTCCTTGTGCAATCCACTCCTTAGGACCTCTTGATGATGTTTGAATGCTTTGGAGCAATTTATGCTGGCTGGTTGACGAGTTTAGACAGCTTCTGCTTCAACTCAGTTGAAAATGGCCATGGTGAAATGGGCAGCTTCAGGCCAGTGTGAGTGGTTCTAGGTGATCAGAACAATGAGTGGAGAAGGTCTGTGGTGTTTGTTTGGGTGTTTGTGTACTGGGGAGAGAGATTCGAATGAAACTGCAGCTTGGGGTGAAAAATGGCAATGGGGTGTTCTTGATCAAAACAGGCCTGGCTCTTGGTGGTTTGAGGTCTATGAAGTATGGTGAGTTGAAGTGTGGAAATGGTTTGGATGTTTGATGGCTGGGCAGAGAGATTCGAAGCAATATGCAGCTGGGGTGTGTTTTGTGAAATGTGTTGCTATATGAGGTTTCAGCCTTGCTTCTTGAGTGTTATGGCCAGCATATGGAAAGTATATTTTAATCCCATAGGTCAGGGGATGTGACATGGCCTGCTGTGATAGGTAAGTCACCTTTTGCAAAATGTCAACTTCTTTGTAAGAGAAAGTATGGGCAGCTTCTAGGCTAGTACATGGGCTGTGTGATGCGCAGCAAGATGAGGGGAAAGGGATAGCTTGGTTCAAGGGCCAATGCAGCAAGTGGGTGAAGTGATCATGATGATTTTGCAAGTTGCTTGCTTTTTGGTTCATATGGAAAGATCTTGTCCCAAAAGCCATGAAACATGAGCAATGCCTAGTCCATTCTGAATTTTAGGACTTACATGAAGTTTATGTGATGGTTTGATGCCAATTAGAAGTTGCAATTTGCCTTGGTACATGATTTTGCAATTTTCACACTTGGTGCATATCTTGAAAATAAGTGATTTTTGGCAACTTTGTCACACCATAACTTTTGATACAAGAAGAGTTTGATCATGTTCTTGTACTTTTTGAAAAGGGAAAAATGTGATCTAAAACTTTCATGACCAAAGTTTTTCCATTTGAAGCATTTTTGGATCAAGAATCAAGGCTTGAAAAATGACCTAAAATGAAGCATTCTTGAAAAGTCAACTATGCCCAAAAAGTCAACATTTACAAAAACTCCAAATTCTTGATTTTTATGAACTTCAACCTTCTTCCATGATCAAATGAAGATCATATACATTCAAAATGATGAAGATCACCCATTGGTTGGGTCATTGGGGGCCTCAGATGCCCTGATTTCACACTGACTTGTCTGAAAAGTCAACCCTTGATCAGATGACTTCCCCATGGAATTTCTTCATGAAAATTGATATGCATACTCCCTATACCATATAGAGACCAATGGAAACAAGAATGACCAAAAAATTTGGAGTTATGGCCTCTGAAACCAAAACCCTAATTTTAGGTCAACTGTGCAGTCTAGCCTGGCTCTGCCTCCATACAAACCCTAGTTCTTGTGATTCTTTTGCATTTTTGACTTGAAGAGGATGTACTATGATGCTTGAACACATGTAGACCCCTTTTAAGTGATTGGTGGCCTTTGGAGTGGCTCAAGAAGCTCTTGGATTGCTCAGATCACAAATCCTAGATGCAGATGACTTAGAAACTATGCAGTGAACCAAAATGAGATATGAGATGATATGATTGTGTTTATGCATATGAGATGATCACAAGCCATGGTGTGAATGGGAGAGGGCAAATTTGGGGTGTTTACAATAGGCTGGTAATCATCAATGGGTTGCTCAGTCAAATATTCAGACAATACACTGCCCTTGATGGCTTTTTGAGAGGTGTACTGAATGTCATATTTTGTCAGAATCATTTGCCATCTTGCAACCCTTCTGGTAAGTGCTGGCTTTTCAAATATGTACTTGATGGGGTCCATCTTTGAGATCAATAAGGTAGTATGAGTCAACATATACTGTCTTAGTCGGCGAGCAGCCCACGCTAAAGCACAACAAGTTTTCTCGAGAAGTGAATAACGTTGTTCACAGTCGGTAAACTTTTTTCTTAGGTAGTATATTGCATACTCTTTTCTACCAGACTCGTCATGCTGGCCCAACACACACCCCATTGAATCTTCTAATACTGTCAGGTACATGATTTGAGGTCTTCCTTCGACTGGAGGCATGATAATTGGAGGTTCTTGTAGATATTCTTTGATCTTGTCAAAAGCTCTCTGACAATCATCGTTCCACCTAACTGTTTGTTCTTTTCTTAACAGCTTAAACAAGGGTTCGCAGGTTGCAGTGAGATGAGATATTAACCTTGAGATGTAGTTCAATCTACCTAAGAACCCTCAAACTTCTTTATTAGTCTTAGGTGCAGGCATTTCCTGAATAGCTTTGACTTTATCGGGAACAACCTCAATTCCTTTTCCGCTTACAATAAAACCCAGCATCTTACCAGAACGTACCCCGAATGTGCACTTGTTGGGGTTCAACTTCAACTAATACTTCCTTAGACGTTTGAACAGATTTAGAAAATTCACCAAATGATCTTCTTCTGTTTGGGACTTGGCAATCATATCATCCACATAGCACTCTATTTCTTTATGGATCATATCGTGGAATAACGTTACCATAGCCCATTGATATGTTGCACTGGCGTTCTTCAGATCAAACGACATTATCTTGTAACAGAACGTGCCCCAAGGTGTGATGAAAGTTGTCTTCTCCATGTCTTCAGGTGACATCTTAATCTGATTGTATCCAGAAAATCCATCCATAAAAGAAAATACCGAGAACTGAGATGTGTTATCCACCAATACATCAATGTGAGGTAATGGGAAGTCATCTTTCGAGATAGCTCTGTTCAGATCCCGGTAATCCACACACATACGCACCTTGTCATCCTTCTTAGGCACGGGTACAATATTAGCAACCCACGGCGGGTAACTAGTCACAGCAAGAAAATCGGTGTCCCACTGCTTTTGTACTTCTTCTTTGATCGTCATGGCCATGTCTGGGCGAGTACGGCGTAACTTCTGTTTAACTGGCGGACAATCCTCTTTCAATGGCAGTCTGTGCATGACAATACCCGCATCCAGACCTGACATATCTTGATAGGACCAAGCAAATACGTCGACATATTCTCGAAGCATACTGATGAGTTGTTCTTTCACTGGAGCTTGCAGACTAGCCCCGATCTTCACATCTTTCACATCTTCCTTGGTACCAAGATTGATAGTCTCAACCTCCTCCTGATGAAGAGCAATCACCTTTTCCTCTTGTTTCAACAACCTGGCTAACTCTTCAGGTAAATCATAGTCTTTTTCAACCTCTTCATCTGCTTGATTAATCGGATTATCGAAGTCATACGAGGTCATAACAATGACGTTGTCGGTGCAATCTGGAAGGCTATCTCTGCAAGGGTTGAGAGTTGTTCATTTTTAGTGATTTATTTTATCTTATTTAGAAAAAATGAATAAAGTTTATTAAGAAAACATTTCCATTTATTATTTTGTGCGAAAATAACAAAAATGAAAAGACAGTGAGCGAAAAAGATTGTTTGCAAAAGATGTCCATTGTTCATTAATATCCATTTGCACAAAATACATATATGGCCCTATTACAAAATGAGTCATGACACCTTGGGCAAGATGCAGGACTTGATGCATGCTTAAAACATGAAATAATAATTACTATGCAACAGTAATCCTTATAATTTCCTGGGAAGACCAGTTGAGGACTTGTTGGCCCGGGACTCTTGGACGAATCCAACTCTCTAGGTTGTAGTCGCTTTCATCCTCGTCTTCCACATTGTTGATAGCATTCAGGGTCAACATTCCCCCACTTATGAACTTGGGAGCTTCAGCAGCCTCCTCTTGGACCTGTCGGGATGGTTTGTAACCCAACCCGAACTTGTCTTCCTTTATCTGAACTTGTAGCAGCTTGCCCCAGCCCTGAGCATTCCCGTCTTCAACAACCTTCCGAGCTTGTTTGTAAGAAGCAATTGAATTACCAAACACTTCAACTATTGCTTCATTGACATTGAGAGCTTCAAAACCCTGACTCATTGTTTCATGGATCTCCTCATCCATCTCTATGTACTTGTAAGTGGCCAAGTGACTGACAAAGATGTCCTCATCTCCACAGATGGGGATAATTTGGCCTTCCCACTCATATTTTAACTTCTGGTGAAGGGTCGATGTTACTGCGCCAGCGGCATGAATCCAGGGTCGACCCAACAAACAACAGTAGGCAGGCTGAATGTCCATCACATAGAAGGTAGTTTTGAGAATCTGTGGGCCAATCACCATAGGCAGCTCTATTTCTCCAAGAACCTATCTCTTAGAACCATCTAAGGCTCTCACAACTAGGTTACTTGGACGGAGTGCAAGACCATCATACTTTAGCTTGACCAAGGCTTTCTTTGGAAGAACATTGAGAAATGACCCAGTGTCAACCAAGACATGAGAAAGTACAACACCTTTACACTCTAAGGTGATATGTAAAGTCTTATTATGATTACGCCCCTCCATGGTCAGATCAGCATTGGTGAAACCTAGTCCATGACTAGTATTAACATTTGCGACCACCGTTCTAACTAATTAATTGTAATCTCCTCAGGCACGTAAGCTGCGTGCAAGACCTTGAGCAATGCATTCCTGTGAGCCTCGGAACACATGAGTAGAGATAGAATGGAGATCTTGGAGGGTGTTTGGTGGAGCTGGTCCACAACTTTATAGTCACTCTTCTTGATAATCCTCATGAACTCGTCTACATCCTGATCAAAGGATCTCTTCTGAGTTTCCTTGGCAGTTGGTTCTTCAGGCACCACATTCTTGCCTTTAGCTTTGGCAGCAGCTTCTGTTTCAGCATTAACTCTTGGAAATTGTGACGTAAAGAGACGTCCGCTTCGAGTGAAGCCTCCGCCTCCCCCGACATTGTCGACTTGTGGTGTAGAAGTTGAAGAATCAAGAGTGACTTTCTTTCCGTTGCAATATAGATCTGAGCCATAATGCCAAGGCACGACACTGCTACTATCAAATGGAACTGGTCCAGGTACCATGATGGTTACCAGAATGATTGCTGCGGGAGAAGGAGTTGTGACAATCTGTGGATCATAATAGATTGTGACAGGAGGTCTAATTGCAGATGGTGCAGGTGCAAGAAGTTGTTGATGAGACTGTTGATGTTGTTGAAAGTTGTTGTTGAAAAAATCTGGAACATGAATGGTTGTTGGGTCATAATAAATGGGGACTGTTGAGATGTCGTCATTGATGGTTGTTGTTGTTGTAGTAGACTCTGTTGAAAAGATGTTTGCTAAATTTGTAGGAGATTCCTTCGAAATGGTGTTTGCTGATGTTGTAGGAGAGATGATTGTTGAAGTTGTAGGAGTTGGAACTGTTGAAGTGATTTGTAGAATGCCTTCTCTGATAAGACTACTGATACCACTCTTCAGATTTACACAACCATTAGTAGAAACTTTGCAAGCTTCACAACAGGCCTTACAACCTGGAAACACTTGGCACTTCAATAACTGAGTTTTGACTTCGGCCAGTGGTGTTTGAGTACTTGCAATGTCATCAATCAGAAAAGATGGTTGGTCCTCCTCAATAGCATTAATCCTTGGTCCACAGTGATTCGATATTGGATTCTTTGTGACATTTGGTGGAGGTGCAAAATTCAAAGCTTTGGAATCAACTAAGTCCTGAACTTTCATGTGCAAGGCCCTGCATTTCTCTATTGTATGGCCAGGTGCATTGGAATGGAAAGCACATCTGGCGTTGACATCATAGTTCCTTGGAAGGTTCTGAGGATCAGGTGGAGTCAATGTTCTCAATTCAACCAAGTTGAGCTTCAATAACTATGGGAGTAGAGTTGCATAGGGCATCAGGATGAGATAGATAACCCTGTTGATTTGTGAAGTCTTTTGCTAGAATGGACGTTGTTGTTTGTTGTTATTGTTGTTGTTGCTATAAGATCTCTATTGTTGAGGAAACTGATGTTGCTGTGGGAAGTGTTGTTGCTGAGGTGCTGGAGTAGGGATAGTGACAGCAGCTACTGACCTTTGCATGTATTGAGGCCTACCTCTGCCCACATGTACTGAGTTGGTCTCACCTGTCCTTCTAGGTACTGAGAAAGGTTTCCTAGCATTGCTGGAACTAGCACTGTGTCACTCCCTGGATTTCCATCCTGGTACAAACGCGAAAGTGGCGCGGAAAGAGGTAGAGTCGCCAGCCAGGCATTTTTATCCCGAAGGAACGAGAATGGTAATGCTACACAAATCGAAGAAAAGAAAAGGAAGGACACAGGTCCTGCGAACCAAAGAGACTGGGTTCGGGAGTCGGTTACGACCTGGGAAGGTATTAGGACCCCAAATCGTCCGTCGTACCCGACGGGATCCACGCTTGCAAAGAAAATGTTTCAAAGGGTGAAGAAATGAAAGCTGCTGCAAAACTGAAACTGAAACTGGATAAGAAAGAAAAGAAAGGGGGAAAATGTAGGGAAAATAAAAGAGTGCTCGAACGGGTCCTACCCCGCTGCCTACGTACCTCATCTGGACAACGAGGATCAGAGTCATTGTAGTTCCCCTAACTAGGGGTGGAAACGATTGCTTGTTTTTTAAGCTTGAACTACATATGTCAATGCTCAGGTGTTGCAGGCCCGGACGACGAGTGTGTAACCGTCTTGCAAAGTGACAAGTAGGAGCAAGTTCGCGTGAAAAGAGTGAGTGTGATGAGAAGAGAAGTCTCGAAGGAGAGACGCTTATTGTTTGTGTTTTTTAGAAGTATTTTAGGAGTGTGGCACAAGGAACTGAACTCAAACTCTTTTCCATGGAATGTGTACTTGCTACTACATTCCAAGATGGAATAATAGAACAAGAACACCAAGTAAGGAGAATTTATCCAAGACTTGTTTCCAAGGGAAAGGGCCTAAGCTCACTAACTTGTTGAAGTTATTAAGTGTCTTAGTGATTAAAATGAAGAAGTATTTTTTTATGATTTTTCTTGATGAATATGACCTCATGATCTGACTTGTGTATCATGCTAGACAAATGCACTATTCCAAGATGGAATGAATACACATGCCCATGGAATAAGGCTATTACACAAGAGGTCACTTCCTTCTTTATTAATGTTTTTTTTTGTTTTTGCTTTTGAGATGAGAAGAGAAAGAACCAAAGGAGCAAAAAAGGAAAAAGTCTAATGGGGAAAGACTAAACCTAAAGTTGTCATGCAAAAGTGGTCCTAAGGTTAGTGAGGTTTCAACTATCCTAATAGAAAATAAGAACCAAAGAGGAGAAAAAGAGAGGAAAAGAAAGCTAGCAAGCAAATTACTCCTCTAAAGGAGATAAGTTGCTCCTAAAGGGGGAAGAAAAGAGTTGCCTCACATGATGGCATAAGGCACATCCAAAACCACAAAGAGAAAACAACTTAAAAAGGAAAGGGGAAGAGTTGAAATGTGAATAGACATCCACACTTCTCTTACCATGAGCCCCTGCAAGTGTTAGCAAAAATCCATTATATGTTCATCAATACAATCATGGAGTTAGCATGCTCAAAGTTCAAATCAACAAAGATCAAACAACATGCCAAACTTTGCACATACAAGCATTTACGCATCGAGAACATGGAAGCATACATCAACCAGCAAGCAAATCACCCTAAAATAGCATATTCAATGATCATACAATGATCCATGGCAATTAAATCATGTAAGGGGATCAAACAAGCTCAAAATAGCTCAAAAAAGTCATTCTGCTTCAGTGTTAACCGGTTAACCAAAGCGTTAACCAGTTAACCATGTCAAACCTGCAGAAAACAACACAGAAAACAGATGCGTTAACCAGTTAACCAAAGTGTTAACCGGTTAACGCTGTCAAAACAGCAACAATTCCTGCAGAAAATCAGCTCAAAACCAGCTTATCCAAATAATTCCACCACAGACCAACAATCAATTAAGCACGAAATAAATGAATTAATTCACATTAATTAACATCTTTAAGCTCACGAACATTGGCACACGGATCCGGTTACAAATCAACCATCAATTCAAGCAATACAAGCAAATACACAAGCACATGGTGGATCTAAAGCACAAGCATGTAAATAAGCTAAAACAGAGCTAGATCTGAATTAAACCAACCTACAAAGCTGAGGTACGCTTTGGTAATTGTTGTTTGAGCTGGAAATGAGAGATCTCGTGGAAAACTTTGAACATCCGGTGCTAAACTTCACATTCCATGCAAAATAAATGCAAGCAAAGGGTCTTGATGCAGAATTTAAACTCCAAAAGCACTTCTAATTCCCCAAACCAGATCTGAATCACCAATTAAACCAGCAAAATGATGCAAAGGAGCTATGGATGGAGGTCTAGTTCCAAGATCTACACACCTTAAGGCAAGGTTATGTGATCTTCAAAGAGGAACTCTTAGTGAGTTTGGAAAATGTGGGAGAGAAAATGAGAGAATAGTGAGATAGAAGAGTGAAAATTCAGAATGAGAAGTGGAAAAAATGAGAGAGCCCCCTTTTGGTTTGGAAGGAAATGGATTAAATATGGTTTAAGTTTGGGGCCCAAAATTTAGGCTTGGGATCCAAAAAATATGGTTTGGTAAAGTGATTAGGATTTAGCAATGGAATTAGGCTTGGATTAATGATCTAGATCCTTCTCCACAATTCAAGTGAATAAAAAATCAGAAATTTGGAAATTTGGAGCCAAAGCACATGCTGAATTTGCTGCTGGAATTCAAAATTCGCAGCCGTTAACCGGTTAACCAAAGCGTTAACCGGTTAACGCCAGTGAATTTTGAATTCTCCCTCTTTTTGGTGGGAAACCTCAATAATAACCCGGCGCCAACGGTTCTGACCTGATTTTGATCCTCAACCCCTTTTAAGGCTTTGACCATGATATCAAACTTGTAACATGCCTTGTGAGCTTTGAATTTCCCTGATGATTGATCATATGCCTTATGCTGGAACATGCAAGGGCCATGCTTCATCTTTCTATGCAAAATGTTAAGGACATGATATGCTTATGATGACTATGATATGATTATGATGCTAAACAGAAGAGGGCAAATTTGGGGTGTTACACACCGTTGTCAGAGATCTTACCCATCTTTAAGAGACTTTCAATCCTTTCACCAGCTATAACCATATCAGCAGAACTGGTAGAAGAGAAAGCAGCAAGACGATCAATGTAGGTTCCTTTCAATGTATTCATAAACATGTCAGCCATTTCACTTTCAGACATAGGTGGCTGGACAGCAGCAGCAAGTTGTCTTCACCTTTGGGCATATTCCCGGAAACTTTCTCTTGAGGATTGAGACATACCCATCAGGAGGGTCCTATTAGGAGCCATATCCAGGTTGTACTAATATTAGTGTATAAAGGCCTCAGCTAAGTCCTTCCAGTTTCTGACAGTAGCCCTTGACATGTGAGAATACCACTCACAGGATGCTCCGGTTAAACTATCTTCGAAGTAGAACATCCACAGTTTCTCATCCATGGTATAGGCTTTCAATCTTCCCAGAAAAGATTGAAGGTGGGTACGAGGACAAGAGGTACCATTATACTTCTCAAAGCATGGAGTATTAAACTTGTGAGGAATCCTGACTCCTTTCGCTAAACCCATATCCATCACATCAAATCCCAAAGAGTTTTGGGACTCCAAGGATCTCAGCTTCTCAGATATTTCGTCCAGACGATGATCATAAACTTCATCAGCCCCAGCACCCAATACTATAAACTGCTAATCCTGAGGATTTTCCTGTAGAACACGGTCTCTAGTGTTTCTCTAGGTATTTCCAATGACATTGACTTTAGGGTTGATATGGGGCCCAAACTCTGGTGGATTTGCTTGCGGCTGATCGCGCGCGTTGTTACTTGTACCCCCAGTGCCTGCATGGTTATCTTTTGGAGTTTCTCGCTCGACTAACTCCCTTAATCTTTCATGGGTCTATGCCAGCCCAGTCATCACAGCCATGAACTGATTCATCGGGGTCCTTACTTCTGTCCTCACATCAGTCATCTGAGTCCTTACATCTGTCAGTTCTTGTTGTAACTGATCCATTTATAGACTCGGAAGGTTGCTTCTGGTCGGATACCGGTGGATGCGATTGACGGGAAAGACCCTCCTGCGAGCAATATTTCCTGAAACAACCAGCATAGTGAGAAAACAACAAAAAAATTCCTGCAAAACAAATGATATGAAGTTAGCATGAAATGCAGTATGTCTATTTGTCTTCAGAGGGTATCCGGTTTGTTTTTTGGTTTTGACCTTCCAGTCCTCTGAGAATGATGAAGATGTTGAAGAGAAATGAAGTCCAACAGCAGATCCAGGTAACACACAAACCATAACATTACAAAATGCCAAAATACATATTTTATTATTACAACAAGTTCCCATGGTGGGTCAGGATACAATAAAATCAAGAATAAAAACAAAATCACCATGGAGAATTAAAGTACAACCAACATAAAATACAAGTAAAAGAGAAATCAAACATCCAACCCAAAGTCATCCTCTTTGACTTCCTTCAGGGGAGCATCAGTCACTGGTCCAACTGGATGCTCTGTGATGGTCCTAATAAGAAGGTTTCTGGTTGCAATGGCACTTGTCAGCTTCTGATACTTGTCTTGTTCTTTTGATCTCTTCAAACCCACCCGGAGTTTCAGCTCGGAGATTTCCTTCTGTGCTGCTAACATGGCTTCCTGACTCTTCTTCTCATTGGCTTCCAGCTGCTCTATCTTAGCCTGTGTCTTCTGATCTTCTTGCAAATGAGCTTTAGTTATTTTGATCCATCTAGCCTGACTCTCTTCCAAGTAATGCTCGACTCTGGCTTTCTGAATCTTGGCTTCTTCGCAAGCATTCTTCAATACCAACTCCCGTGCTCGGGCTTTTATGATGAAGTCTTCTGTCTTCTCTATCTTAGTCACATGCTCGATTCGGAGCTTCTCTAACCTCTCATTGTCTAGACGACTGTCATTCCTTTCCCAAAGGGTATTCTTTAAAGCTTCAGAAAGTTGGGCATTCCTCTCTTTCAACTTCTCAAATTCCTCCAGACTCACTGTAGTATGGGCTCAACTGCTGATGGCACTGGTATATCCTTTGGGGTGAATGGAATGCAAGTGATCTATCCTCTGATGCGCGACCATTCAACGTACTAGGCTGAAGCTATGTTGTTACACTTACCCAGAATAGCAATCCCTTTTGTCTGAATGTAGTCCCAAGCCCAGGCTGCTTATCGGACAATGGCATGATTATTCTGAATAGCATAGTAAAGAGACTCTGCTAAGTCTTGCTCCCTTGGTGGATGTATCAAAGCATATCCTAACTGTCTTTTGAAAAGAAAAGGATTGTAGTTGATGCAACCCTTCACTCCAATAAGAAGTACATTAGGATACTGTCTACAGCTTGTAATTATGTCCCTGCCCTTGGTGTTCTGAGTACACCACCTGATGTCTTCTGAAGTAAGGGCAATCATCCTCTTAGCCCAATTCCTTAACTGATGTGGATTCAGGAAAGCTTTCGTCTTCGGCATATGTCTTATCAACCAACTGTAGAAGAGGGGCGCACAACATCTGACCAGTCTTCCCCTCTGTTTCTCATTCCTCTGATGAACTGAGTAGTAGAAATCTCCTAACAAGGTAGGAACTAGATTCCTGAGCAGAAAGACATGGATGGCATTCTTGCTTATAAACTTAGGCTCGTCCGCAAACAAGATGATACCATATATACTGAGATCCAGGAGAGCACAAACAAATTCCCAATTCCTTGTTGCAGCTTGTTTTGTAGCCCGAGTAACCAAGAAATCCAGATGGAGGCCTAGGATTCCAGCCTTGGAAGTCATATGCTCATAAATGATAGTTGCTTCCAGATTTAGAGCCTTAGCTATGTCTTCATTCTTAGGAGAAGTCATCTCAGGGTTGAAAGGAATTCCTCTTCTGATAGGGACACCCAACAACATAGAATATTCTTCCAACAAAAGGCCTATATGAAAATCCGGGAAAGTGAAGCAACGGAGATGAGGGTCATAGAACTGGAGACAGGTATGAATCATGCTCCTCTGCAATGTGTCCAAGTCCATGATCATGCCCATGATCCCACCATAATTTTCTCTGAATAAGGGAACATGATTAGGAGTGATAAGAGCCTGTATATGTCTAATGCCTGCTAGAGGGTACTCAAAGAAGTGGTATGTGATGTTGCTCTTTCTGGTTGAATCCATACTGATAATGGGTGCTGATGAAGATAACTGAAGAAAACAGCTGAAGTAGATAGCTGAAGAAGGTAGCTGATGAAGTGTTGGAGAAGATGTCTGAGCAGAAGAACGGTCAAAACCAAACCAAAGAAGATGTGGATACCCTGTAAAACAAATAGACAAATGTAAAATGATGCAATATGATGTATGTTGAATGATATGCAAGGGTTTGTGATCAGGTGCTGGATTGTCAGTTTCCTTTGGTAGGGTCCATGAGTGTTCAGAATTCCGGATGAAGGTCTGAGAACCAGTAACCAGGTGGGGGACTCAAATAAAGAGTCACTTGTCCATGGTTTCATAAGAATCAGTCCAAAGTAGTGTAACCTTAAAACAATATCTAGTAACAGGGTATGATGAGGTCAAGGGTTCCTGCAAATCTGTAAACAACCCCACCCACTCACAGGTATTGTTCTAGAATAAGGATCCTCAGGTTCGGATCTATTATGAGAAGTGTAAACACTTCTAACCCGGAGGTACAGTGTTTACCCTAATCATAAAGGATCCTCCTCTAATTCACCTCAGATGCTGAAGGTCATCTAAAAAGGTCATCCATACTTAGCAGGCTTCCCAGATAGCCCTAGCACTACTGGAGATCTGTAGCACATAGTTCTCAAGAAGAAACCCATGTCTGAACCGTGTTTTCAAATTCTCGCACCAGAACGAAATGGAATGGGAAAGAATATGAATCCACTCTAATCCTATGTCTGTCATTCAGGCCTTTGTGTTGGACCTTTCTCACTGGAATACCCCTCCCACCAAAGCAAACCAGAAAATCCAGCACAAATGATATGATAATAAAATGAAATGCATAAAGCGGTAAATGAAAGCGATAAAGAAAATGCAGTAAATAAAGCTATACAGAAAGCAATAAATAAAGCAAAAACAAAAACACACATAGCACATAACACCCCCAGTAAACACAAACAAACAAGCGCTAGGAGAAACCCTCAAAAGAACCAGAAGCCCTAGTTGCAAAGGATCCCCAACAGAGTCGCCAAGCTGTCGCTCCCCGGACTCTCGTCCCGGTGCAGACGCGGACGGTCGGCGATGTTGGAGGTTGAGGTTGAATAGAGTCGCCAGCTACGCATTTGTTTCTCGAAGGAAAGGTAATGCTGCATAAACCTGGGATGGTATGGATAAGACGGTTGCGAACTAAAGAAACTGAGAAAGGGGGTTGGTTATGACCTGGGAAGGTATTAGCACCCAGATCGTCCGTCGTACTCGACGAGATCCATGCTTAAAAGTTTGTGTTTAAAAGGGGGTGGTGTATGTGCTGACTGTGTATAAAAGCTAGGAATGAATGAATGTACAGAGTGTCAGTGCAAAAAGAGAGGGAGGTGCTCAAGACTGAGGCTTAGAAAAGAAAGATGGAAGGAGAGAGGGGTGGAAAAAGAGACTTTTGTTCGATAACTATTAAGTTATGCCTACGTATCCTCTCGTGCAATGAGGAAGTCAGAACACCATAGTTCGACTCAAAGAGACTGGATGATTTGTTGTGAACTACTATCTTGTCTATGCTCAAGTGTGTGACTCGTCTGGCTCGAGTGCTAACTGTCTTGCATTAGACGGAAGAAGCGAGTTCTCATTTTAAAAGTGAGTGTGATGAGAAAAGAATCCCGGAGGAGACGTTTATTGCTTGTTTTTGTGTTTTCAGTTTTTTATTATTTTTGGTGTTTTGCATAGGATAATGAGCTTAAGCCTAAATCAAGGGTTGTAAACTCATTATATTCTCCCTGATTAGGGATAATGAGCCTACTTAAGTGTGAAATAAGCATATCAACTTAATTTCCATGATGATATAGGATTAAGATCATTAACATACTTGTGATTATTAAGTGTTTTTGGGTTTTTGTTTAGTGTTAAGTAATGAGTTTAATCTCTAATCAAGGATTAGTGAACTCATTACACCATCCTAAGAGAAGGATGATAGATGAGAACACTTAAGCTGAGGAAGACTCCTCAACTTAATCCATGGTTAGGGATTAAATTCATTATATAAAAAGCCTTTATTAAGTGGATTTTAATTAAAGGGTGGGGTTAAGAAGTGAGTTTTAAGTTTGTAAGACTAGCTTGAGGGGGACTTGTCCATTAAACACTAGGGTTAGTCCCTCTTAACCAAAAGGAAGATATGTAACCCTAATATAAGGCCCAAGTTACAAGCTTAAGTCTTAATCATTATTAGGTGTTTTAATTAGAAGGTGTAAACAAATTAAAGGTTTAACACTAAGGATTAAAGTTATACACTCCATCCTAAGATAAGGATGCATACATAACCCTAATTCAAAGTCCTAAAGCTTTAAGTGTTTAGCCTCTGATTATGAGATGAGATGAGAAGAGAGACTCAAGGAGACTCAAAGGTAATAGACTAAGGGGAGATTATATACAACCCTAAAGTTATCATGCTTGGATGTTCCTATGGTTTGTGAGGCTTAAAGAGAAGATCTTCAGATGGCCACCAAGGAAGAAGAATCAGATGAAAAGAGAAGAAGAAAGAAGAATATGTTACTTACTTCCTGAAGAAGATAAGTAACCTAAGAGAAAGAAAAGGAGCAAGAGAGCACAAGTGAAGCAAGTTCACTTCAAAGACAAGTAAAAATATGATCAAACCCTAATTCAAAGAAAATTGTGAAAACATGATCAAACCTAAAAATAAATTTGTGTGATGAGTTTGTAAATGTTTCTAAATGTATGAGAATGCTTCATGATTTTTTTGGTGAATTTTAGATACCTAAATGTATTTTTAACTAATTAAAATCAATTAATTAATTAAATAAAACATTTAAATGATTTAAAAATACTTTTTCAATGCAAAAATTAAAAATAAAAATGTTTTTGAGTTTAGAAAAATATTTAAAGTAAAAATGCAAAAAATGAGATTTCTATAAACTAATTTGCTATTTTAAAATAAATATGAAAACAAATGCAAAATAAAAATAAAATAAAATGAAAGTAATGCAAATGAAGGGCTGAGATTGCAAGTTGCGTGGATGAGTGGTTCAGATGGTAGGTCAGCTTGACTTTGAGTATGGCAATCCAAGGGTTAGGGTTTAAAAATCCATTTGGTGCGTGATCTGAGGGTTAGCATTGATTCTGAGCTAATTAACTTAATTAATTTAATTAATTATGAATTAGGGTTAAGTGGATTATTCTAGGTCGCACGTGTTTTAATCTAATCACTCATCCAATGGTCCAAATTAAATATGGAGAACTAACCCTAATTATGCCCTAATCACTCTCAGATGACCGGAATAGTTCTCCGGTCATCTTCTCCGACTACCCCAAACACGCAACTTCTTCCCTAGGCAAAATCAAGATCTCTAAACCACCCAGAAATGATTCTCACACTAAATGCAACTCAAATCAACCAACAAACATCATTTATGCTTCACAAATATGGAGAATCGAAGAAAAAATAAAAATCTGGACAAACTTTCAGAAGCTCATGAAATGGTCATTTCTCCACCATTTTCAATTTTAAAGACATCATGATAAACCCCATAACATGTATTTTCATCTTGTAACAATAAAATAAGTTTTTGAGAGAAAATGTTCTTGACGTTACCTGAGCTGGAGATCTTCGAATGTGGACTTTCAGAGCCTTTCTCTTGTTCAAAATGCCTCATCTGGTCCCTCTGGTGCTAATGGAATGCTTGGAAGGAGTTTACAATGGCTATTTTGTGAGTTTTGGTTCTGGTGTAACAGAAATGGTGCTTTTGGTTCATGATGTTTCAGGCCATTTTGAGGGTGGGGGTTTGATCCTTAGGTCAAGTGGATATGATTGATGAAGGAATTAGTGAGTTTGAGTGGCTGTGTGATGAAATTCGAAGAGAGGAAGGTTTTTGCAAGTTTTTGGAAATCTGAGTGTATGGCTTGTTTCAGGCTTGAATGTTGTTATGTTTGAGGTCCATGAGGTTCACATAAGTCATGCTGATTGGCCAGAGAGTTGTTGTGGCATAGTGTAATTGGTATGGCCTCATTTGCAAAAAAGTCAAAGAATGTGTACCATGAGTATGGGCTGGGACAGAGGAGATAGTATGGCTTTTCATGTCTTAGCTAGCATTGTGGAGAGCCATTGGATTGAGTTGGAGGATCTGCAGCACTTGGATCAAGAGTTATCATATGTTTTGCAATTTTCCCTCTTTGAAGTTTCTTGAAGAAAAAGTCATGGAAACTTGTGATTCTTGGCACAATTCTGATTAAGGCAAGTTATGTGATGTTGTTATGATTCTTAGAGATCAATTAGAGGTCACAAGAAGTCTTAAAACTTGGTTTTGCAAAAATCCCTCTTTGGCACATACTTGAAAATTATAAGATTTTTCCCAACTTTGAAACATAATATCTTGAGTTCTAGGATGAATCAAGAGGAGTTCTTGTACTTTTTGAAAATGGGAAGATCCAATCTACAACTTTCATGTTTAAAGATTTTTCATTTGAAGCCTTTTTGATCAAGAAAGAGGAGGTTGAAAATCTTTCCCAAAATGGAAAGTTTTCATTACAAGTCATGTCCAAAAATGGAAAGTTTGCAAATGGCTTGAAATTCTTCAATCTTGTGAACTTATAACCACTTCTAAGATCAAATAAAGATCATAGAACCTCAAAATGATGAATATGACCCTTTGGTACCATTGGTGGTGGCCTCAGATGCCCTGATTCAGACTTTTCTTGCACAATAAGTCACCAGTTGATCAGATGACTTCCACAGTGAATTTTCTCATCAAAATTGGGACACATGCTCCTTATACCATATTAAGATCAATAGAATCAAGAATGACCAAAAAAATTGAGGTTAAAGGCCTCAAACCCAAAACCCTAATTTAGGTCATTTGTGTAGAAAACCCTAGCCTGCCTGGACAGCTCTGCAATGCTTTGTGATATTTTGACTTTAATGAACCTTGGGGAGCATATTATGATCATGGAACACACATGGACCCTCTTGACAAGCTTCAAGGCCTTTGGGATGGCTCATATCACTTCTTGGATTCATCTGATCACAAACCCTAATTGTGCAACTTATGCAGTGAAACAAATATGCAATGTGAGATGATATGATTATGCAAATGCAATATGAAAGATCACAAGCCATGGTGTGAGAAAAAGTGAGGTAAAATTTGGGGTGTTTACACTTGGATACACTGATTAAGAGAATTTCAAAATTTTGGCAATAGAAGGCTTGATGGACAAAAATTGGAGAAAACTTATAATGGAATATTTGCAAAACCTAATATCGTCCATAGAGAGAAAGATCATGTATCAAACCTTAAGTTATGTTCTTCTGGGCAATGTATTATTTAAGAAAACTCCTAAGGGAGTACTTCTTAAGTGCCTTAGTGAGTAAGAGGCATATTTACCCCTTTTAACTGTCCATAGTGGGGCATGTGAGGCACATAAAGTAGGCCACAAGATGAAATGAATTTTGTTTCGATAGGGCATGTATTGGCCTACTATGTTGAAAGACTGTGTCAAATTTGCTAAGGTTTTCTAAGAATTTCAAGTTCATGCTGGTATATAACATCTCCCTACAAGTTAACTACACTATATAGTCAAACCATGGCCCTTTAGAGGTTGGACTTTGGATTTGGTGGGTGAGATTCGACCAACGTCATCAAAGAGTCAGAGATGCATATTGGTGGGTATAAACTACTTCATGAAATGGATCGAAGTTATACCTTTGCCAAGTGTGAATCAAGAAGATGTGATTGAATTTATTAAAAAAAACACATCATATATAGGTTTGGAATCCATGAAACCATTACGATAGATCAAGGATCAGTTTTCACTGTGCGAAAAATGAAAGATTTCGCTAAAGAGATGGGATTCAAACTTTTAACTTCTACACCTTATCATGTTCAAGCCAATGGTCATGTTGAAGCAGCAAATAAAGTAGTGATTGGTTTGATTAAAAAACATGTGGGAAAAAAGCCTAGGAATTGGAATAAGACTTTAGACCAGATCTTTTGGGCATGTCGAACTTCCCCGAAAGAAGCAACTAACATTACTCATTTTCTACTGACCTTTGGTCATGATGCAGTGTTACCTGTCGAGATCTATCTACATTCAACAATAATACAAAGGCATCATGAAATTCCTTCTGAGTCGTATTGGAATTTGGGGAATTTCTTGAGGTTGTCTGACATCTGCTTCCAGGCGTCGAGCTTCATCAAGGAAATCCATAGTGCATTTCAGCTCTATATCAAGTTCAGTATTGTCGAAGGCCACCAACTCAGCATTGTGTTTTACAGCATTGGAGATCTTCACCTTTAGTTCTTCAATATGCTTCTTCCAAATGACAATATCCTTCTTATTGGATGTTAATTCGAGCTTATGATCATCCCTAACCTTCTCCAATTGTCCTACCTTGGCTTCCGACATAGAAGCATTTGACTAAGCAACAACTTCACTCCTGTCCCTCCCCGGATTTCCATCCTAGTACAAACGCGAAAGTGGCGCGGAAAAATAATAGAGTCTCCATCCAGGCATTTTTATCCCGAAGAGAGGGAATGGTAATGCTGCACAAACCAAAAGAAAGAAAGAGGAAGGACACAGGTCCTACGAACCAAAGAGACTGAGCTCGGGAGTCGGTTACGACCTGGGTAGGTATTAGCAACCAGATCGTCCGCCGTACCCGACGGGATCCATGCTTGCAAAAGAAACTATTTCAAAGGGTGAGGGTATGAAAACTGCAGCAAAGAAATTAAATATGAAAAGAAACTGGAACTGGAAAAAGAACTGAAAAGAAAACAAAAGGAAAAATGTAGGGAAAATAAAGATTGTACTCGAACGGGCCCTACCCCGCTGCCTACGTACCTCGTCGGGATAATGAAGATCAGAGATGCCGTAGTTCCCCTAACTAGGGGTGGCAAGGAAATTGCTTGTGAATTAAAGCTTGAACTGCCTATGCCATTGCTCAGGTGTTGCAGACTCGGACGACGAGTGCATAACCGTCTTGCAAAGTGACAAGTAGGAGCAAGTTCGCGTATGGAGCGAAGTAGATGAGAAAAGAATTCCCGAAGGAAAGACGCTTATTGTTTTTTGTGTTTTTTATGAAGCTTTTATGAGTGTGTCACAAGGAAGTGAACTCAAACTCTTTTCCATGGAATGTGCACTTGTCACTACATTCCAAGATGGAATAATAGAACAAGCACACTCAAGTAAGGAAAAGATCCCCAAAACTTGAACCCAAAGATTAGGGCTTAGGATCACTAACTTGTTTACTTATTAAGTGTTTTGTTATTTACAGATGAAGAAGTGTTTTTTATGCTTTTCTTTTATGAAGAAGATACCTTGATCAGACTTGTGCATCACAAGGTAAACTTGTACTATCCCAAGATGGGAAGACTACAAGCATACCTCATGGGATAAGGCTATGGATCAATGCATCACTTCAAACTTATTAAACTGTTTTTTAGAGTTATGAGATGAGAAGAGAAGAAGAACCAAAAGGATCACAAAGGAAAAATTCTAAGGGGGACTAAAACAATCCTAAGTGTTAACATGCATGGATGGCCTAAGGGTTAATGGGGTTTCTATCCTAATGAATATGTAAAGAAGAAGATAGAAGAAGGGATGAGAAAGGCCTAAGCCCAACAACAAATGGTTAGTGCACATAAACATAAGAGGAAGAGATGAGAATTGGAGATGTGGAACTCAATTCCCACATCTCACGCTTACCATAGCCCCTTCAAGGTTAGTATGCATACAAGTGAAACACAATGAGCAATATAACATGCTAACATCAAACAATCAGAAGTGAAATGATATGAACATATGCACAATGCAAATGCAACTCAAAGAAATGAAACATGAGGCTTATAACTCAAAATGATGCAATATGGACACATATGAAAACAAATGCACACTTATGAAATATGCAAAGCAAAATGCACAAAATATGGACACAATGCCCACAACCTGAACCAAAACAAGATGAAGAATGGCTTAAGAAGCCAACAAGATGAAGAGAAAAGAGATACAAGACCAAACAATGCGAAATGGAAACAAGAGAAACAATAAGATGAAGTGAAAGTACTTAATGAAGCAAATGACTTAAAGAAGAAGCAAACACAAAAATTCAGAAAACAGAAACCTATCCTAGGACCAGGAAGGTACCCACACCCCAAAGAAACCCCAAATGAGAAGAAAAAGAGGGCACAAGTACCTTTCTAGGCTTATGAGGGACTTAAAGGTTTAAAGGAAGCAAAATGGGACAAGGTTCAAGATGAAATCCACAACAAATCAACCAAGCATCTACAAATTCAACAATTGAAACCAAATGATCCTCAAACTAGGTTAAATGGAGGCAAGAACACAAGTGAGGGTTACAAACTTACACCACAAGTTTCCAGACCAAGACTCAAGAAATAAATTTCTAAAAATCCAGAGAAAAATCACATGAAAAGTACAATGTCTTAGGAGTTCAAAGAAAAAATAATGGGATCAAAAATCAAAATATTGAAGACTATGTAAATTAGACAAGGAAGACTGGTCAAGAAAGCCTTAAAAAGAAGCTAGGTGATATGATGAATTATTTCAGACAAGTGGATAATGGAAAAAAATAAAATAAAAATATGACAAAATATTAGAGACACAAAATAAGGCACATGATTTTTTTGGGATTTTTTAAGTGAATGAAACTATTTTATATGAATTAAAATGAAATTGAATTAAAAAGAAATTAAATGTGAAAAAGAAATTAAAAGGACTTGGTGAGAGGTGTGATCAGTAGGCTTCATGCGTTGAAATTAGATGGGCTAAGGGATGGTGAGGTGCGGATATTACACAGGTAAGCCCAAGTATGCAGCGCTGGTACATGTGAATGTTGTGGGAATTAATTGAATAAACTGGAAAAAAGCTGGACACGTACGATGCATCAGACGGCTGGAGTTAACAAACTCATTAAATGATGTGGCGCTGTAGAGCGCTGTCATTGGAGGACGCACGATAAGTGCCGTGTGGTGTACCACACGCTGATTAAAATAAAAACATAATTAAAACATGAAATGGAAGACTAATGAGGGACATGTGGCAGCGCGTGAGGCCTTGGATGAGGGATCCAACGGCTGTTGTGTATCTTCTTCATAGAAAAACCCTAGGATGAGCAAGACAAATTCCGGTGACCGGAGCTAGGGCTCCGGCACCGTAGACCAAACCAGGACCAAAAATTAACCAAATAATGAAAATGAATAGTCCAGATCAACTAATTAAACATCACTGAACTCAAATATGGCATCAAAACAGCTAAATCTCAATGGATTGGACAGATCGAAGCAAAACAACATTGATCATCAAACTTGAAATGCACATAACTCATGATATAATGCACCAAAATCAATTCTACAAAGTGCAGTAACATCAGGGAAGATCAAGGAACACAAAGCAACAATCTAATTTCATTTTCAGAACATGAGATTTCAAGTCATACCTGAGATGGAGATCTTGAAATATTGAGCTAGAAAACCAACCAATCCGTGCAAATCACTCCCATTACTCCTTAGATGCAAAATAAATGCATCTAAGGTCTTGAAATGGACTGGATCTTAGATTTCAAGACAAGTGGCTTTGAAATGGCAAGCTTCTAATTATGTGCTTTAAGCTCAAATGAGTTGTTGATTCTTGATCTATGTGATTCACTGATCAAGAATATGGAAGAAGTTTGTGGAGAATGTAAGAGAATCAAGAGATATGAAGCAAAATGCAAGGTTGCATGAAAGTTGAGAATGAGAGAGATTTCAGATCTGATGCAACCCTAATTCTCTTTGTTATGATTTCAAAAAGCAATGCTGAATGTGTGAAAGAAAGTGCACGAAAATCAAAATGAGAAAAGTGTGATTTTGCATCATGTGCACTTAGTGGAATAATCATGCTATGCTCATGCTCTCTTGGGCCTCTCAGCATGTGTGAGTTTCATTTTCCACCCTTGATCCAAACCCAATCATTCCTGGCCCTTAGATTCAAGTGTCACACTTGTTTCATGATTTTTTCAAATTTGCATGTTTTGGAGGGATTTTTTCAAAGTGCACGAAAATGATCAATTCTCTTGAGAAAAATGGTCCTTATGCAATGCATATTAAGTTTTAAACAAGATTGGGCATGTACCAAGTCACAAAAATAAGATTGGAAGCCTTTTGCATTTGGTGCAATTTGGAAAAGCTGAAAAATGCCCTAAGAAGTGCAAATTTTCGAATGGCCTAGGGGAAAATCCAGGAATCCGGTGAAAATGTACTTGTAATTTTTGAAAATGGGAGCCCTTACTCTTAAACTTTCATGTTTGACTTTGGTCCATTTGAAGAATTTTTGGTCATGTTAAGGCCAATTGAAAATTAGGGCAAAAGTTGCCAAATTTGGAAAACTTCAAAAACCAACTTTGTACCATTTTTGCAAAACCCTTCAAATCTCCATGATTATTGAACTTTAGGCATTCCAAACATCTTATAACATTGTAAGGACCCATCTTGGCCAAAAAAATTGGGTTAGACCCCTTGAAATTGCACAGTTGACTTTTTATGGGCTCTGTTGACTTTTTCCTTCATCTGCAAGCAACTGAGGCACTGACTGACTTCCACATGGAATTTTCTCATGAAATTTGACACATAGGATCCTCTTAACATATAGAAGACTTGGCCCAAAAGAAATGGCCAAAGTTGTGAGATCTTGGTGCTTGAATCCTAAACCCTAATTTGGGTGCTTTGCATAGGAGCTTTGCCTTGTCCTGAGATCTCTGATGATCATGCAATCTTCTGAGCTTTTGCCAATGGAATTGATCTTGTAAATGGAGTGTAGACTCACCATAGAACTTGTACAAACTCATTGGGACCCTTGTCATGGCTTGAAAGGCTTCAAGGAACTCCCCAGATGACCATATACTTGATGTTAGGACATGAGGGATGTTATGCTTCATATTTCCATGATATGATGCTGAGGAAATGATATGAGTATGATGAATATGATGTGATATGATGCTTAAAAGGAAGAGGGCAAATTTGGGGTGTTACAGCTGCCCCTATTCAATCATCAGTTAATCTGAAAAAGACGATAGTACGGGCTATCGACCATTCAAGATAAAATGTGGTTGAATACCAAGAAGACCAGAAATTTGCACTCTGACGAAGAATGCAACACTGGGAAATAAACCCAACCAGATGACGCTCTGGGAATAGGAACGAGAGGAAAAGCAGACGAGCTTCTTCCAAGTTGAAACCGATATCTGGAATAAGAATGCATTGACAGACGAGTCTTCAAACAATCCTGTGATGCCGGGAGCTGGACATACGAGTCCTCAAACACTACAAGAACATAATACTTGAGACAGACGAGTCTTCAAACAATCCTGTGATGCCAGGAGATGGACATACGAGTCCTCAAACACTGCAAGAACATAATACTTGATACAGATGAGTGTTCAAACAATCCTGTGACGCCAAGAGCTGGACATACGAGTCCTCAAACACTTCAAGAAAATGAGACAGACGAGTCTCCTTCGGATTTACCTGTTACGCCAGGACCGGTAATGCACTTAAGTCTGTGGGATAGACATGCAATCAAGGTAGACGAACCTTCTTCATATATTATCCGCGGATATATGGTATAAGACAGACGAGTCTTCTGAGCAAACCCGTGATTCCAGGTGCAGCAACAATAATTGGTGCCTGAGACAGACGAGCCTCCTTCGGATTTACCTGTTACACCAGGACCAATGACCGTTTTGACATTAATTCCCACTGTCAGGATTTGAAGCCTCTTCAATACAGACGAGTATTGGATGATCATCAAGATAACACAGACGAGTGCCATAAGTCAATGATACAGACGAGTATCAGACGATGATCCAAGAAACACAGACGAGTGCTTCAAGCAATGATACAGACGAGTATCAGTCACTGGTATAGACGAATACCAGAAATTCAAACACAGACGAGCATTTGAAGTAGTCACAGAAATACCAGGATACACAGCAGATCCACAACTTCAGATGTAGGCATAACACAGACGAGTGCTGGGGATGATACAGACGAGTATCCGAACAAATATCAGGCATACCAAACACAGACGAGTGCTGGAAAGTTGTAGACGAGCAATAGCATATGAGATACATATCAAGGCACAAACGAGTGCAGCAAGGAATCCAATGCCAAACACAGACGAGTGCTGGGAAGTTGCAGACGAACAACGGCATATGAGATACCACAACACAGAAGAGTGTTGAAAATTGCGGACGAGCAACATCAAAGATAACCACAACACAGACAAGTGTTGAAAGATGCAGACGAGCAATCACAAAGATTATATACCAAACACAGACGAGTGTTTGAAATTGCAGACGAGCAACCACAGATGAGGTGACCAAACACAGACGAGTGTCGGAAATTGCAGACGAGCAAACAACAACTGATATAACCAAACACAGACGAGTGTTTGAAATTGCAGACGAGCAAAATCAAGGAGTATACACCAAACACAGATGAGTGTTGGAAAATTGCAGACGAGCAATAACAAGGTAATCATAAACCACTGCTGGGGAAAGAAAACGAGAAATACCAAAGGGCCAACACAGACGAGTGTTGAAAGATGCAGACGAACAGCAATAAAGCAGTAATATGCCCCTGCTGGGGAAAACTCTGCTTAAAGATAACACAAACGAGTGTTGAGGATTGCAGACGAGCAACAAACGAATGCCTGATTGGCCAGCAAGAGATACAACTCTGCAGGGGAAGACAAGTCAAGAGGTCTGAATACCTAACTCTGATTGAGGTGATGAATACCTGACTGTATCATCAAAATACCCAAAAGTATGGCAACTTTGCTGGGGAATATTTCACTGACGGAAGTGAAGGTCAAATATGAACTCTGTGGGGACAGGATCATCTTCAGACTTGGCTGGGGAAGCTGCTTGAACAATACTCTAGTTGGGGAGAGCATCTAATGATTCAAGACTCTGAGGGGATATCAGGCTTTCAGTCCCACTTGCTGGGGAAGGACTCTTGCTGAGGATAGAATTCTGATAATTCCAACTCTGGTGATGTCAGGCTTTCAGATACCTGCTGGGCATACTCCACTGGGGAAGAATGGACTGCTACTTCACTGGGGAAGAAGAAACTGCTTGGGCTGCTGCCAAGGCTTGGCTGGAGAAAATCTCTGCTGGAGATATCAGGCTTCAGATACCTGCTGATGCGTGTTTTTCGCAAGTGTACGAATCACGTCAAAGTAATATAAAAGATTATCGAATCCACAGAGACCAAGTGTCAATCTATCAAACCTGTTGTTATGGTGCTTATCTAAGGCAACTATTTTTAAGGGTTTTAGTAAGGGTGCAATTGTAAATAAAATTATAATTTTAAATAATAAATAAAGACAGGCTCGAATGTAATTCACGTAATCAATGATAATCTAGTACTTATTAGTGGAACTACTTATGGGCAGTGTTTTCTCCTTTGAAAAGAACTAATTTAACAGGAACTGTCGCTTTCGCGTATTCAGAACCGAGTTGTACTCTCTAATCAACCCCTCCTATTGTCACGGATAAAAAGGTGCGTACTGCGTTAGAGTAGTAAACCTATTTTTAAGAAATATAGTATCTTAACTAATTTGAAAAGTATTTTAACCTGGACTTCTTAGCAAAAAGAGGTTCTTATGAACCAGACTCTAAACTTCATAACGCGTCCGAAAATCGTTTTAAAATCTCTTTTCTTTTTAATCTAAAAACTCCTAATAAACTAGACAAAGCGCTTTTGGCTGTTTTTGAAATAGTTAAAAACAATCACTTGAATTGAAAGATAAAATAGCCCTCAGGTGTTTCCACGAACAATTATACTGATTACTGGTTTGATTACGATCCTTACATTCTAACCTTTATGGAATTAGTTAGACATGATAAAGTAAAGATTATTTTTATAGTTTTTCATATAAGTAATTTAAGGCGAGTGCGGTAAGTAAACAAAGTAAAGTGCGAGTGCAGGAAATAAACAACGTAAATGTGCGAGTGCAGGAAATAAACAACGTAAATGTGCGAGTGCAGGAAATAAACAACGTAAATGTGCGAGTGCAGGAAATAAACAAAGTAAAAGCGAGGCAGAAATATAAAATACTAACTGGAATTAAAATGGCGGCAGGATTAACTTCCTCCAGAGTGCTCCAAAACTCGAACCACAGACAGATTACAGACTCGATCACTCGATTGCAGAGGCACCCCGATGTGGAATGGCAACTGCTTTATAACTGATATATGCCTAGAGAATTCTAATTCTGGATGAAGAAAAACGAAAATCTAAGGTCCTATTTATAGTAAAAACTGAAAGCATGAAATGACCAGGACGCCCCTCCACTAAAAAGTGGAGGTTATGGAATTTGGCCTTGTGGCGCCCGCCACAGGCCTGTGGCGCCCGCCACACTCCCTACAGGGGATTGATGAGTGGGGATCGTGGGTCCTGGAGGTTGAGGAGTGGTGGTGAGACGTGGCCACGTCATGGCTAACCCCATGGCGCCCGCCACGGTGGGTGCCGCAAGTGCAAAATGCTGAATTTCTAGGTTTTCGTCCGTTTTCACTCCTTTTTCGCTCCTTTTCCCGATTCCAGCTCCGATTATTATAAAAACCTGAAAACATAAAAAAACAAAGCAATAACAAAGCAAAACAACAATAAAAGCTAAGAATGCATGCGAAATCGGAGTCAGAAATACGGTGAATTTTAGTGTGATCAAATTCTCCCACACTTAAACCTTTGCTTGTCCTCAAGCAAACATTAAAGCTTAAGAAAATATGGTGTCAACACTTGTCTTTGGGCTAAAGGGATTCTAAGTTCAAGTCAGGATGCAGTGACAGATACTAACTAAGTGAACCAAGGGTACCATAGTAACACAAACACAAACTTCAATCCTATATTAACCACTCCATATCATCTCACGATACCTAGGCCTATCTTCTCATCTTTTTGTGTCCTTTTCATTCAGGCGCAATCACATTAAGCCCGTTATCCGTACATGCTTCATAGTAGAGTGACCGGTTAGTGATTCTGATCCATAACATAAGGTTTCTGGCACATAAGCATGTGTAAACCTGTTTTTATTTCGCCTAAATGTAGCTGCGGGGGATCGGATCGTAATCCGCCCTACCAAGTTCAGTGCCAGATACCTCTGAACCAACTAACAATAGGTGACTTGCAATTTTTTTCTTTTTGTGGCAAAATTTTTTTTTTTTTCTTCTCTTTTTTCGGTTTAAATGACTTTGTGAGGGTCACCTATACCAGAGTTTGCCTTTTTTTCTTTTTTTTTTTTTTCTTTTTTATTAGCACTGGATCATTCACTTATATTCATCGGCCCCCTACGTAGAGCATGCTTAGGCCGGAGCTGACTGCTAGGATAAACTACTTAGGACAATTTTTAAATGATAGTAAAGGCCAAGGTGGTGGGGTTTAGGAGTGATTCCTATATTCAAGAGGTCTATGGTGCTAAAATGGTTCTGATGTTTCAAAAAGTTGACCTAAGTCACCACATCCTAATCTAAACCTGTCTCAAAGCCCAAAAAACATGTGAAACAAAAAAATTTTTTTGGTAAGGCTAAGGAAATGGGAAAAAATGAAGATGAACTAAAAAGACACTATACTGGTGACTCGTCAGACTCATGCATTATCTAAGAAAAATAAATTACTGAAAAGGGAAATAACTGAAAGGAAATAATTAACTAAAAAGGAAATGACAGAAAGCAATAAAATCCCCTCCCACACTTAAATCGAACATTGTCCCCAATGTTTCGAAATAAGATAAGGGGGGTAACCTGGAAAAAGACTACTGAGGAGGGGCACTGGTGCCTTCGCCGTCCTGATGTGATGGTCTGGAACGACGGGATCTACTACGATGCTGGTCCCTCCGGTCGAGTCGTGCTGATAAAGCAGCCTGAGCACTCCGAACCTCACGAAGGTTACCCAAGATGGAACCCTGAGTAGCCTCTACAAGCTGGTAGTGTCGGCTGTTGAACTCTCTCTGACGGTTCTGCTCTAATGAAATATCGTTCAAGGTACGGCAAACGTTGCTATAAGCACGATCCGAAACCAATCGCGATTGTTGCATGAAGCTCATGTTGTCCGTCAGCTGCTGTGAAATAGTAGAGAGAAGGCCATCACGCCTTTCTTCTCTAGCTGTCATATCACGCCACATCTCCTCGGTGACATAGAATCCAGGAGCAGTACCTGCAACAGGGTTAGAGGAAGATGGTGCGGTGTGTGACTGTGAAGGACGATGGGGGGACATGTGAGGGATGGGAGACTGCTCTCTCCGATCATACTCATCATCAGTGTCATGTGCCTCCCCATCGGGAATATTAGGAGGAAGTGGACCCAAAACACGTGGAGCATTAAGATCATAGGTCCAGTTCCTTTCATCACGTACATCAGTACGTCTACTGCATGGTAAAGCAACAGATGGGATAGCCACCCCATGAACCATCAACTCATAACCACCTTCTCTCCTCGTTCGACACAATTTCATATCTTTCAGAAATTTTAAATTAATTGTGCGAGGAGGTAGTGGTTCAAGTGTAGCTATCTCATCGTTCAGGCCAAGAGCCCGAGCAATAGACGTAACAAGCCCTCCAAAAACAATCGGTCCTGTTTTGTTAGTAAATAAAGTCATATGAGCAAGCATAAACGGGACCGGATTGATGTGGGTTCTAGTGAGGCATCCTTGCAAAAATAGGAGTTCACGAGCATTAACCTTGTTTGGACTTTCCCGGCCAAAAATAGTACATGCCAAAAGAAGTCTAAAAACTCTTATGGCCGGGTTGTGAATGGTCGACGCAAGTATCCCTTCAAAAGAATTAATTGAAGTACTTGAAAGCCTTAGCCAGAAGGTAAATACTTCGGCCGACCATTCAGCATCCAAAGGTGCCTCACATATCGAACCTTCCCTATGAGGGATTCCTAACAAATCTGCTAGCTCATTGGTACTGAATTCATATTCAATTCCAAACAGTCTAAAAATAACAGTACCGACGGTGCTAGCAGTGTTAGGACTGACAGTGTATATCAAAGAACTCAGAAACTCAGTTGTCAGCCTCTCATAGGTAGGTTCCTGATTAATGAAAATATTATGCAAGCCTATAAATTCTAATAAATTAAAAACACTATGATAAATACCCAAAGCATATAGACAGTTATCGTCGACGTACCTAGTCGAGAGAATTTCTCGACTTTGAAGCCTCTGAATAATTTTCCGTTGCCTTTCGCCCGGTCTTCCATCACGAAGAATAAATCCATTGAACTCCATTGTTGAAAAGCTCCTTAGGTAGTGAAAATGGTAGAAAAAGTGGTTTATGAGGGAATGATAAAGTTTTGATTTTTTTGGTTTTTGATGGATGAAAATGGAAATGGATGTTGGATATGTTATATAGATGAAGGGTATTTTGGAAATGGGGGAACTTTAATGGGGTTCAAGGAGGATTTGGAAGGTTGGAAAAATGGGTTTTTGGTGAAGAAAGGGATGAAAATGGTGGAAATGGGGATTTAATCCCGTATATGGTGATGATGACGGCGTGGCGCCCGCCATGGGGCCTATGGCGCCCGCCACAAGGCCAATTCCTGGGCCTTGTGGTTTTGGATCCTCCTTTTGGGCCTTCCTTGCACCTTTGTCTTCCGGGGGGGTCTGAATAGCGTTTTCTTCTTCTTTTCAAGGCATTGGCTTGCATATTTTTTTGTAAAGACAAAAATGAAAATATTTTTGTCTTATATTTTTTTTCTTTGCACGACAAAAATAAAATAATTAAAGAAACAAAAGAAAAAGAAAAAGTTAACATTAGTGCATAATATGTATATATATATAAGAAATTCAAAGTGCATGAAAATATAGAAGCTGCAATGAAGTAAAATATGTCTGGAAATGCGATAAATAAAATACTAGGGTAATGCTGTCAGGGTAGAATGAGTCATGTGGTAGGCGTCTTTTCCTGGCTTGATCCACGAATCTCAGCTATCTCCCTCCGAAGCTCTTCAATCGCCTGATGTAGAGCATCGGTCTCTGAGGCATGAGTGAGATCAGAAACCTGCATCTGTAACTCTAAGTCTGCCACTTCCTGCTTGAGCAGGGCAGTCTCCTTGCGGAGCTCATAAATCTGTGTTTGTAGGTCAGGTGGCTGCAGAGACAAATTGTTAGACATAACAGTGATCTGGGGAGTAAGAGGTGTAGGAGTGTACTCAGCGGCGGGAGGCGATTTCGGCTCTTCGACAGTCTCTCCATAACCCTCTAGAGCATAACTCCAATTTTCAGGATCATGGACACTGGTCATCAGCTGATCTGGTAGTGTGAAATAGTGTATCGCTTCGCCGTCGATCAGCAGTCTAAACATGTTGGGCTCAAAAGAAGCCCTCCTCATCAGTCCTCTATCAAGACAAAAATCAATATCCAGGGTGGTGTAGCAGCAGAAGGTCCTGAGGTGCAATAACTTGCGAGACAGACCCAATGCAGTAGCAATCTGTGTAACAATCCCACCGACATGGATGATGCCTACGGATGATCTGGCAACACTAGCCAAGCCCTTTAACAGAAAGTTGCCACAAGCAACAGGGCGAGACTGAGTCGCACAAAACAGTAGGAAAATCTCCTCTTCACTTAGCAGTGTCTCTGTATCTGGAAAACCTAGGAAAGAATATGCTAGAATCATCTGGAAGTACCTCAATGCAGGGTTGTGGATTACCTGAGAAAACTGGGTAGAAGGATCTTGGCTCCCTCCGCCGGATATTTTAGTCCAAAACTTTTCCACTTCTCTGCTCATAAAATACCCCATCGGTGTATCTGGAATAGCATCAGGAGTAGTCTGGAAACCTAGCAAATCACCGAACTCTCTGTGAGAGAATGAGTAGTCAATCCCGAACAACCTGAAAACAGCGAGTCCATCGGGTCCAGCCCAGGGGTCATAATGAAACGAGCTGAGGAACTCAAGAGTCAAGTTCCTATAGGTGTTGTTCCTGTAGTCAAACTGTCCCCACTGGAGTTGATGGCATAAGAATCTGACGCTTGGCTCTATCCCCAAGGCATCCATGCAGTCATGGTCAGGGTACCTGGTAGGAGCCATAGGGCGTCTCATGTGAACATAGTAACGCTCTCTCTGTGCATCATCTCTAAAGGCCACGTGCATGTCATCAGGGTTCTGCATTCTGTACAAGGTTAGCAAACAAGTCCTGAAAGCACATAAAACATTCAATCGTTAGTCCTGACATAATTATAAAATAAACAAATTAAAATAAAGTAAAAATAAATAAATAAAAAGTACATAAATAAGAAAACCATGGGTTGCCTCCCATGCAGCGCTTGTTTAACGTCATTAGCTCGACGACCGATACTTAAACATCATTGGAAGGATATGGTGGATCACTCAGAGTATGGCAGGTGTATGTTGTTGGGATGTCACCTCCTTCGTAGGGCTTTAACCTTTGTCCATTGACGATGAATGGTTTACATGTCTGGTTCTTGATTTCAATAGCACCGGATCTTAGGATCTTAGATACTTCGAAAGGGCCAGTCCATCTCGAACGGAGTTTACCTGGGAATAGTCGTAACCTAGAATCGAACAGGAGAACAGGATCGCCTATTTTGAAGTCTCTTCTTATGATTCTTTTGTCATGCCAAGCTTTTGTTCTTTCTTTGTAAATGATGGCATTTTCGTAGGCAGATTGTCTGAGCTCTTCTAATTTGTGGATGTCAAGGATACGTTTCTCACCAGCTGTCAAGTAATCCAAATTCAAAGTTTTGATGGCCCAATAGGCCTTATGCTCTAACTCAAAAGGTAAGTGACAGGATTTTCCATAGACCAGTTGATAAGGGGTTGTTCCTATAGGAGTTTTGAAAGCGGTTCTATAGGCCCATAATGCTTCTTGAAGTTTCTGTGACCAATCCTTTCTAGATATAGAGACAGTCTTCTCGAGGATTTGTTTTATCTCCCTATTAGATACTTCCACTTGTCCATTGGTCTGTGGGTGGTATGGTGTTGCTACTCTATGCTTAACTCCATACTTACTTAAAAGTTTATCAAATATTCTCGATATGAAGTGTGATCCTCCATCACTTATGACTAAACGGGGGGTTCCAAACCTGGGAAATATATAATTTTTGAATAATTTGATGACTACTCTGGTGTCGTTTGTGGGTGCGGCGATAGCTTCAATCCATTTAGACACGTAGTCAACTGCTACTAATATGTACTGATTTCCAAAAGATGGTGGGAACGGTCCCATAAAGTCTATACCCCATACGTCGAAGAGTTCTACTTCTTGGATATTTCTTAACGGCATTTCATTACGTCTTGAAATATTTCCCGTGCGTTGGCATCTATCACACTTGACAATGAAAGCATGGACATCACGCCACATAGTAGGCCAGAATAGGCCAGCTTGAAGAATCTTGGCGTAGGTCTTAGATGTGCTTGCATGTCCACCATAGGGTGCAGAGTGACAATGCTCAATTATATTATTTACCTCTTCTTCTGGAACACAACGGCGGAAAATGCCATCTTTACCTCTCTTGAAAAGAAACGGTTCGTCCCAATAGAAGTTTCTCACATCACTATAGAACTTCTTCTTCCGGTGGTAGTTTAGATCAGGGGGTATGATGTCAGCGGCTAGATAATTAACAAAGTCTGCATACCAAGGTACATCACTTATGGCTAAGGATTTTTGAAAATACTCATGAGGGTCTGGGTTATCTTCTTCAATGGTTTCTAGTTGGGCTATCAGTCTATCGTAGGCAAAATCGTCATTTATGGGAACTGGATCAGGTTTCAGGTACTCTAGCCTAGATAGGTGATCAGCTACCACATTATCAGTGCCTTTCTTATCACGGATATCCAAATCAAACTCTTGCAGTAATAGAATCCATCGAAGTAACCTAGGCTTGGCATCCTTTTTGCTTAGTAAGTAACGAATGGCAGCATGGTCGGTGTAAACTATAATCTTGGCTCCTACTAGGTAAGATCTAAATTTGTCTATTGCAAAAACTACAGCTAGGAGCTCTTTTTCGGTTGTTGCGTAATTGAGCTGTGCAGCGTCTAGGGTTCTACTGGCATAATAAATCACATGTAACTTCTTATCTTTTCTTTGACCTAGAACGGCTCCAACAGCATAATCACTGGCGTCACACATTATCTCAAACGGTTCTGACCAATCAGGGGGTTTCATTATAGGTGCTGAAATCAGAGCTTGCTTCAGAAGATTAAATGCTTCAGTACATTTTTCATCGAAGATGAATTCAGCATCTTTCATCAAAAGACCAGTTAAGGGCTTTGTTATTTTGGAGAAATCCTTGATGAAACGTCGGTAAAATCCGGCATGTCCAAGAAAACTTCTTATCTCCCTGATAGTCTTCGGCGGTTTTAGATTCTCTATGACTTCTATTTTTGCTTTATCTACCTCTATACCCTTTTCGGAAACTATATGTCCTAAAACAATCCCTTCGGTGACCATGAAATGACATTTTTCCCAATTTAGCACAAGGTTTACCTCCACACATCTCTCCAGGATTTTCTCAAGGTTGATAAGACAATTTTTGAAATCTGATCCACAAACTGAGAAATCGTCCATAAATACTTCCATAATTCCATCTAAATAATCAGCAAAGATAGACATCATGCAGCGTTGGAAAGTTGCAGGAGCATTACAAAGTCCAAAAGGCATTCTTCTATAGGCAAAGGTTCCAACTGGGCATGTAAAGGTAGTTTTTTCTTGATCTTCGGGGTGAATAGGTATTTGGAAGAATCCTGAATATCCATCTAAATAACAAAAGTAAGAGTGTCTGGCTAGGCGCTCCAACATTTGGTCTATGAATGGTAATGGGAAATGGTCCTTCCTAGTTGCTTTATTTAATTTTCTATAATCTATGCACATACGCCAACCTCCATCGGTTCTTTTTGCTACAGGTTCGCCCTTCTCGTTTTGCACGACTGTGATGCCTCCCTTTTTAGGTACTACATGCACAGGACTCACCCATTTACTGTCCGAGATCTGATATATTATACCTGCCTCTAATAACTTAAGAACTTCAGTCTTAACTACTGTACTCACTATAGGATTTATTCTACGTTGGTGTTCTCTGGAAGGTTTTGAATCTTCTTCAAGCAAAATCCGATGCATGCATACGGATGGGCTTATTCCTTTTAGATCAGAGATCTTATATCCTAAGGCTGAGGGGTACCTACGTAAAACTTCTAATAATTGATCGGTTTCTTTTTGGTTTAAGGTAGCACTGACTATAACTGGACGATTCATATCTTCATCAAGAAATTCATATCTCAGGTTTTTAGGCAGTTCTTTAAGTTTTACGGTCGGTTTTATAGGGCAAGGCATAGGATCTGGGGTAAGAGATAAACATTCGTGAAGGTTATCATCAATGTAGGGAGTTTTATAATTGTCATCTTCCAAGATAAGGGTCGATGGCAATTTTATAGATTCAGTTTCTTCTTCTTGTTCTAATTCCCTAATGCATTCTTCGATGATATCTAAGGCATAACAAGAATCTCCTATCACAGGTGCCATAAGAAATTTTGACAATATAAATTCTATCTTCTGGCCACCTACCTCAAAAGTTAGTTTTCCCTTTTTAACATCTATTACGGCTCCAGCAGTCGATAAGAATGGTCTACCTAGGAGGATTGGTATGTCGTCATCTTCTTTAATGTCCATGACAACAAAATCAGTAGGTATAAACAACTGACCTATCCTAACAGGGACGTCTTCAAGTATGCCTATAGGGTATTTAACGGATCTATCGGCTAATTGAAGTGACATCTTAGTAGGTTGTAATTCTCCTAAGTTTAATCTCTCACAAACTGCTAAAGGCATTAAGCTCACACTAGCTCCTAAGTCTAGAAAAGCTTTTTCGATGACATGATTCCCCAAAATACAAGGAATGGAAAAATTTCCGGGATCTTTATCTTTCTTTGCTAACCTATTTTCGGAAATAGAATTACATTCCACGGGTTTCGGATCTTCAAGTCTACGTTTATTCGTAAGTATGTCTTTGAGAAACTTAGCGTAAGAAGGTATTTGGGTGATGGCTTCTGTAAAGGGGATTTCTACGTGAAGTTTTTCTATAACCTTAACGAATTTTTGATATTGATTATCGATTTGGGTTTTCTTTAATCTTTGAGGGTAAGGTATTGGTGGTTTATATGGCGGTGGTGGTACATAGGTTTTATTTTTAGGTTCTTCTCCTTTTTCTTGACTTTCCGGGGTTTCAGGCTTCTCTGGTTCCTTTTCCTCATTCCTCTCAGAAGTTTCGGGCTCACTTAATCTAGGGTTTAAAGGTTCCTTATAAGCGGTTCCACTTCGTAGAGTAATGGCATTAGCTTGTCCTTTCGGGTTTTGTTGAGGTTGTCCAGGGAACTGTCCTCCAGGTGTAGTCCGTGGGGCTTGGTTTAACGCTACCTGAGAGATCTGGGTTTCAAGCATCTTATTATGAGTAATGATTTGATCAACCTTGGTTCCTAACTTGGTAATTAGTTCGTTAACATGGACGCTTTGGTTCATGAACTCATTGTTTTTCTGTTTTTGAGCAATGATGAAATCTTTTACAATTTCCTCAAAGCTCGGGTTTGGTGGTACAGGTTGCATAGGTTGATTTGTTCTAGGGGCTTGGTAACCTTGTTGTCTCGGAGGTGCGGTATTTTGGATAGGGTTATTATTTTTGTAGGAGAAGTTTGGGTGATTCCTCCATCCAGGGTTATATGTGTTTGAAAATGGGTTCCCTTGGGTATAGTTTACTTGCTCAGTGTTGGTTTCATTCAACAGATTGCATTCGGCGGATTGGTGTCCTTGCGTTCCACATATCTCACAATTCGGCGAAACTGCGGCTACAGTATTCGGAGTTGTACACATATGTTCGACTCTAAGGGCCAACGCGTCCATTTTAGCCTGCATCATGTCTATAGAGCTTAGCTCATGTATTCCTCCTTGGGCTTCCTTCTTTTCCACTGTCGCTCGTTCTACTCCCCATGATTGATGGTTTTGGGCCATGTCCTCGATAAGGGCACTAGCTTCAGGGTAAGGTTTGTTCATCAGTGCGCCACCAGCGGCAGCGTCGATGGTCATTTTAGTGTTATAAAGAAGTCCATTATAGAAGGTTTGGATGATTAGCCAATTCTCTAGGCCATGGTGTGGGCATGCTCTTAATAGTTCTTTATATCTCTCCCAGGCTTCGAACAACGACTCTCCTTGATGTTGGGTAAATCTAGTTATAAGGTTTCGAAGAAGAGCGGTCTTACTTGGGGGAAAATATCTAGCAAGGAAAACTTTTCTAAGGTCATCCCAAGTTGTTATTGAATTGGGTGGAAGGGAATCTAACCATGATAGAGCTCTATCTCTGAGGGAAAAGGGAAATAATCTTAAGCGTATCGCCTCAGGAGAAGCTCCATTGGTTTTAAAGGTGTCTGCTAACTGAAGAAAGTTTTTTAAATGTTGGTTTGGGTTATCAGTAGCGAGACCTGAGAATTGTCTCTGTTGCACTAATTGCAGCAGGGATGGTTTAAGTTCAAAATTATTGGCTGGGATAGCGGGGTTTACTATACTGGAACTAGGTTCCTCGTTTGATGGTTGGGCGAAGTCCTTAAGAGGTCTTCGGTTTTGTTCTTCGGCCATAGCTAATCTATTCCTATGGAAAAACAAACGTGCGCGAGCGTAACGTTCAGGTTCAGCTAGAGGGTCTACTAAACTTCCGGCACTGCGAGTTTTTCGCATTGACCGGTGGGTAACAACCTTAGTCTAAACGGTATAACTACAGGGTAATGAAATTTGACGATATTGGTCCCCGGCAACGGCGCCAAAAACTTGATGCGTGTTTTTCGCAAGTGTACGAATCACGTCAAAGTAATATAAAAGATTATCGAATCCACAGAGACCAAGTGTCAATCTATCAAACCTGTTGTTATGGTGCTTATCTAAGGCAACTATTTTTAAGGGTTTTAGTAAGGGTGCAATTGTAAATAAAATTATAATTTTAAATAATAAATAAAGACAGGCTCGAATGTAATTCACGTAATCAATGATAATCTAGTACTTATTAGTGGAACTACTTATGGGCAGTGTTTTCTCCTTTGAAAAGAACTAATTTAACAGGAACTGTCGCTTTCGCGTATTCAGAACCGAGTTGTACTCTCTAATCAACCCCTCCTATTGTCACGGATAAAAAGGTGCGTACTGCGTTAGAGTAGTAAACCTATTTTTAAGAAATATAGTATCTTAACTAATTTGAAAAGTATTTTAACCTGGACTTCTTAGCAAAAAGAGGTTCTTATGAACCAGACTCTAAACTTCATAACGCGTCCGAAAATCGTTTTAAAATCTCTTTTCTTTTTAATCTAAAAACTCCTAATAAACTAGACAAAGCGCTTTTGGCTGTTTTTGAAATAGTTAAAAACAATCACTTGAATTGAAAGATAAAATAGCCCTCAGGTGTTTCCACGAACAATTATACTGATTACTGGTTTGATTACGATCCTTACATTCTAACCTTTATGGAATTAGTTAGACATGATAAAGTAAAGATTATTTTTATAGTTTTTCATATAAGTAATTTAAGGCGAGTGCGGTAAGTAAACAAAGTAAAGTGCGAGTGCAGGAAATAAACAACGTAAATGTGCGAGTGCAGGAAATAAACAACGTAAATGTGCGAGTGCAGGAAATAAACAACGTAAATGTGCGAGTGCAGGAAATAAACAAAGTAAAAGCGAGGCAGAAATATAAAATACTAACTGGAATTAAAATGGCGGCAGGATTAACTTCCTCCAGAGTGCTCCAAAACTCGAACCACAGACAGATTACAGACTCGATCACTCGATTGCAGAGGCACCCCGATGTGGAATGGCAACTGCTTTATAACTGATATATGCCTAGAGAATTCTAATTCTGGATGAAGAAAAACGAAAATCTAAGGTCCTATTTATAGTAAAAACTGAAAGCATGAAATGACCAGGACGCCCCTCCACTAAAAAGTGGAGGTTATGGAATTTGGCCTTGTGGCGCCCGCCACAGGCCTGTGGCGCCCGCCACACTCCCTACAGGGGATTGATGAGTGGGGATCGTGGGTCCTGGAGGTTGAGGAGTGGTGGTGAGACGTGGCCACGTCATGGCTAACCCCATGGCGCCCGCCACGGTGGGTGCCGCAAGTGCAAAATGCTGAATTTCTAGGTTTTCGTCCGTTTTCACTCCTTTTTCGCTCCTTTTCCCGATTCCAGCTCCGATTATTATAAAAACCTGAAAACATAAAAAAACAAAGCAATAACAAAGCAAAACAACAATAAAAGCTAAGAATGCATGCGAAATCGGAGTCAGAAATACGGTGAATTTTAGTGTGATCACCTGCTGAGGAAGAAATCTCTGCTTGGGGAGATATTCCACTGGGGAAGAGTAAATTGCTTGGGAGAATGTGACGCCATCCTGCAACCTGCAACAACAGAAAACACAAATGTGCCCCGGGGATTTGCATGGAATGATCTGTTCATCCATCGTCACCCGACACTCAAAGAGGGTTATAGTTTCCCTGCATGTCAGTTTTCTTTTCAAAATTATCACCATGTTTAGATGCAATGCTATTTTTGCTGAAAATTCAGGACATTTTGCAAACAAAAATAAACACACACAACTTTTTGACTGAATATTCTTTTTATTGAATGGCCTCCGAATAGGCAAAGATTTTACAACAGGAAACAACCACTTGGAAAGAGGTAGCTACTATAAAATTGAGAAAAGAAACTATCCTAATGGCAATGTACACGACATTCCAATGAGTTCCATTTCTGCTATGACCAACATGTCTTCGAGACTCTCCATTCTGCTTTGGCTTTCTGAGAGGAGGAGGGGATTGTTTCCTATCCTTCTGATATTGTCAAGTTGTACTAAATGAGGACGTGGTTCAGATAACTCGGATCGCAGTTGTTCGCTTATTCCCTTGTTTTGCGTGGATCGCCCTTTCGGGTTTTCAATCCACCGGGATACCCTTTTTTGCCTGAGCTGTCCAATGTGGCTTTTCAACTCAGCGGGTGTACATTTTTTCATTTATTTCCCTAACTTTTGCCCGAGCCTTTTATTCTGTTTTTAGCTCGCCGGGATGCCCTTTTTTTTGCCTGGACTATAATTCTGTTTTTGTGTCCATCGGGTCTCTTTATGCGAAGTATTTTTTAACTGCGTCCGAGTTAACAAGGGACTAGAAGTCACCTCCATCCATAGTGGTGAGCATCAGTGCTCCTCCTGAGAAAACTTTCTTCACTATGAATGGTCCTTCGTAGTTTGGGGTCCACTTGCCCCTGTGATCTGAACCTAGAGGAACAATCCTCTTTAACACAAGCTCTCCCACTGGATATTCTCGAGTACGTACTCGTTGGTCGAATGCACGCTTCATTCTCCTCTGATAAAGCTGACCATGACAGATAGCCGCTAATTTCTTTTCCTCAATTAGACATAACTGATTATAATGAGCACGCACCCATTCAGCCTCATCAAGCTTGACATCCATCATCATACGCAGTGAAGGAATCTCTACTTCAACAGGCAGGACTGCTTCCATGCCATACACCAGAGAGAAGGGAGTTGCCCCTGTTAACGTCCTGACCGACGTACGGTACCCATGCAAAGCAAATGGTAACATCTCATGCCAATCTTTGTAGGTGACAACCATTTTCTGCACAATCTTCTTGATATTCTTGTTAGCTGCCTCTACCGCACCATTCATCTTTGGTTGGTAAGGTGAAGAATTGTGATGTTGTATTTTGAAGTCCCGACACAAGTCTGCCATCATCTTGTTGTTGAGATTAGAACCATTGTCAGTAATGATCCTTTCGGGCACTCCATATCTGCATATGATATCCCTCTTCAGAAATCTTGCCACCACTTGACGAGTGACGTTGGCATAAGATGCTGCTTCTACCCATTTGGTGAAGTAATCAATCGCGACCAAGATGAAGCGATGACCATTTGAAGCAGTTGTCTCTATCTTCCTGATCATGTCAATGCCCCACATAGAAAAGGGCCAAGGAGATGACATGACGTTAAGCGGGCTTGGAGGAGCATGCACTTTTTCTGCATATATCTGGCACTTGTGGCACTTACGAGTGAATGAACAACAGTCTGCATCCATTGTCATCCAGTAATACCCCGATCTCAGCAATTTCTTTGCCATAGAATGCCCTCCTTCATGGGTACCGAAAGATCCTTCGTGGACTTCCTGGATTAACAGGCTTGCTTCATGTCTATCCACACATCTGAGTAAGACCATGTCGAAGTTTCTCTTGTACAAAACCCCATCTGTGTTCAAGAAAAAGCTAGCAGCAAGTCGCCTCAAGGTCTTCTTGTCATTGGAAGATGCCCCAGTTGGGTATTCTTGCTTTTCCAGGAATAATATCAGAATACCAAGGTTTCTCGTTAGACACGGCGTCTACGGAGAAGGCATGAGCTGGAGCATCAAGCTTGGAGATGTCAATTCTGGGCACATAATTCCAACACAAGACTTTAATTGACAAAGAGAGAGTGGCCAATGTGTCAGCAGACTGATTTTCATCACGTGGTATGTATTGAAGCTTAACTGTCGTGAAGAACGTCAACAATTTTCTAGCATAATCCTTGTACGGAATTAGATGCTCTTGATGCGTATACCACTTGCCGGTAACTTGGTTAATGACGAGGGCTGAATCTCCGAATATATCGAGGTTCTTAATCCGAAGATTAATTGCCTCCTCTATTCCCATTATGCATGCCTCGTATTCCACTTCATTGTTGGTGCAGCCAAAAGTAATTATGGCAGCGAAGGGTAAATGAACACCTTCAGGAGTAATGAGTACGGCACCAACTCCACGTCCATTGATATTGACTGCCCCATCAAACATCAACTTCCATTTGGATTCAGGGTCAGGTCCCTCCTCCGGAAGTGGTTCCTCATAATCGTTTGCTTTGAGGTACATGATGTCCTCATCAGGGAAATCAAACTCCATTGGTTGATAATCATCTTGTGGAGGTTGTTGTGCAAGGTAATCCGACAATACACTTCCCTTGATGGCTTTCTGAGAAGTATATTGGATGTCGTATTCAGTTAAAATCATCTGCCACCTAGCAACCCTTCCGGTCAACGCTGGTTTCTCAAAGATGTACTTGACAGGATCCATTTTGGAAATGAGAAATGTGGTATGAGTCAACATGTGCTGCCTCAGTCGGCGAGCAGCCCATACCAAAGCGCAGCAAGTTTTCTCGAGCAGTGAGTATCGGGATTCATAGTCAGTAAACTTTTTGCTAAGGTAATAAATGGCGTACTCTTTTCGACCAGACTCGTCATGTTGGCCTAGCACACACCCCATTGACCCTTCTAGCACGGTCAAGTACATGATTAAAGGTCTTCCCTCTACTGGAGGCATTAGAATTGGATGCTCCTGCAAATATTCTTTTATTTTATCGAAAGCTCTTTGGCAGTCATCGTTCCACCTGACCGTTTGCTCTTTTCTTAGCAATTTGAATATTGGTTCGAACGTGGCCGTTAGATGAGATATGAACCGAGAAATGTAGTTCAACCTCCCTAAAAACCCGCACACTTCTTTTTCTGTCCTCGGTGCAGGCATATCTTGAATAGCTTTTACTTTAGAAGAATCTACCTCAATTCCTCTTTGACTTACAATGAAACCCAGCAGTTTCCCGGAATGCACCCAGAAAGTGCACTTGTTCGGATTCAACCTCAGCTTGTACTTGATCAGTCTATCAAATAGCTTCTTCAGGTTGACCAGATGCCCTTCTTAGTCTCGGTACTTAGCAATCATATCGTCCACATAACACTTAATCTCCTTGTGTATCATGTCATGGAACAATGTGACCATCGCCCGTTGATAAGTTGCCCCGGCGTTCTTCAAACTAAAGGGCATGACCTTATAGCAGAATGTACCCCACGGGTTAATGAACATTGTCTTCTCCATGTCTTCCGGCGCCATATTTATATGATTATAACCGGAGAAGCCATCCATAAAGGAGAATACCGAGAATTGAGCAGTATTGTCCACCAACACATCAATGTATGGTAATGGAAAGTCGTCTTTTGGGCTTGCTCTATTCAAATCCTGGTAGTCAACGCACATCCGGACCTTGCCGTCCTTCTTATGTACAGGTACAATGTTAGCTACCCAAGGTGGGTAACTAGTCACAGCAAGGAAACCGGCATCCCATTGCTTCTGAACCTCCTCTTTGATCTTCATCGCCATGTCAGGACGAGTTCTTCTCAATTTCTGCTTTACAGGAGGACAATCCTCTCTCAGAGGTAGCTTATGCACAACGATGTCGGTATCTAACCCTAGCATATCTTGATATGACCAAGCAAAGATATCCACATACTCTTTCAGCATACTGATCAGCTCTTTCTTGACGTCGGCCTGCAGATTGGCCCCAATTTTGATTTCCTTCTTTGCATCTTCACTGCCAATGTTGATGATCTCAATCTCTTCTTGATGAGGCTGAATAACCCGTTCCTCTTATTTCAACAATCTGACCAATTCTTCAGGGAGGTCACAGTCTTCCTCAACCCCTTCATCAGCTTGGTAGACTGGATTGTCAAAGTCATGCATAGTCATAGCAGGAACGTTATCTGTGGAATCCGGATGATCAACACTGCACAGATGATGTGCTTATTCAGAATCTGCTTATTTTGAAAAAGAGACGCTAACACAAAAACAAAAAGGAAAACACATTGCCATTTTTATATTTTTGTGAAAAATTTTAAAAGCAAAGAAAGAGAACACAGTTTGTCTAAAAATGTCCTTTTATTTCATAGCAAAATAAGATGCAATACAAAACATGGTGGCCCAATACAATGGATCCAAGCATCTTGGGCAGAATGCTGGATTTGACAATGCAGTATGCTAATAAAAGGAAACAAAATAATTACTCTGAGAGCCAGGTGACTTGAACAATGTCTTCAGCAGACCAGTTTGCTAGCTCCTCGTCGGGCGCACATGGGTGGATCCAATTGTCCCAGTCTCCGTCACTGTCCCCATCTTGGCTTGCTGTGCAGATCTGATCGCGATCGAGCAACCCATCACTTGTAAACGTGATAGCCTTACCACTCTGAGTAGATCCACCAGGCTGATACCCTAAGCCAAACTTATCATCTTTCTTTTCAAGCTCCAACAGCTTGCCCCAGCCTTGGGCACTGCTTGCCTGCACAACCTCTTTTGCTTCTCTATAGGAATGGATGGACGTACCCTCCTTCTCATTGCTCTTCTCCGCAGGAGTCAATATGCTGACGTTGACTGCTTCAAAGGCTTGGCATAAGGTCTCATGGATTTCTCCATCCATCTCTATGTACTTGAACGTCGACAAGTGGCTCACGAATATGTCCTCCTCTCCACAAACTGTGATGACCTGGCCGTCAACCACATATTTAAGCTTTTGATGTAAGGTTGAAGTAACAGCTCCAGCAGCGTGGATCCAAGGCCTTCCCAATAAACAGCTATATGCAGGTTGGATATCCATGACGTAGAAAACACTTTTGAAGACTTGAGAGCCTATCTTGACGGGCAGCTCAACCTCTCCAAAAACTGATCTTCTCGATCCATCGAAAGCTTTAACAACCAGATCACTTGGTCTCAGGATAATCCCATCAACATTAAGCTTCATCAGTGCCTTCTTCGGAAGCACATTCAGGGAAGAGCCTGTGTCTACAAGAACATGAGACAACACAGCACCCTTGCACTCCATGGTGATATGTAGTGCTTTGTTGTGGTTTCTGCCCTCCGACGTGCGGTCTCTGTCTGTAAAGCCTAAGCCATGGCTAGCATTGACACTTCCAACAACAGCTTCAAGTTGGTTGACAGTGATTTCCTGAGGAACGTAGGCCATTTGTAGAACTTTCAGTAGGGCCTATCTGTGTGCGGGAGAACACATCAGCAGTGACAAGATGGAAATCTTGGAAGGTGTCTGATTCAGCTGATCAACCACCTTATAGTCACTCTTTTTGATAATCCTCATGAATTCCTCGACCTCTTTTTCAAATGTACCCTTCCCAGCCACAGGAGTAGTTGATTCATCATTCACATCTTGCTTTCCTTTGGCCTTGGATGAAGTCTCAGCCTCAGGATCCCCTCTCAGCACAGGGGGAGCAAATAACCTACCACTTCTGGTGAAACCCCCAACTCCTCTGACATTCTCTACAGTCGGGTCCGCAGCAATATATTTTCTCTCAATCTTCTGTCCAGCTACATATACATCTGAACCATAATGCCAAGGAATGGCTTTATCGTCTGTGTACAGAACAGGCCCAGGTACGGTGATAGTCACGGGACTAATCTGAGGAGCATAGATTATTATCGGCTCTCTTCTGACAAGCATGTCAGCTTCATCATAGAATATAGTAATTGTTGACACATCATCAGCTACTTCATTACCAATTTTACTGAACTGCAAGGATCCATCATCAATCAATCCCTGCAAACCCATCTTCAACTTCTCACAGCCATTCTCAGCCTTCAGACAGTCTTCACAGTCAAAACAGCAACCAGGAAACACTTGACCATTCAATAGTCTCTCTTTCACTACCCTCAAAGGAGTCTTCACTTCATCAATACTCAGCACGAGACTCAACTTGTCACCACCCTCAACAGCATTGACTCTTGCCCCTCCATGATGCGGCATAGGGTTCGAGTTAACATTCGGCGGTGGTGCAAAGTTGATTGCTTTAGAGTCTACAAGATCTTGAACCTTGTGATGCAAAGCCATGCACTTCTCAGTCGAGTGCCCGGGTGCTTTAGAGTGGAAAGCGCATCGCGCATTGGCATCATAACCAACTGGAAGCTCTCCAGGAGGTGGTGGTGCCAAAGTTCTTAGTTGAATCAGATTCAAATCTAGCAGTCTTGGAAGTAAGGCAGCATAAGTCATAGGGATAGCCTCAATCACCCTATTAGCCGGGCGAGTTTTCCTTGGCTGATACGGTCTCTACTGATAGTTGGTACGAGGTTGTTGTTGTTGTTGATGTTGTTGTTGAGGAGGTAGCATCTGTTGCACTGGAGCTGAAAGGATTGTGACTGTTGCCACATGCTCATAGGGTCTTCTATAACCACGGCCCTGGCCTCGGCCAAATACAGCATTTGTCTCGCCTTCTCTTCTTCTAGGAGGTCCACTGAAATCTTTCCTCGCTCCATTTGAGCTACTAGCACTCGGATCTTGTATCTTCCCCATTTTCAGCAAGGTTTCAACCCTCTCACCAGCAATAACAATATCGTTGAATTTAGTGGCAGAACTGGACGCCAGTCTTTCAAGAAACACACCCTGCAGAGTACCCATAAACATGTCAGCCATTTCGTTCTCTAGAAGCGGTGGTTGAACTCTGGCAGCAAGCTGGCGCCACCTCTGTGCATACTCTTTGAAACCTTCCTTAGCCGTCTGAGCCATGTGCTGCAACTGCGTGCGGTTCGGAGCCATGTTCATGTTATATTGATATTGTCTCACAAAGGCTTCTGCTAGATCTTTCCAACTCTTGATATTGACTCTGCTGAGCTTCATGTACCATTCCAGCGAAGCTCCAACCAAGCTGTCTTGAAAATAATACATCCAGAGTTTCTCATCATCCGTGTGAGCGGCAATTCTCCCAACAAATGATTGAAGATGGGTCTTCGGGCATGTAGTGCCATTATACTTCTCAAAGGTTGGAACTTTGAACTTGTATGGGATTCTGACCCCAGGAACCAAGACCAAATCTATTATGTCAAACCCCAAGGAGCTCTGGGACTGAATAGCTATGATTTGCTCAGCCATTTCCTCAAACCTCTTGTTCATCTCTGCTCCCTGACCTTCAGCTTCGTCAAGGAGAGTGAACTGGTCGTCGTGATTATCCATCTGAATATTATTCAACCCATCATTGATTATTGTCACCCCTGGCTATGTCACAGGAGCTTCAACCTGACGTGCGCCCGCACCGGTACGATTATCAGCAGCAGCAGCAGTGTTCCTGGGTTGACTGTTCTCTATCATCTCCCGCAGACGCTCTTGGTTCTACCTCATGCCTGCCATCACTGTCATAAAGTTATCCATTCTCAGTCTCAGATCTGCCAAGTCTGCTTGCATCTGGTCCATGACTCGCTCTCTGTTAATCTTTGTTGGATACCTGTGTGCAACTAGTTGTTCCCGAACTTTCCGGGGAGCTATAGTGCCTGCAACACAAAACACGTTAGTAACTAAGACAACACCTTCAAAACAAACAAACAAACAGGTTATATGCAATGCAATGTAACTGTTCATGTTCCCAGGTTTTAAGCATTTGGCATGCCCCAGTTCTGGCATCTATTCTCAGACAGTCACTTTCGGTATTAGCTTTCAAACTTTCTCTTTGATAAGTGTTCAGACATTAGCATTGATCAGACAAACGAGTCTTGCACATTCAAAATGATAACTTGCACATTAATACTGTATATGAACAAACCACTGCAGGTTAAAAGTCAGAATACAACCAGAAATATTCCCCGAAGGGTTACAAGCCAGTACATAGAATAAAGACAAAAGAAATAAAAGCAAGACTCCTACAACAGGCCTATAGGTAGTCTGAAAAATAAACTAAGCTAAGGACCTCGGATCTGCCACCTCTGCCCTGCTTTTCTTGATACCTGCTCTCAGCTTGAGCTCTTCAATCTCTCTCCTTGCTTCCTCCAGAGCTAACTGACTTTGTGCTAGCTGTTGGGTCTTTTCCCTCCGGATGGTGTGGACTTGCTCCACCTCCTCCTTCTTGAAGGCCATATGAACTTCAAAGAACTCTTCTTTCTCTCTGAATTTCTTCTGCTCTTCCTCCTTTTGGCCTTGCAGCCAAACAATGGATTGACAAGCATCTTTGAGAGTCTTTAGAGTCTTCTTGCGCTCAGCTTCTCTTTGGGCTTACATCATACCCAACCTGTGGAAATGGGCTTCTCTACCAGCAAAGTCCTTCTTTCTGGCTTCTAGAGAGGCTTGGAGCTTCTGCAGCTTGTCTTCATCTTCATTCTTGGCCCTGTTGGCTTGGTGGTACAGACTTACCATCTCAGTATTCTCCACTCTGACCTCATGCAGCTGAGCTTCTAGCTTCTTGTACTCTTCAAGGGAGATAGTACTGCTCTGATTAGGCACTTCTCTGGGATAAAGTGGAGCCTCAACTGAAAAAGGCATGAGAATTGATTCTACATGTCTTTGCAACCATGCAACATATGGTGGATATGTCTTGGGATCAACTCGGCCGAAGTCTTTCTTACCCTTTCTTATCCTGTGAGCCCAGGCTTGGACTGCTTGTTGTACTAACTCTTTGTTCCCTTCAGTAGGAAAGTACAAAGATTCAGCCAACTCTTCCATCTGAGGAGGATCTTTCAAAGGGTGGCCAAACTATTTCCTGGCTAATGTTGGATAGTAACTGATGACACCTTTCCTTCCCAGCAAAAGCACTGCAGCAAACCTTCCGCAACTGACCATCAACTCTTTACCTAGCAAATCCCTGTCATAACCCCAGGCAATATCTTCAACAGTCAACCCCATCAGTCTTCTGGACCATCTCCATTCATCCCTCATCTCCTTGAAGGCACCTGACTTAGGCAACTGTCTTGCAAACCACTCAGCAAACAAAGGAGCACAGCACACTACTGGACCACCCCTACCCTTCTCATTTCTGTAATGGACATTGTAATAGAAGTCACCCAATAGAGTAGGCACTGGATTGCCTTTTGTAAAGATTGAGATCACCTCCAAGCTGACAAACTCCTTCTCTCCAGGAAACAGACTGGACCCATATACCATCAATGCGAGCAAAGCACCAAAGTAATTCCACTTAGCCTCTGTAGCATATCTCTCTGCCTCTGGGATAAGCACACTCCAGGGTAGCCATTTGCCTTCACTCTCTTGCAGAGCCTTCCTGACTGAAGCAACTGGCAACCTACAAACCTTGGTTATATCTTCATCTTTAAGCACAACCTCTGACCCGTAGAATGGCAAAGTCTCTCTGATTGGATAATTCAGCATGCTGGAAATCTCTTCCAATGTCGGAGCTAAGATGTAACCTGGAAAAACAAAGCAACGCAGCAGAGGATCATAAAATTGCAACAGGGTATGCAAACTGTCCTTCTGGTCTGCAGTAGGCTTGTCCACAGACTTCAGTATCTGGCCATATCTTTTCTTGAAATTGCCCAAGACTTGGTCGTTCATCAGACCCGCTAACCTCTGAACACTTCTAACTTCAGGCTGAAGAAAGGTATAATGCACATTCTTTTTCCTTGGAACTCTTTTGATTTCTGCCATGGAGATTAGATTACCAGAACTGGGAGCAGATATGAGCAATGACCTGAAAAATGGGAAACATAAACAGTTAATGCAAAGAATGATGCAAATGCAATGCAAGCATATGATCAACTGGGACCATCTGAACTGGACACTGACAAGGGCCCCTCTGAATAACTGGCAAACCAAAAGTCCACTGAGTCACACTCTCTGATAATCACAACTCACTGAAGAAGATCTCAGGAACACAGTACCAAGAAATCCAGAACAAGAAAACCAGAACTCCAGAACCATAACTCCAGAACCATAGGACCATAGAACCAAAGATCATAATCATAGGACCACTGAATAGATGAGTGTATGTTGAGGCCATGGGTTCCTGCACACCTGTAAACACCTCCCAATCTCACTGGTAAAAGGCTCCGGGTCAGACATCACGGACTCTCAAAGCCGAATAACAATAATACTGTCACCATCTCCGAGAAATGGCTCATGACCAAATCAGGGAATCGGTTTGGCATTATATACTACGTAGGGAGGCCTCAGCTGAGTCCAGGACACAAGGTCATCTTATGTGATCCCCAGGTGGGCCCTCGGATGCGAATGGGTTTGCCACAAAATGTGGGCTGCCACTGTCATCACTAAAGAGGGATGTTTCCACAAGGTTCTCAATGATCGGTCCCCAGCTGCACATAATTGTCAAGGTTATGTAATGAGAGAGGAAGATCCCCAAATCAAGACATTTCCAAGACAATCGCAACCTGGGTGTGGAACTCACTACTACCCCCATGACAAGATCTCATGAGGCCAAAGTGGAACCACTCTAAGTCCTATGGTGCACTCGAGCCGGGTACTTGGCTCATCCTCTCAAGATAAAGTAACACCCATCCCACCAAACAGAAAACCAGTCCAGACAGTCCAGTATATATACATGATGCAGAAAATAAATACTGAAAACTGTAAATAAAGCTGTAAATAAACAACAATAAAGTACAACACGCCACAGCAAACAAACATCACCCAATAAAACAGCAACACACAAGCGCTAGGAGAGACTCACAGGGGAACCAGAGATTCAGAGTTGTCCCCAGCAGAGTCGCCAGCTGTCGCTCCCCGGATTTCCATTCTGGTACAAACGCGAAAGTGGCGCAGAAAAAGAATAGAGTCGCCAACCAGGAATTTTTATCCCGAAGAGAGGGAATGGTAATGCTGCACAAACCAAAAGAAAGAAATAGGAAGGACACAGGTCCTACGAACCAAAGAGACTGAGCTCGGGAGTCGGTTACGACCTGGGAAGGTATTAGCACCCAGATCGTCTGCCGTACCCGACGGGATCCACGCTTGCAAAAGAAACTATTTCAAAGGGTGAGGGTATGAAAACTGCAGCAAAGAAATGAAATATGAAAAGAAACTGGAACTGGAAAAAGAACTGAAAAGAAAACAAAAGGAAAAATGTAGGGAAAATAAAGATTGTACTCGAACGGGCCCTACCCCGCTGCCTACGTACCTCATCGGGATAATAAGGATCAGAGACGCCGTAGTTCCCCTAACTAGGGGTGGCAAGGGAATTGCTTGTGAATTAAAGCTTGAACGGCCTATGTCATTGCTCAGGTGTTGCAGACTCGGACGACGAGTGCGTAATCGTCTTGCAAAGTGACAAGTAAGAGCAAGTTCGCGTACGAAGCGAAAGAGATGAGAAAATAATAGTCTTTTCCATGGAATGTGCACTTGTCACTACATTCCAAGATGGAATAATAGAACAAGCACACTCAAGTAAGGAGAAGATCCCCAAAACTTGAACCCAAAGATTAGGGCTTAGGCTCACTAACTTGTTTACTTATTATGTGTTTTGGTATTTACAGATGAAGAAGTGTTTTTATGCTTTTCTTTTATGAAGAAGATACCTTGATCAGACTTGTGCATCACAAGGTAAACTTGTACTATCCCAAGATGGGAAAACTACAAGCATACCTCATGGGATAAGGCTATGGATCAATGCATCACTTCAAACTTATTAAAGTGTTTTTTAGAGTTATGAGATGAGAAGAGAAGAAGAACCAAAAGGATCACAAAGGAAAAATTCTAAGGGGGACTAAAACAATCCTAAGTGTTAACATGCATGGATGGCCTAAGGGTTAATGGGGTTTCTATCCTAATGAAGAAGGAAAGAAGAAGATAGAAGAAGGGATGAGAAAGGCCTAAGTCCAACAACAAATGGTTAGTGCACATAAACATAAGAGTAAGAGATGAGAATTGGAGATGTGGAACTCAATTCCCACATCTCACGCTTACCATAGCCCCTGCAAGGTTAGTATGCATACAAGTGAAACACAATGAGCAATATAACATGCTAACATAAAACAATAAGTGAAATGATATGAACATTTGCGCAATGCAAATGCAACTCAAAGAAATGAAACATGAGGCTTATAACTCAAAAGGATGCAATATGGACACATATGAAAACAAATGCACACTTATGAAATATGCAAAGCAAAATGCACAAAATATGGACACAATGCCCACAACCAGAGCCAAAACAAGATGAAGAATGGCTTAAGAATCCAACAAGATGAAGAGAAAAGATATACAAGACCAAACAATGCCAAATTGAAACAAGAGAAACAATAAGATGAAGTGAAAGTATTTAAAGAAGCAAATGACTTAAAGAAGAAGCAAACACAAAAATTCAGAAAACACAAACCTATCCTAGGACCAGGAAGGTACCCACACCCTAAAAAAACCCCAAATGAGAAGAAAAATAGGGCACAAGTACCTTTCTAGGCTTATGAGGGACTTAAAGGTTTAAAGGAAGCAAAATGGGACAAGGTTCAAGATGAAATCCACAAAAAATCAACCAAGCATCTAAAAATTCCACAATTGAAACCAAATAATCCTCAAACATGTTATATAAACTAGCCAAAAGGATTTGAAAAGATTCAGAAGCAAACTAGGTTAAATGGAGGCAAGAACACAAGTGAGGGTTACAAACTTACACCACAAGTTACCAGACCAAGACTCAAGAAATAAATTTCTAAAAATCCAGAGAAAAATCACATGAAATGTAAAATGTCTTAGGAGTTCAAAGCAAAAAGAATGGGATCAAAAATCAAAATATTGAAGACTATGGAAATTAGACAAGGCAGACTAGTCAAGAAAGGCTTAAAAAGAAGCTAGGTGATATGATGAATTATTTTAGACAAGTGGATAATGGAAACAAATAACATAAAAATATGAAAAAATATTAGAGACACAAAATAAGGCACATGATTTTTTTGGGATTTTTTAAGTGAATGAAACTATTTTATATGAATTAAAATGAAACTGAATTAAAAAGAAATTAAATGTGAAAAAGAAATTAAAAGGACTTGGTGAGAGGTGTGATCAGTAGGCTTCATGCGTTGAAATTAGATGGGCCAAGGGATGGTGAGGTGCGGGTAGTACACATGTAAGCCCAAGTATGCAGCGCTGGTACATGTGAATGCTGTGGGAATTAATTGAATAAACTGGAAAAAAGCTGGACACGTACGATGCATCAGACGGCTGGAGTTAACAAACTCATTAAATGATGTGGCGTTGTAGAGCGCTGTCATTGGAGGACACACGGTAAGTGCCGTGTGGTGTACCACATGCTGATTAAAATAAAAACAGAATTAAAACATGAAATGGAAGACTAATGAGGGACATGTGGCAGCGCGTGATGCCTTGGATGAGGGATCCAACGACTGTTGTGTATCTTCTTCATGGAAAAACCCTAGGATGAGCAAGACAAATTCCGGTGACCGGAGCTAGGGCTCCGGCACCGGAGACCAAACCAGGACCAAAAATTAACCAAATAATGAAAATGAATAGTCCAGATCAACTAATTAAACATCACTGAACTCAAATATGGCATCAAAAACAGCTAAATCTCAATGGATTGGACGGATCGAAGCAAAACAACATTGATCATCAAACTTGAAATGCACATAACTCATGATATAATGCACCAAAATCAATTCTACAAAGTGCAGGAACATCAGGGAAGATCAAGGAACACAAAGCAACAATCTAATTTCATTTTCAGAACATGAGATTTCAAGTCATACCTGAGATGGAGATCTTGAAATATTGAGCTAGAAAACCAACCAATCCATGCAAATCACTCCTCTTACTCCTTAGATGCAAAATAAATGCATCTAATGTCTTGAAATGGAATGGATCTGAGATTTCAAAACAAGTGGCTTTGAAATGGAAAGCTTCTAATTATGTGCTTTAAGCTCAAATGAGTGGTTGATTCTTGATCTATGTGATTCACTGATCAAGCATATGGAAGAAGTTTGTGGAGAATGTAAGAGAATCAAGAGATATGAAGCAAAATGCAAGGTTGCATGAAAGTTAAGAATGAGAGATATTTCAGATCTGACGCAACCCTAATTCTCTTTGTTATGATTTCAAAAAGCAATGCTGAAAGTGTGAAAGAAAGTGCACGAAAATCAAAATGAGAAAAGTGTGATTTTGCATCATGTGCACTTAGTGGAATAAGCATGCTATGCTCATGATCTCTTGGGCCTCTCATCATGTGTGAGTTTCATTTTCCACCCTTGATCCAAACCTAATCATTCCTGGCCCTTAGATTCAAGTGTCACACTTGTTTCATGATTTTTGCAAATTTGCATGTTTTGGAGGGATTTTTTTAAAGTGCACGAAAATGACCAATTCTCTTGAGCAAAATGGTCCTTATACAATGCATATTAAGTTTGAAACAAGACTGGGCATGTACCAAGTCACAAAAATAAGATTGGAAGCCTTTTGCATTTGGTGCAATTTGGAAAAGCTGAAAAATGCCCTAAGAAGTGCAAATTTTCGAATGGCATAGGGGAAAATCCAGGAATCCGGTGAAAATGTACTTGTACTTTTTGAAAATGGGAGCCCTTACTCTTCAACTTTCATGTTTGACTTTGGTCCATTTGAAGAATTTTTTATCATGTTAAGGCCACTTGAAAATTAGGGCAAAAGTTGCCAAATTTGAAAAACTTCAAAAACGAACTTTGTACCATTTTTGCAAAACCCTTCAAATCTACATGATTCTTGAACTTTAGGAATTCCAAACATCTTATAACATTTTAAGGACCCCTCTTGGCCAAAAAAATTGGGTTAGACCCCTTGAAATTGCACAATTGACTTTTTATGGGCTCTGTTGACTTTTTCCTTCATCTGCAAGCAACTGAGGCACTGACTGACTTCCACATGGAATTTTCTCATGAAATTTGACACATAGGATCCTATTAACATATAGAATACTTGGCCCAAAATAAATGGCCAAAGTTGTGAGATCTTGGTGCTTGAATCTCAAACCCTAATTTGGGTGCTTTGCATAGGAGCTTTGCCTTGTCCTGAGATCTCTGATGATCATGCAATCTTCTGAGATTTTGCCAATGGACTTGATCTTGTAAATGGAGTGTAGAATCACCATAGAACTTGTACAAACTCATTGGGACCCTTGTCATGGCTTGAAAGGCTTCAAGGAACTCCCCAGATGACCATATACTTGATGCTAGGACATGAGGGATGTTATGCTTCATCTTTCCATGATATGATGTTGAGGAAATGATATGAGTATGATGAATATGATGTGATATGATGCTTAAAAGGAAGAGGGCAAATTTGGGGTGTTACAACTCCCACCTTTCTTTTCAATTGTATCTTGGAATTTGGGGAGTTTCTTGAGGTCGTATGACATCTGATTCACCAAGGCAGTTAACTCCATGATAAATTCATAGATCTCTGGCCCAAGAGTTGACAGGTCTAGTTTTTGGAAAGGTTCCTTCAGATAAAGAGGGGTACTTCGATCTGAATCTAGAAGACTGATGATGTGACCTTTGAAAAACTTATCCTTAATCTTCTGAAGTACAAGGCCAACAAGGGTAGTTGAGGATTGGCCTCCAAAGGTTATGGAAACACTCAAAATCTTGTCAGAAGAGTTGTTTTTCTTCCCAAGTTCCACTCTGATGTACTCATAAGGATTAGTACACTTGAGTTTGTTCAGTTGAGCATCAGTAAGTGGACCTTCATAGGTCGAAAATGCAGTGTTCTTGGTAGGAGTTGGGTTTTTGATGGGACTCTTCTCAATTTAATTTGGGTCCTGCTTATCTTCATCATCACCCTCGTCCTCTTTAGCTTTTCCTTGTTCCTCTTCATCATCAACATCATCCTCTTGGTTATTCTCTCCACCAAGCTCAGATTGTAGCTGGGATCCTCCTTCATCCTTCATGTCTTCATCCTCGACTGGATTGATAGGCTCATTACCAGGTTCGATGTCAGGTGAACCATCCTCTTCAGCCAGAGGTTTTTCTTCCTCCATCCCAATTGCCTCTAGGTTCTCTAGGTCTTGCTTATGTTGGTCATCTTCTTCTTCATGGTCAGAGACATCTGTTTGGGATTTCTGAGTGATGGTCTTTGCAGGCGAAGCTTGGTTGGTCTCATCCATGGGAGAAGTAGGCACTGTTATTGTGGCAGGTTTGTTAATTTCATCCATTGAACTTAGCCCAGAACCAAGATCAGAAGTAGGATGATAAGTGGGCTCTCCTTTGTTGTTCAAAAGGGTGATTGGGGAGCTAGACTTGGCCTCTGGTGGATTGGAACCACCAGCATTATCCTGGAACAACGATTAAGGCAAGTGAGTTTAAAAACAAATAAGTCAAAGAATTTAAGTAATGAGAATTTGGATATATTGTTACTTGAGTTTCTTCGACACCTGGGCTTGAGTTGTCACTCTCAAGGTTGCCAACAGTCGATTTCAATGCAACCCCAAAGGATTATTTCTCAACACAATCAGCAGTGGGTGTTTTCTATAAAAATTTAACCACCTTCGATGAAGGTTGGCCAGTGGTTTCAGAAGCCTGAGTAGGATTCCTCTTCTTCAGCTTAATCTCCTCATGAAGAGATTGGTTATCCTCATCTGAGTCGAAGACTATATGGTTTCCTCTCTTAGATCATCTTTGTGGCGTTAAAGGTGGTTTTCGAGAAGCCTGGAAACATTGCAAACATGAGAAGAAAATCACATAGGGAAGAAATGCAGGCAAAAGTGTGCAAAGTTACCTTTTGAGCCTTCAGGGTCCTTTTCGACCTTTATAGTGGTTACCTTCAGAGGGTTACTCTTCTTGGACGCAGTTGAAAAATAAACACAATTATTACAAGTTAATAAAGGATTGTTCAGATAAAAGAACACAAATCTAAGGTCTCAAACCTTCATACATTTCAGATTCGATGCGAACATCTTTGATCCCTATACGAAGGTGTCCTTTGAAACTGTTCGGTGTATGTTTAGTAGCAACCACCCTATGAGCTTTAGGTTGAGACTGATGTCAAAGGATTTTTATGAAGTCCCCACAGACAAACCAGACTGGAAATGGATGGGAAAGAGCCACTCCAAAATCAGCAGTAGGTAGTCGAGGGATCTTTATAGGAAACAATTCAAAATCCATTTCATAGCCCCTCTCAGAGGGAGCGTTTGAAGGGATTTTCAACTTCTCCATTTTCTTTAAAAAATATATTATTTCAAGGTGACAATAGCCTTCAGAACAGTTTGACTAATATCATCTGGTCGATAGACAGTTTCAAAGTACTTCTGAAAGGCTTGAATCTCCTTGATGTGGGCAGATTTACCTTTATTGATCTTCTCCTTCACATCAAAAAAAATCTTGGTCAATTAATTGGGAGAAGGAAGAAACATCAAGGAATTGTTCTTGGTAGTATTGCGACCACCGATCATGAAATTCCTGAGTGCAGAGGAAACTGGGTTCAAATTACATAGGAGAAAGTTGAGTTATGTGAACATGTCGAGCAAGTTGAGCTGACACACCTACATCATCAAAGCTGGCATTGTAAATGATGACATGCCCTTTCTTCTCATAAAGACACTTGGGAAAGGTTTGATCCAAACCAAATTGTCGAGATACAAGATTTGGCTGGTAATCAATCAAGGCTGCCAAGCCTTTTCCCAAGTTCAGCCTCTGAATAATCAATCGAGGAACCAAGAAAGACTCCCAGATCAGCTTAGTCTCTGCTTGATGCTTTTTGAAAGAAGGAGGAAATGGCCTTGTAAACCAATATGACTCATACTTCCTTTTAGCAAAGGGTACCATGCTGTGAGTGAATTCATAACATTTGGAAAACTTCTTGATGTAGCCAGAGAAAGCTTCTTGAAGGGTCTATCCTTTGTCACTGGGAGTGAGATGTACCAAGAGAGTCCCTTCGACCCTCCTCTCCTTGATTTCAGATGATTCTTCATCAATGACTCCTTTGTTTGGAAGGCTAACCTCAAATGAAGCACCGAGCCACAATTGGAGCATCAAGAAGGGTTCAAACAGCTATAAGTTCCCATTTTCTTCTAGGTCCTTGAGGCGTGCAGCTCCCTCACTGATGGTCTCATATAGGTTTTCCAAGATTAACTCACTTAAGAAAACTCCCTTGTTCTTATGAAGTTGATTGGCTAAGTCTAGATACTTCCTTGCCACTTGAAGAGACTTGGAGCAAAAAACGTATCTAGAAAGCCGCATTGTCAGAAATGATATGTGCTCTTCATTTGTTACCTCATCAGATTTGCGGTTGAAGTGATAGTTCATGAAGTGGTGTAGGTATGTTTGGATTTGGAGAAGCCTATGGTATCTTGGGCATCAACCTCTAGGTCATAAGTAAGACCAGTGAGTTTGAGCCCTGTGATAACGGCCATGTCGAATAACATGGGTGTCATTATCCCACAAGGGAGATGGAAAGTATAGTGCGTGATATCCCAAAAGTAAAGGGATGACATCAATAGGGTCAAACAATAAGGAAGGCTAGTTTTACCAGCATCAATAAGTCATAAATTCCTATTTCCTTCCAAGCTTCAGCCTTAACCTTCTCTATCTTGGTTAGACAAAGGTCGAAGTCCTTAAAAGAAGGAACTTACTTAACCAGCCTAGAGCCATCTTGTAGATTCCTTAAGTCCATGTTGCTTAGGGTAACATTGTCAGGGGAAGAACCTTCTACCCTATATTTGTTTTTCTTCCCTAGGGGTTTAGTCCTACGGTATAAAGGGAAGAACTCACTAAGTTTTTCACACCCAACATTAACAATAGATAATGAACCAGACAAAGCATATGGTTTGTTAGAGACTATGAGAGAAAGCATTACCTGAGATTCGTATATGTGCCTATTCTCCTCCTTAAGTGATTTAGGAATGAACTACTAGTTTTTTTTCATATTGGGTCCAAAAATCTTGGTGAAGGGTGGATGTGTTGTGTTGCTTTGTGAGCCCTTGCTTTTCTGACTCTTCTTCTCTTGGGTAATGTTTTGAGAGGATGCCATTGTTGAAATTTGAAGAAAAATGAGTTGTTGGGTTTAGAAGTTGAGAAGTTTAGAAAATGAAGAAAGTGGAAATGTTATGAGTTGAGGTATTTATAAGTTTATGGAAGAGTAATGGGTTTCAAATCACCATTAAGGAAATACGGCTAGTGGGACACATGTCCACTCAGGTAAATAGCTTGAACGGTGGCAGTTATGTCTCAGAGCATAATTTCCTAGTTTCAAGGAAAAAGTAATGATGGCTAGTGGTAGAGTAGGCTTTGAGGAGACATTTAGATTTTAGACATTATGGCATGACGTCATAAGCATGGTTTAAAAGAAACTGAATAGTTTCTTGGATCATGGGGTAGTCAGTTATAACCATACCTAAGCATAATTGAGAAGTAAGCGTCGAAAGTCTTTGATCAAAAAATGACATTTTTTTCAGTTCTGCCGAAAGGACATTTTAGGGGGGCAATTTGTTAGCTCCTAAGTTTGATGCTCATCTTATTTTAAATAATGATAATTTAAGAATTATATTCTTTAAGAGGGCTAAAAGAAGGCTTCGACTGAATCTTGTTGAAAGCCTAAGTCGAAGACTTGTGTGTAACAAGGAAAGACAAGTTTCGGGACTTAGAATATTTCTAAGTATGAGGAAATGTGGTTCGGCCGAATACTACTGAAGGTGTTCGATAAGTGACATTTAAATTCAAATATTGGAGGGAAGTTTGTCCTTCTCCTAATTTGAAAAAAAACAAGTGGTGCACATCCAAAGATGGAAGGCATGCAAAGCGACGTGTGCCATGTAACGCCCCGATCATTATTTTATTTATTTATTTGGATTTGTTGTATTTTAGTGTGGAAGAAATTATAATATTATTTGATATGATGTCAATTTATAGGAAATAAATTATATTAAATAATTTTAATAATTTTAATATTAAGGGAAAAGGGTAGAATGGTAAATTGGTGAAGGATAGTGAGGGAAAATAAGGAAAACCATAAATGAGGTATAAGGGATAAGTTTGGAAATTAGGAAAAGAGGAAGTTCAGTCGTATTTTGGGATCATAAAGAGAATTGTGAACACAGAGAAGAAATAAGGAGAAAGGGCTAGGCTAGAAGGAAGAATTCGCAGAGAAGGAAGGAATCGTTCATCGAACTAAGTTAAGGGTGGGATTTCTTCATTTCCTAAGGGTTAAGTAATTTGAATTTTAGATGTAGCATTGTTGAATAGAGAATTGGGGTTTGGGTGATTTTGGATGAAATTGTGTCAAATTGTTATTAGGTGTTGATTTGGTATGATAATCGTATGAATTAGGCAATGAATCATATAAATTCTACATTTTTCTGGTGATTGGACTGGTTTTAGGTGGAAATATCGTAGCAGGTTGTTGATTGTTCGCAGGAGGAGAGCTACAGAAATTGTAGAGCTCGCTTAGCGAGCAAGTTGGATTTTTGGAGAGGGAAATAGAGATAGTTGCTCGCTTAGCGAGCAAGCCCCTCTCTTAGCGAGACCTGGAGTGAAAAATAAAATGTTTTATTATTGAAAAATTCTCTAAAATTCTTTAATTAATATATTATGGGATGGGGAGTGATGTAGAGCTGTTAGAGGTAAGTAGAGGTGAGTTATGAGCTTAATTGGAAGAATAATAAGCATAACTTGAAATGAACATGAATTAATATGTACATTGTTGTTGTTATTTCTATGTGTGGTTGTTGTTGTTGTTACATGACATAGTTGTTGGTATACATTAATGTAATTATTGATGTATGTTGTGTTGTTGTTATGTGTTCTCGTTGATGTTGATATATGTTGTTATAGTTGATGATGCTTGTTGTAAGTGTTGATAGGTGTTATTGATGTTGATATATGTTGTCATAGTTGATGATGCATGTTGTAGGTGTTAATAGGTGTTATTGATGTTGCTATATGTTGTTGTAGTTGATGATGCATGTTGTAGATGTTGAATGAAGTTATATAATGTTGTTAGATGATGTTGTTGTCGTTGTCGTTATAGGACATAATAATTGTTTAGTGTTGTTGTAGTTGTTGATATATGTTATTGGTGATGTTGTCACATGAGATAGTTGTTGTTGTATGAAGTAGTTGTTGTTGCATGTTGTTGATATTGTTGTTGTATGAGGTAGTTTTTTTGTATGTTGTTGATGTTGTTGTTGTATGAGGTAGTTGTGGTTGCATGTTGTTGATGTTATTGTTGCATGAGGTAGATGTTGTAGATATTGCATATTGTCATTGATGGTGTATGGAATGTGTATAGTTGGGGATGGTGTACTAAGGTAGGGTATATCCATCCTAATTCCAAAGGGAATCGTTGTGTTGTGGGTGCGATCATGAAATAGGGATCATACGTGACCATGAAACAGGGGTCGAGGGTGTGATCGTGAAATAGGGATCATACTGGACTATGAAAGATGGGCCGAGAGTTCCGACGAGAACTGGATCTTGAAATAGAGATCGAATTATGGTACCACATGCATAGAGTTGGTAGAGTCTCATTGCATGGTTTATTTTTGGTGTGCATAATGTTGTTATGTGTTTTGGTGCATTTGTTTGATTGTTGTGGATGAGAATTGGTGAACTAATTAATGATACTTGCTTATATTCTTATTGTTTTTCCCTTTTGTTGGTGTAAGTATCTCATACCTTATGTTTGAATATTACCCCTACGTTGGTAACGTGTTGGTGATCAGGATAAGTAGAGTGGTGGTCGATGAAGTCAGTGTACTTCACAACTAGAAGAGTCGGCTCTGATATGTGCTTTGGGGTGTCGGGACGACAATTGTTCTTTGTTTATTTATTTTAGAAAAAAATTGTAATTGAATCTTACTATATGTTTATTTAGAGTTTTCCGCTGCAAGTAAAACTACTTTGTAAAACGTATCACATTGAGCCACGTGTTTTTATTGATTGTGACACTCAGGAAAAAATGTGTTTCATGTACTCTGATTTGTTATTTATAAACTTGTGGGAATAATTTTGGGTGTTACAAAGTGGTATCAGAGTAGGTCGGTCCATCCGGCCAGGTTGCGTAGTTCTGTTGTGTCTAGTATGCGACATGTGTGTGAGAACATTATCAATACTTGCTTTGTTTTCCATTGCAGGTTGGGAATGAAATAAGTGGGGGAGAAGCATCTTTTTGTGTGTGGATATTCCCGATGTTGAGATGTGGGATATCGAGTCGCTGTAAGAGGGAGTGTTGTGTGGACTGTTCAACTATTTAGAGAAAGGTGTTACCTCGAAGGGAGGCAGTCAGGTGTTCTTGTTGTTCGTTTCCTTGTGGAGGGGGAAGGCGATGCTTAGGCCAGATGTGAGTTGGTGATGTGTGGAGTATCCTGGCGTATTTACTTAGGAGGTACACAATTATCTTTAAGTTGGAACAAGGTGATGTTATTATTGGAACGGATGGATGGAGTTAAACGGTGTGTTGCCAATCATTGAGAGGATGATGTATTGTGTCGTTGAACGCTATTATGACTTGGTGAGGATGGTTTATGCCCCATAATGATTGTAGGATGTATATCAACAAATTGAGGAACTGATCACCCTTAATCTCTTATTGATAACAGACGGGATCATGTTGGATGGGATAGACATGACTTGCTAAGAGAGTATAGCATGTACAATGAATGGTACAAAGTTAGTCAGGTGCTTGTAGAGTGTTTGGATTAGTCGGTGTAAATTCCTATATCTGGAGGTGAGACAAATTCAGGAAGGTGAGGTTTTTCATGGATGCTAAGGTAGTGTTATGGAAATTAGAAATAAGGTCATAACGATGGACTACCAGTTGTGCATGAATTTCGGAGTTGTTCCGGAAGAAGGTATCAGATGTTCTGTTAGGAGAGGAAGATAGAATTTTATTGGAATTATGTTTGTGGTCCTGAATTCTATGGTATCGTACGATATGTCGGTGTTATAGAAAGAGTAGTCAAAGGATTTATTAAAAAGGGAAAATTATGAAATCAGGAGTGCCGTCATGGAGAATTTTAGTATGATTGGTGAAGAAGAGAACGATGGCTTGGGGTTGCATGTTGGTCGGTGAGTAGTATGGAATACATAGTTATGTTCGAGATTACTTGGATTTGAAGCGTGATGAATCACAAATGGGTTGAAGTTTACTGATGGTATTAGTGGACTATGAGGTGAAGAATGAGTACGAAGTGTGGTAATGGGAATCAGCAACCGTTAAACTACGTGGAACTGTAATGGTGAGAAAGAAGTATGGTTATATGTCTTAGGTTGATAAGATGAATATAGAATGTAAATTATGCAACCATTGTCTTCTATGGGATGTATGAATCGAGAATCTGTGGGACATAAGATTTGAAACAATAGAAAGGTGACCCAATGAGGGAGTAAATAGAAGGTGTGGAATGTTTTGAAATTGGAGTATAGGTATTGAAAGAGATAGAATTGTATGATAAGTTTTCGAAGAGTGATTTTTGGTTGGTAGAGGTGTATTTTCATGTTTATATAAAGTCAGATGAAGGTATTGTTGTAAATCTATAAGAGCGGACGTAGTCCTACAAGGAGGAAGCTCCGAAGTAGGAAAAGAAACTATGTTTTGGATGCAGGTTTGGAAGGTATTTCTCAAGTTAGCAATTTTGTTATCTCAGTTGACTTGCGAAAAATAAGTTGTATGTTTGGGATGTTTGTCGTAGGGGAAGTTTGGAGAACCGAAGCAGAAGTTGACAATAGTACCATTTTGATTTGGTGTAATCCTAATACGCCACTTGAGGAGTGTTGATATTTGTGGGTGAAGAGTTTGGCATGGACTGAATATAAAATGGTAAAGTTTAGTTATGTTTAACAGCAACATAGAATATAGGAAGGGATCCATTCTGCTCAAGATTTGGATTGGGTTGCAGAAGTGAGTGTGTTGAATGATTAGAAATGGTTTTATGAACCTAGAATTCGGAGTGTTTAATAATCACAAAAGTATATGATGATTGTTTGGTCTAACAAAATAGAGTATGCGATGACAAAGAGGATTGGGATCCTGACAAGTTAAGGTAAAAGTCTTTTCATACGTATGATCTGGTGGTTAGAGAGAGTTGGAATTGAGTAGCAGTCCAGAGCCTTGTGTCTAGTTTGAGAGAAAACCCAATGGAAAGAAAGGTTGGGTAGAATGAACGTGAATACGAATGTCTGGTTAACACTAGGAAGCATCAGAAGTTGGACGTGAACTTGTTGTATTTGATAGTTGGAGGTAGTCAGAGTGCGCAGCGGGAGCGCGAGGTAGCATAGTTTATTCATATTGGTATGCATTGTAAGAATTTGAAGGTTGACGATCGAATTGACGAGAATAATGAGACCATTGGATATTCCAAGATGGAAGTGAGATGGCGAAAAGTTTAATTACTAATGTTATATTACTAGGAAGATGGGTGTACTGGCTACGTGTTCGACTAGTAAATCGTATAATGGTTATTTTGAGTCGTGTGATAACGAAGTTGGTAGTTTAGTTATGGTGATGTCGTGTTATGGATTTTGGTGTTCTTATATTGTTGTTTCCTATTGTATATGAGGATGGTTCAGGTGTGTGTAGCTAATTCCTACAATAGGGAATTAGGGAGGTGTTACCTAAGATGATGGTAACTATTGTGTTGTGTCGGTTCAAGAGTGAGCTTATGTGTTCGTAACTTGATTATTTTGTGTCTTTAGTTGGTTTGGAGTGTATTGCATGTGAATTGTGCCTTGTTGTGGTTGTCGTCAATAAGTTGTATTGTTGTTTGTGCTATTTGTGGTATTGTTTTCTATGGAATAGTAGTTGAGTATTGGATGCAAGGATGTATTAGAGGTAGTTCGTATCTGGTGAATTTTCGTGGACGAAAATATTCTAAGTGGGGGAGAGTTGTAATGCCCCGATTATTATTTTATTTATGTAATTGGATTTGTTGCATTTTGGTGTGGAAGAAATTATAATATTATCTGATATGCTGTCAATTTAAAGGAAATGCATTATATTGAATAATTATAATAATTGGAATATTAAGGGAAAAGGGTAGAATGGTAAATTGGTGAAGGATAGTGAGGACAGATAAGGAAAACTATAGATGAGGTCTAAGGGATAAGTTTGAAAATTAGGAAAAGAGGAAGTTCAGTCGTATTTTGGGATCGTGAAGAGCATTGTGAACAGAGAGAAAACAAAAAGGAGAAATGGCAAGGCTAGAAGGAAGAATTTGCGGATAAGGAAGGAGTCGCTCATCGAACTAAGGTAAGGGTGGGATTTTTTCATCTCCTGAGGGTTAAATAATCTGAATTTTAGGTGTAGTATTATTGAATAGAGAATTGGGGTTTGGGTTATTTTGGATGAAATTGTGTTAAATCATTAGTAGTTGTTGATTTTGTATGATAATTGTATGAATTAGGCAATGAATCATGTAAATTCTGCATTTTTTTGGTGATTTGACGGGTTTTAGGTGAAAATATCGTCATAGGTTGTTGATTGTTCGTAGGAGGAGAGTTGCGGAAATCGCAGAGCTCGCTTAGCAAACAAGTTGGATTTTTGGAGAGTGAAATACAGAGAGTTGCTCACACAGCGAGCAAGCCCCTCGCTTAGCGAGACCTGGAGTGAAAAATAAAATGTTTTATTTCTGAAAAATTCTCTAAAATTATTTAATTAATATATTAAGGGATGGG
>OZ014520.1:180136163-180348779 GCA_963966055.1 Lathyrus aphaca
ATCTTAAACTCACCCTGCTTTGCATACTGTTATTTAACAGACGCCCACATGGGTTTAGGTTCTTCTTTATCTTATTTCAACTCTGGGATTATTGCAAAATTTGTTCTTTTTGATATTGACAAGAGTTTCTTTGATATGGTTCTGAGTATGAGATGAGTGTTGATTGATAGGGTGATGTTGATGTTTTTGTGTTTCTGTATCATCATAATTTTCTAATGTTTTTCTTAGGTTTAGAAACCTAATTGTTGTTTTTTGTTTAATGTGCTCGCAAAGATCTTACGACCTTTTGCCTACGTATCCCCAAAAAGAGAATTGAGGGATCAGAGTATCGTAGTTCCTTCTGAAAGGCTAGAGCTAGGAGGAAAGGTTGATTTGTATCCTAGTTAAAGCACATGATATTGATGCTCAAAAGTTTGTATTTGTGTCTTGATCAAAGCCAAAGATTGAAGCTGAAAAGTTTGTTTGTTTCCTGATTAAAGCCTAGGATTGAAGTTGAAAAATAGTTGTTTGTAACTGGTTGGTTCGTTGCTTGAATTGCATAGCTCAAGGCATAAGCTGAATGGTATCTTGATTTGTATAGCTCAAGAAAAGGCTGAATGTGTACCCTGAATTGCATAGCTCAAGGAGGAATGAATGGTTGACCTGAATTGCATAGCCCAAGAAAGATGAATGTGTTATCTTGATTTGCATAGCTTAAGAAAGGCTGGATGTTTATCTTAGTTAAAGTCCAAGACTATGACTGTATTGTGGGAAATTTAGCTTAGTTAAAGTCCAAGACTATGTCTGGTGTTAGCTTAGATAAAGTCCAAGACTATAACTGTAATAAAAGAATTAGCTTAATTAAAGTCCAAGGCTATGACTGATTTTGAGTGCTTGTATACTGTTTGACTATTTGTACATTGATTGAAGCCCAAAGTTGAAGCTAAAAGGTGCTTAGTAGAGAGAATTTTTCATATCTAAAGAGGGAATATTTGATTTATATGTTCTTGATTGAAACCCAAGGTTGAAGCTAAATGATGAAAAATGACTCTATTGGGAAGTTTTCTCAGTGTCCTGATTTGGAAGCTGGTCGCGACTTTCCGAGTCTAACAGGTTACTAACTGCAAGTGCACAGTCTATCGCGTAGTAATAAAATATATTGATCCCACAGAGACTTGATAATCAATCTAGTGTAGTCGGGTGCTGCTATGTTTAGCTAAGGCGAGCGATGTTTTGGGTTTAAAGAATTAAGAAATAATTAAATTAAATTAATGATATAGGTTATCACTATGTAATTGATTTCACCTTCGTGAATTCAATAGAGGGCCGACTTATTAGGATTTATTAAGTTATCTCTCTGTAGAAACTCTCGGTTTAAAAGTCCTTAACTCACACTCTCGTGGTCTTGCCTAATACTATTCTCCTAAGTTCAATTGAGCGCCCTCGTTGTGTCAATTCAAGTTAGAAATACTTTTTGGAAACCTAAAGGTTCTAATTAGTTTTAAAGCGCTCTCGTTGTTTTTAAAACTAATGCTCGATTTCATCTATCTGACTAGAATCTCACACTCCCGTGGTCTTAATCCTAATCTTTTAGACTCCCTTACTATCGTAACGAAAGTGAATTAAAACAAGAAATCGAAACCTGATGATAACTTAAATTATGGTTTTAGCTTAATTCTATCGAATTCGTTCCGGTTTATACAATTACATACCGATTAACGATTTAAGCTAACATACTAAATAAAGAAAGGTAGAAGGAGATAAATTGCATAATCTAAATAAATGAGGTAATAAATAAACGAAATAACATTAAAATAAGAAACCTGGTTACAATATTCTTGATCAACCAAACTTCAAAACTCAAAAAGTAAACAAAAATTGCAGTGGCTAGAAACAATAAAATATTGATAGTTCCCTAATGGCGGAAACTATCACTAAGGTTCGGTAAAGAAAATAAAAATGCGAATGAAATAACGAAAAAAAAAGGCGAACTTCGAAATAAAATGGCAGCAATTGGACGTAAAATCAAAGCTCCCATTTTCAGTGACGGAGAAATCTATTTATAGATGTTGTGATGGAGTTTGTAGAGAAATTTGTGGCTTGGACTTCGATTGGGCTTTTTGACTGGGTTTGGGAGAATGAGTGAATTAGGGTTGAGGAATTTTCTCTGTGTTGACGGAAGAATCTCACCGGTGTTGACCTTGTGTTGCTTCTATTATGGGATTTACGTTACTGAGTCAATTAATTTGAAGCGAGCGTCATAGATTTGAAACAGGCAACTTGGCATGTGAAACGACCAACCCAGTTCCCAAGTTAGGTGTTTGAGAAGTGAGACGACCGTCTCAACAATGAGACGACTGTTTGGATGGTGAAATGCAGAAATGCATTTTTCTGTCCTTTTTCCTCCTGTTTTCTCTGTTTCTTGGCTTAAAAGCTTCCTTTTCGCATTCTTGCCTCCAAACGACGTGTCCGATCGAATGTCTGCAAAACAAACACAATATGCGTGTAAAATCGTCCAAAACAAATAAATAAATGTGTTAAATAATCAAAAATCACATTAAATAATCGATATGAATTCGAGTTATCAAACTCCCCCAGACTTGAATCTTTGCTTGTCCTCAAGTAAACAATCAATCATGGTTTTGAATAAAATACCTTTACATACAGACACTAAACATAACACCTATCCGTACGTGGGGTGCGACTTCATGCTATATCAGCCGAAATTAACTCGAACCCTAAGAATACACTAATGACACTAAAAACGAGCAACGTTCTTAAACCCCCTTACAAATCAATCTGAATCATGCTGTTATAGCTCAACCTGATGCTCTTATATCTATTTCACCCGGTTTCATTCTGGTGCAATCACATTAAGCCTTTTACCTTTGCACACACATAGTGAAATATCCTGTTAGTGAATTTGATCCTTCTTTTCAAGTGGGGTCTGGTACACGAGTGCGGTAACCCTTTATCAAACCGAATGTAAGTCGTGGGGGATCAAACAGTAATTCGCCCTACCGAGTTCAGAACCAGATTCCTCTGAACCGAATGACATCAGTCTTTTTGCCTTGCCTTTTGTGCAGCTTGATTGTTTTACCAATGGCTTGCATAATCTTGATATCTTTCTTTCTTTCTCTTCTTTTTGGCATTTTTGCGATCAACAACTTATTTGCATCAGCTTTCCACGTAGTTTGTACTTCAGGCGGTGCTGACTGCTAAAATAAACTACTTGGGGCTACTTTAGACTTAAAGCTTAGACTTTGGTATAATAGGTATCCAAATCGATATCGTTCTAAGGGTTCAAGGTGTCAAGACTGTATAAGTTTTGTTAAGTCTTTCTCAGTTTCTCTAACATTGCCTATTAACCCATATACTTGAAGGGTATGCTAAGTGAAAACATTATAAAGGAATAATTTTTTTTTGGTAATGCTAAAAATACTGGAGGGAATTTTGAAACTGAATGCTTTGATTAATTTAATTTGATTTCTTACAACTAAATAAGAAATCTAATACCTTCTCCCACACTATCTCAGACATTGTCCTCAAAGTTGTGAGATATAGATACACTTCTAGGAAATACAATGAAAACTAAACTAAAAACTAATAAAAGAAATAACTAAAAAGTAACTACTCCTGCTGCGGTGGTCTTTGGCTTCTTCCTCTTGCTCTTCCTCTAACAGCTCTCTGTCTGTAGTTTGATACATAATCTGTATATCTTCTTCGTGTATGTATTCGTGCAGTGTCTGAACTCGACTTGTCAGGCCTCCCAAAGCCTCGGTGTTTGTAGCTATCAACCTTCCGTGCTCTGTTTGCGTCAACTCCATCCTTGTCATCCTTTGTGCTAAATCTTCATACTGCTTCTGTTGCACTTCCTGGTTTTACATTATGGCCGCCATAATGTCATCTATAGACGTGGGTTGTTGATTCCTAGTCCGGCGCCTAGTGGATGTGCTGGTGCTTGCGAAATCAACGGCTCTTTGTTGTGCTCTTTCCTCATCATCCAAAACCTGCTGGACTTCATCTACTCCGGCGTCTGGTTGAGCTTTCTGTGCAGTCGTACCTGGTGAAGGAGTTCGGAGATCGAAGTTCCAGTTGGCCCGATTTCTCACATCTGTCCTTGTGTGGCAAGGTTGGATGATGATTTTGATAACTTTTCCGTTCACGACCAGGTGGTGTCTGCCATCTTTCCTTGACTTGCAGAATTCCATGTCAAGGTATATGGCAAGTAATCCTTGCAGTTAGTTCAGGTTTTCCTCTAAACCTAATTTAAGCGCGATATCCGTGATCATGCCGCAAAAGAAGAAGGGAGATTTCCCTCTGTTACATATATAAATTTGCTGTTTTCAAAGATGAAGGCGACGTGATTGACTTGCATGTCGAAGAAGGTACAATAAATAAACAATAACTCCTTTTGATTTAGCATGTGGTTGTTGTGTCTCCCGAAGATAACACTTGACACAACCCTCTGAAAATATCGGATGGCGGGGTTCTGAATATGCGTTGCGTACAACTCCTCCCATCCATTCTCTCTTTCTCCAGATAATTCTTACCATAGATCGAAAGCTTTGATCTGCCAGTCTCCTCCCTTCGGAACAGTTAGGTGAACACCTTCACCATAAGGGAATCCGAACCAGTCACTGAACTGTTCTTGGGTTACAGAGAACTCCCTCGCGAACATTCGGAAGGTGATGTTCCCTGTGAGAAATTTGGTTTCTCCCTTAGATGTGTGATACTCGAACGAGCTAAGAAATTCCAGCACGAGCGGGGTGTGTGTTGGTCGGTTGCTTTGGCAGAGTGCCGTGAGATGAGTCCTCTCCATCATCCAGTTGACACTATCAAGGAGGACCAAATGAGTGAGGCAATCCTCGTTGGCGTAACTGGCGATGTTGATTCCCCTCTCGTAGTACTCTCGAAAGCGGGCCTGCCAGAGAACTCCAGTTTCTCCTGGTCTTAAAACAAGTGGTGCAGGTCCATGTCCGGCCATTTAGTAAGGTGTAGAAAAATAGGGGTGAAGAACGGTGGTTGGTTTGATGAATTTGTGAAGAAAGGGTGGTGGCTGGTGTTGAAAAAGAATTTATGCAGCAACTAGAATTAGAAACAGAAGTTGCAAAATCTTGAGAAAATAAATTTTATGAGAGTGGTAAGGTAGTTAATTGTGTGAAAATGAAAATTGAGAGGGTGGTATTTATAGGGATAGGAACATAGCCGTTGGAAACAAAGAGTAGTGGGGCTGCAACGGCTCTAACGACCGTTGCTGGAAATAGATGTTGGCAATTGAGACAGGCGTCTGAATTGTGTGACGGTCGTCTGAGGGATTGAGACAGTCGTTTGGCTTGAAAAGTCCAAAAATTCCTAAGAAATTAATATCTACTCCTCTATTTGTACTACTTTCATACGTATTGTACCTGTAACATATTTCATGCATATAGGAAATATAGCAGCTAACAGAATAAGCTAAATGACAAGCATGCTATATATAACAATACTGAAAATGAAATTTTGTCTAGCAGTAGGGAAAATTATGCAACATTAATTTGACTAGCAGTGCAATATTAATGTCTTAACTGATACACTCTAACACAAATAACACATTATCACTTTTTTTTATATCAAGTTTATAGTATTTCGCAAGCTGAACCGCATTCAAGCATTGCCGCACCGGCTATCAACCGAAATGATTTCGAACTAAAACCTTCATTGATATCAGCCGTGCAACAAAATCAATTCGCCGGAAATCCTACCGAGGATCCGAACCTTCATCTTTCGATCTTTGTGCAATACGCAGATACCGTAAAAGCCAATGGAGTTACCCAAGAAGCTATTAGACTACGTTTGTTTCCTTTTTCACTTCGAGACAGAGCGAGAGCCTGGCTTCAATCTCTGCCTTCGAACTCAGTAACTACGTGGGAGGAACTAAAGAGAGTTTTCTTGACCAGATATTTTCCACCTAGCAAGACAGCTATGCTGAGAGCTCAGATCAACGGATTTAAGCAAAGGGAAAGCGAATCACAATTCGAAGCTTGGGAACGCTATAAGGATATGCTGAGACTTTGTCCACATCACGGATTAGTAGAATGGATGGTCATCCATACCTTCTATAATGGACTCTTGTACAATACAAGAATGACAATTGACGCTGCCGCGGGCGGTGCATTGATGGACAAAGAATATAATGATGCTTATGCCCTTATCGAAAGTATGGCTCAAAACCATTACCAATGGGGAAGCGAGAGAGTCGCAACTGAGAAACCAACAAAAGGAGGTATGTACGAAGTGAGTAGTATGGACCAAGTCAATGCAAAGTTTGACCAACTAAGCCAAAAGATCGACAACTTGGCCATAACACCAACAACCACCGTGGCTGCAGTAACACCTAACTGTGAGTTATGTGAAGTTCCAGGACATGAAGTTTCTGATTGTTAACTATTGACAGGAATTTCCACTGATCAAGTGAATTATGCTCAAGGAAACCCATACTCAAACACATACAACCCAGGTTGGAAGAATCATCCGAACTTCTCCTATAAGAATAACAATGCTTTATACGCACCAGGTCAAGCACCAGCTACACCACCAGGATATCAAAAGACTGCTCCTAATGTCCCTAGAAAATCGAACCTTGAGTTGATGATGGAGAACTTTATCGCTAACCAATCTCAAACGAACAAGGACTTCTTAAACCAAAACATTCACACTAGTGAGCAGATTAAGCAATTAGTAAGCAAAGTAGATGCATTAGCTACACATAACAAAATGCTTGAAACTCAGATTTCACAAGTAGCTCAACAACAAGCACCTACCGCTGCACCAGCTGGAGTATTTCCTAGACAACCTCAACCTAACCCGAAAGGACATGCCAATGCTGTGATATTAAGAAGTGGCAAGGAACTTGACGGACCTACCGATCCAAGACTTGACAATCCTGCCATGTACCAAAAACCGGATAAACCGACTGAAGTGGTGAATGATCCAGAAGAAAAGGAAGATGATAATCAAAAGGCAGTGGAGAAAGAAAAGCCTTATGTGCCTCCACCACCCTATAAACCACCAATTCCATACCCTCAGAGATTAACCAATTCCAAGATGATGGGTCAGTTTAAGAAATTTGTCGAACTTCTGAAACAGTTGAATATTACTATTCCGTTTACAAAAGCTATCACCCAAATGCCCTCGTATGCTAAGTTTTTAAAAGAGATCTTATCCAATAAGAAAAAGATAGAGGATAACGGAACAGTTACACTTACTGCTGAGTGTAGCGCCATAATTCAGAATAATATGCCTCCTAAGCTAAAAGATCCAGGAAGTTTCTCTATACCCTGTGTAATAGGAAAATTCGTCATTGACAAAGCTCTATGCGATTTAGGAGCCAGTATCAGTGTTATGCCCTTAACGATTTGCAAAAGGCTAGACATGGGAGACCTAAGACCAACTAAAATGTCTGTTCAACTAGCCGATCGCTCTGTTAAATATCCTGTAGGCATACTAGAAAATGTCCCAGTGCGTATAGGACAATTCTACATCCCTACTGATTTCATAATCATGGACATCTCTGAAGACTCCACTACACCTATCATACTAGGAAGACCATTCTTAGCTACCGCCGGAGCTATAATAGACGTAAAAATAGGAAAGCTAACCTTTGAAGTAGGAGAAGAGAAAGTTGAATTTATTTTAACACAATTCTTACAATCACCTGCTATAGAGGATACCTGCTATCTGTTGGACGTAATTGACGAATGTGTAAGAGAAATGGAACTGAAAGAAACTACCTATTCTGAAATTATGAAAATTCAAATCCCTCCGATTTTCGAAGATGATAATTGGCGTGCACCGTATCAGGATGATAGTCTAAGCGAAAGTTTAACACTTACATCGGACCCCATGCCAAGTAAAGATAAACCTACATTAGGATTAAAAACTTTACCTAATAACCTAAGATACGAATTCTTAGACATTGAATGTAAAAGACCAGTTATAATAAATTCCAGTTTAGGAACTATCGAAACAAAGAAACTTTTAGATGTCTTGAAGAAATATCCAACTGCATTAGGATATAACATATCTGATCTCAAAGGAATATGCCCTTCAGTCTGTATGCATCGTATTCTGCTAGAAGAAGATTGCAAAACCTCCAGAGAATCTCAAAGAAGAATTAACCCAATCCTTAGCACTGTAGTAAAAGAAGAAGTTAAGAAACTACTAGATGCCGGAATAATATATCCAATCTCTGATAGTAAATGGGTTAGTCCAGTACATGTAGTGCCAAAGAAAGGAGGTATCACTGTTGTGAAAAACGCTCAAGGCGAATCGATATCGCAAAGAGTAGTGACGGGACATAGAGTGTGCATAGATTATCGTAAACTAAACAAAGCCACTCGAAAAGATCATTTCCCACTACCTTTTATAGATCAAATGCTAGAACGATTAGCCAAGCATTCATACTTCTGTTATCTTGACGGTTACTCAGGATTTTTCCAAATCCCTATCCATCCGGATGATCAAGAGAAGACTACATTCACATGCCCATATGGAACGTTCGCTTATAGACGAATGCCCTTTGGATTATGCAACGCTCCTGCAACCTTTCAAAGATGTATGATGTCAATCTTCGCAGATTTTATAGACAACATCATGGAAGTGTTCATGGACGACTTCTCTGTATGCGGGCAAAGTTTTGAAGGATGCCTATCAAATTTAGAAATGGTGTTAGAAAGATGTGTAAAAGTAAACCTCGTGCTTAACTGGGAGAAATGTCATTTTATGGTCAGAGAAGGAATCGTATTAGGCCACGTTATATCCGACAAGGGAATTGAAGTAGATAAAGCTAAGATAGAAGTCATAAAAGATCTTCAACCCCCTAAAACCATTCGAGAAATACGAAGCTTTTTAGGACACGCCGGTTTCTACCGACGATTCTTCAAAGATTTCTCGAAAATTACTAAACCTCTTACTGGTTTATTAATGAAAGATGCTGAGTTCATATTCAATGAAGATTGTCTTAAAGCATTCAAAACTCTAAGAACAACCCTCATCACCGCACCAATCATGCAACCCCCTGACTGGAGATTACCTTTCGAAATCATGTGCGATGCGAGTGACTATGCTGTAGGCGCAGTTCTAGGCCAGAGGAAGGAAAAGAAACTTCATGCGATTTACTATGCCAGTAGAACCTTAGATTCTGCTCAGATGAACTACGCCACTACTGAAAAAGAACTATTAGCAGTTGTCTTTGCGCTTGACAAATTCCGTTCTTACCTAGTAGGAGCGAAAATAATCGTTTACACAGACCATGCTGCTATCCGATATCTATTAACTAAGAAAGATGCTAAACTGAGACTCTTGAGATGGATTTTACTCTTACAAGAGTTTGATCTCGAAATAAAAGATAAGAAAGGTACTGAAAACGTCGTAGCGGACCATTTATCTAGAATAAAAGGTATTAAACCTGAACAAGTGCCGATTAACGATGATTTTCCGTATGAACAGCTGATAGCACAAATAGGAAGCGACCCAGTTCAGTTAGACTTAAATGAACCAAAACCCGTGGAAACAATCCAGACAACTGTAGGACTGCCATGGTACGCTGACATTGTTAACTACCTAGCTGCAGGAGCTCTTCCACCTGATCTAACCTATCAGCAGAAAAAGAAATTCTTTCACAATCTAAAACATTATTATTGGGATGAACCATTATTGTTCAAAAGAGGACCCGATGGAATTTTTCGTCGATGTATTCCCGAAGAAGAAATAGAAGATGTCATTGCTCAATGTCATTCATCTCCTTATGGTGGACATGCAAGCACTTCCAAGACCTGTGCAAAAATCTTGCAAGCCGGTTTATTCTGGCCCAATCTATGGAAAGATGTCCACATCGCTGTTATAAATTGCGATCGGTGTCAACGCACCGGCAATATTTCAAGAAGAGATGAAATGCCTCAAAAAGGAATATTAGAAGTAGAAATCTTTGACGTCTGGGGAATAGATTTCATGGGACCATTCCCATCATCTTTCGGTAATAATTACATACTCGTAGCCGTTGATTATGTTTCAAAATGGATTGAAGCTATAGCTTCTCCTACAAACGACACACGAGTTGTAATAAAGCTTTTCAAAAATATAATCTTTCCCAGATTTGGTGTGCCTAGACTCGTCATAAGCGACGGTGGCTCGCACTTCATTTCAAAAATCTTTGACAAATTACTATCTAAGTATGGAGTAAGACACCGTGTGGCAACACCATATCACCCACAAACAAGTGGACAAGTCGAAGTCTCAAACAGAGAAATCAAACAAATCTTAGAAAAGACTGTAGCCATATCTCAGAAAGATTGGTCATCTAAACTTAATGAAGCTTTATGGGCTTATAGGACCGCTTACAAGACACCCATAGGTACTACACCTTTCAAACTAGTTTATGGAAAATCTTGTCACCTCCCGGTAGAACTAGAACACAAAGCTTATTGGGCGATCAAAACTCTCAATATAAACTATAATGCTGCAGGAGAAAAGCGAATCCTAGACATTAACGAATTAGAAGAATTAAGGCTAGATGCTTATGAGAATGCTAAGATATATAAAGAAAGAACTAAGCGATGGCATGATAAACGCCTATCTAGGAAAGAATTTAGTGTGGGAGACGTTGTACTCCTCTTTAATTCAAGACTTAGGCTCTTTCCTGGAAAATTAAAATCTAGATGGTCAGGACCCTTTGAAATAACTAAAGTATTCCCGAGTGGAGCAATATAAATTAAGGGTAGGAATAGTGAACCATTCATAGTAAACGGACAACGTTTAAAACATTATCATAAAGTTGAAAATAGAGATTATGCAAATAGTCTAAGGCTTTTAGAGTTGTCCACTAATTCCCCTGATTAATCTACACCTAAGCATTACGTCAGGCTTTTGACGATAAAAACAGCGCTTAGTGGGAGGCAACCCATTTACTCATTTAATCATTTAATTATTTAAATCATTTTTATCATTCTATTATTTTTGTCATTTATCGTTTTATTATTCATTTGTTTTGTCATTTTATAGTTTTATTTCAATCTTATTATTATTGCCTTTAATTTATGCATTTTATTTTATTATTTTATTTTATTTTAATTTTAAATCACTTTTACAGATTTTCTAAAAGTCTTTTCCACTTTCCTTCTCCCCCTGATTTGTTTCCTCCATATTTGCACTGACCATGGCTAACCAACCGATAAACCATATGGAAACCAAATTTAGAGGTAGGAACCAAAGAATGAAATTTGAAGAGTTATCACAGAGGCCAATGGATTTGACCCTGTACCCGGATGATCTGACTATGGAAACCCTAGGTATACATGATAGCATCCTGTACTTGTTTAACCGACTTGGATGGGAGAATGCACTGATTCAACATAAGTTTGTGACTTACCGCGAGCTCACCCTTGAGTTCCTTAGCTCCTTAGTTTACCTACCCGAGCGCGGTTTTGGATTCAGGAAGGGATTTATCAGTTTCCGCCTATTTGGAATAGAATATGACTTTAACCATAAAGAACTAGCTGACTTATTAGGATTCCCTAGTGGACCCTTTGCTTTTACTACCACACAGGTAGAATTGATGGACATTGAGCTGGATTTCTTTTGGGGAACTTTAACCGGAAACTACCACCCTGAACCAAATAGCATGAACAATGATGAGATACATAACCCTGCTCTCCGTTACTTCCATAAGATCCTTGCCCACACCTTCTTTGGAAAAGAAGAAAACCTTACCGGAGTATCTAAAGATGAGATATTCATTATGTCATGTTTCACTAATGGACAGCCTGTCAATGGTGTGCCTTTCATGATGCAAACCTTCACCCGAATCCAAGAAGAACCTGAATTACCTATTTTAGTAGGAGGTCTTGTAACCATGATTGCTGATGCCTTAGGACTTAGATACCAATTGCACAGGTGCAACCGTTTAGGTACCATCCGTCCTATGAATCTTAACTTTTGCTTCAATCGCCATATCATAAGGAATTTAGGACATCCACCTTTCGAGTACCTAATCCGGAATGAGGTAGTAACCCTGTTCACACGACCAAACCATGCTAGAGTAAGTGTTCACAATAAGGATAACTGGCTTTATGAGTTAACCCCACCTGACTATCCATCTACTCCTAAAACACCTCAGTCTTACAAGATAAAAGATGATATAATGACTGATGTCGAAAATGACCCTGAGACACCTCCTGGTTACCATGACATTGACCACACTGACGAAGTGATTGAAACCCCTGAAGTGAATCAAGTAGATTATGCTAACAACTTGCAGAATATCATGAACACTCTTGAAGCCTACCAAACTGATATAAATACTGTTAAGGATGAGATTAAGAGCATGCGATTGGACATTATAGGTCTGACTGACATAACCTGTGAACAATTCTATCACCTGAACTCCGCAATCGAAGATTTGAAGCATCACTTTTGAAAATGCTATAGTGATCTAGTTTATTTTACTTATTGTTTTCGTTTCTAGTTAGTTTTACTTTTCGCAAACATTTTCGTACCGTATTTTCATTAATGTAATTTCATTTCAATTATCAAATGCAATGCACTTCTAGTTTACACAATTTTTTCATTTTAATCAAATTTATATGTTTTCATTCTATGTACTATTATGTTTGAATTGATTCATATTCTATAAAAATCTCTCGTGTGATGCAAATTTACAAGTTCTATGTTGAAATTATTTATTATATGGTGTTTATATTTAATATGAGTGAGAAGTGATCAAAAATTATAATATAAAGTATATGAAGCGTGAGAGATAATGCTTTCTGGAAATTATTCAAGGAATTCAACCCTCACGGTCGTCACACCCCCCTAACGATCGTGACATGCTAATTTAGCGTGTCACGACCGTCATCTCCTTGTCACGACCGTGACAACCCTAAATATAGAATTCGTGAGAAACAGAACTGTTTCTCTTTCGAAACCTCTTCTTCTTCTTCCTCCATAACTTTCAAAACCACCCATTATCTCCCCCAACTTCCGTAACCTCCCATTACCAAATTAAAACCCATTAACATCTCCATTATCACCACACCTATCACATTCTCACCTTCCAATATTTATCCGAACCATTATTTCTCTCATTTTATCACTTTTTCACAAAATCCAAAATCCTCATCTCTCACTCTAGTTCTTGCATGCAATGGATGCTATACAATTCAGAGAGGGTGAAAATGGAGAAAACCAGAGAGAAAGATTCATCCGATTCCAGAACCGCGGTGTGCAACCCACGCGTTATATCGACACTGTCTGTTTGAGAGAACTCGGAATGCTTACCAGTGTCAAGAGCCTCCTTCAAAAAGTCGGTATGTGGGATCTTTGCAGTTAGCCCCAGCCCACATTCGAGCTTCTGACATTGGAATTCCTAAGCTCGTTCCATTACATCACTCCTACCGGTTCTCAGAGCCAGCTTACCGGTTTCGCTAAATTCAGATTGCATGGCCAGGAGTTCGAACTTTCGCAAAACAGGATAGCCGAGTTGCTAGGCTTCGATCACGGGAATGAAGCTCACCTCCGCGTGCCGGATAATTTCAGTGAAACCGCTTTCATTTTATGGCACGACATAACCAACACCCGTGCCTCAGCCTTTCAGAGCCTTAATGCTACACACATCCACAACCCGGCAATCCGATATTTTCACCGAATCATTTGCAACACCATTTTTGCACGAGAGAGTAACCATAAGCTCAACTCCAAGGAGCTTCTGTTCTTGTACTGCGCTCTAAATGACGAGCCAATCAACGCTGCCCCGTTCATGTTATCTCACATCCAGGCCATTGCGCAAAGAGGCTCAACCCCATTTTTCATTGGCGGCATTGTCACCACCCTCGCCATTCAGTTGGGGCTTGGTGACTTGGTCGTAAATCAGCCTTTCAGAGACGCCGAGTTCCTCACCAAGAACTATTGCAGGTCCGCACACTTGATTGCGCAGAGAGAGGATGGCAGGTATAACCCTGTTATCCACGGCACTGTTTATCACCACATCATTCTGCCGTCCCGTGACCGCATCGATCCGTCTAGCCGAGCCAACTGGCTCTTTGTTTTACCGGATGCTGCCGGCCACGCCCCCATTCATGATGATCAGGCCGATCCTCCAGCGGATGAGATGCAGGACGCGATTGATGCAGCTGAGCCTGTCCAGGACATTCCCGAGTCATCTACCCGACAGCCTCCTGCACAGGATTATACACTTGAGGAAGTCCTCCGTGCGATTCATCAGCAAAACCAGATGAACGCCGCACTGGAGCGAAGGCAGAAGGAGCAGCATGATGCTTTACTCCACACTATTGCAACCAACCAGGCAGCTACTGATACAAAGCTCGGAGAAATTTTCAGCGAGCTAGAGGCTTTACGCATTGACATCACTGCTATCACCGGTACCGGTTCTGATCCTGAAGCGACTCCGACCAGACGCTCCCGCACCAGAAGCCGAGGCCGCGGTCATCAGCAGCCTTAGTTTTAGTTTTTGCTTATGTTTGTTTTTCATTTTCATAGTTTGTATTGTACCTTTACCGCTATTATATCACAACATTGAGGACAATGTCTGATATAGTGTGGGAGAGGTACCTTTCATTTTCCGCATTTTCCCTTTTCGCACTTTTTCAATTCCGTTGTATTTTCCTTTTCGTAAGTTAATGAAACGAGCGATTTTTGTGCTATTTTCTTTAGTTTCGAACTTTTCCCGTTTATTTAGCCATACCGAAAAAATCTTTAATTATTCGCATTACCCGACTTACCTACGAAATCATAATTAGGAAGCTGAGAACGATTCAACAAGACCAATACAATCTTGACACCTTAGACTTCCCACTTAAGCGATTCCGTTCCGATTATCGTTACGAGTACACCTTAAGTTTCAGTTCAAAAGTAACCCCTAGTAGTTTATACTAGCAGTCAGCACCGTCTGAACACAAAGCACGTGGGGAGCCGATGAATATAAGCGTTTGATGCCTAATCTAAAATAATCCTTCATATCTCGATGAAAATGAAAAGAAATTGCACCAAAGTACACGGTCGCATATAAGAAACGAGAAATATGAGAAGGAGTCCATTGCGGGTTGGTTCAGAGGTACTGGTTCTGAACTTGGTAGGGCGTGCTACGGCTCGATCCCCCACAACCTCCAAATCGGATAATGTATGTAGGGTTACCGCACTCGTGTACCAGACCCCGTGCTTAAAAAGGATCAAAGTCGCTAACCGGCTACTCCACTACGTGCGTGCTAAGGCAAACCATCTCATGGATGTTGAACTCACAGGGGTATCCAAATAGTCTAAATGTTATCTTTCCTCTGGTCAATACTTTTCTGCAGTTAGGGTGGTAAGTCAATGAACTTAGAAATTCTAAGGTTAGCTTATAGTAGGTTCTATGTTTCCTAAGTGCAAATCCGTACCAACACAGCTGACTAAATAGGTAATCAATGCTAGCACCTATGCCTAAAGCTTTCATGGTAGGTCCATGGGAAAATTTGGTCAAGGACATAGGTCGTAGGGCTAAAGCTTCATAACGGTGCCTCTGGACGCCAACTCTAAAGTCCATAATCAGCTTGAAAGTCATGATTAGAGTCATTGAAAAACAAAGAAAGACGAGTAGAAGGTAGAAAACTTTAAAATTCTGGAAAGTCATGGTAAAACAAATCATACAAAAATCAGTGAATTTTAAACATTGAAAAATCAAAATTTTAAAAAACTAAATAAAATGAAAATTTAAGGTAAAGATTAAAATTTAAAACGCGGGTTGCCTCCCACTAAGCACTTCATTTAATGTCGGGGCTCGATGATAACGAGAAAATGTATCGATTATATTGCTATGTTTCATTACCGTTTTATCGCATAATCATCGTTTTAACACCCGATTCCTCGAGTTTTCCTTACCATTTTGCAGGTACATCGTATACAGAGCTAAATCATGAGCCAAGAGCAAAAGGAACGAAAACAACCATAAAAAGATGAAGAAATGAAGAAACCTGCAAAACCTGCATATTTTGTAACACTCACGGTCGTCACCTAGGTGTCACGACCGTGACACCCCAAAAGGAGCAATCACGACCGTGACATATCCCTCACGACCGTGACACTTAAAATTCAAGGGACACGAACGTGATGCCCTTGTCACGACCGTGACAAGGGAAAAATAGGTTATTTGACTGAAGCTTGGTCATAACGTTACGCTGCACATGATCTGCCTATTTTCCAGCTAACCCTCCTGTATCCACGTTCCTGGATTTTCTCAAATGCTCTACGAGGCCCAAGCAAACAAGTTCAACCACCAGCCCATTAAATCTTCTATAAATAGCTTAAATTTTATGAACAATTTACAGAGTATTATTTTATCAATTTCTTGCGGAAGCTCTGCCGAATTATTTTACACCCTTATTTTTTTCCAGCATTATTTTCATTGTTCTATTTTTATTGTATCCAAACCCAACCTATAACAATTTCCAACATCAGGAAATTGTTATAAAATTTACTTGTTTCAAAGCCTTCAGAATTTTTAGTTTATTTTCGATTCCGCCAATTACTCCGAGCTTTCCGGTCTGTGGAAGAAGGAGTCTGCCATTTTATTGTTAACCAGGTTTATTTTAATTTGCAATTTTATATTTATGTTGAATATTTATTTTTCTGCCATGAATATTTCGTTTATTGTTTCTCTGCCTCTGTCTGGTTCAACAAGAATGAGTAGCTAATTACCTTAGGGCGGTATGTAATTAAAACAAACTAAATCGGTAAAATCAACTATAGGCTTAAAATAATTAATAGCTTAGTATTCTGGCTGATACTTTTTATTTAAAATCGACCTTTTTGTTACGAGAGTAAGGAAAGTGTATTAGGTTAGGTCAAGACCACGAGAGTGTGAGATTTTAACCAGATAGCTAAAGTTAGGCATTTAAATTAAACACAGCGAGAGCGCTTTAAAATAAATTAGAACTACTAAGTTTCCAAAAATTATCTCTAAACACTTATGGGCTAGCGAGAGCAGGCATAGGGCTTTAGGGGTAAGATCTGAGATAAGACCACGAGAGTGTGAGTTAAGGGTATTTAAACTGGTAACCTCTACAGAATAGATTAAGTGAACACCTTTATAAGCCTAGGTTAGATTGACCCGCCTAAGTTAGCATAATTACATACCGACCGCCTTAGTATTATTTTATTAAAACTTAAATTTAATTCCCGCTTTTAATCTTTAAAAACAACAAAAAATCGTGACAACCCTTCGCCTTAGCTAAACTAGAAGTTCATCTAGCACTAAGTAACCATAGAGTCCCTGTGGATCGATAATCTTAAATATTACTTCGATAGGCTGTGCACTTGCAGTTAAGATACCGCTAGACACATAATTAGATACGTCTTTAGCCCATCACTCGACACAACTTAAGGGAAACTAATCTAAGGTTTCCGATGATAATTCTGCTAATTTCAGACCCATTGAATATTCTTTTTCTTCTATGCAATTGCAATGTTTAAGGCGTTGCCCATTTACTATAAACGGTGCACTAGACCTAACCTTGATTTCAATAGCACCACTACTTAAAACTTTAGTTATTTTGAAAGGTCCGGACCATCTAGATCGTAATTTTCCTGGGAACAACCTAAGTCAAGAATTGAATAACAGAACGACATCTCCCATACTGAATTATTTCCTAGAAATTCGCTTGTCATGCCATTTCTTGGTTCTCTCCTTATAGATGCGGGCGTTCTTGTAAGCGTCTAGTCTTAGTTCCTCCAATTCATGTAAGTCTAGAATACGTTTCTCACCTGCGTTAGTGTAGTTAAAGTTAAGGTTTTTAATCGCCCAATAGGCTTTATGCTCTAATTCTACCGGCAAGTGGCAAGATTTTCCGTAGACTAATTTGAATGGTGTGGTTCCGATGGGTGTCTTAAAAGCTATTCTATAGGCCCATAAAGCTTCTGGTAATCTAATAGACCAATCTTTCCTCGCTGTAGCTACAGTCTTTTCTAGAATTTGTTTTATTTCTCTATTCGAGACTTCTACTTGTCCACTAGTTTGTGGATGGTAAAGTATAGCTATTCGGTGTCTTACTCCATATTTTAATAAGAGTTTATCAAATATTCTAGATATTTAATGAGATCCTCCATCACTTATGACGAGTCTTGATAAACCGAATCTTGGGAAGATAATGTTCTTAAAAAGCTTTATGACTACTTGAGTGTCATTTGTTGGAGTGGCTATAACGTTTATCCATTTTGAAACGTAATCAATAGCTACGAGTATGAATTTATTTCCAAAAGAAGATGAGAGTGGTCCCATAAAATCAATTCCCCAAACATCGAAAATTTCTTCTTCAAGAATTCCTTTTTGGGGAATTTCATTGCGCCTCGAGATGTTACCAGTGTGTTGGCATTGGTCTCAATTTATAATGGCGAGGTGAACATCTTTCCAAAGAGTGGGCCAAAATAGGTCTGATTGAAGAATCTTCACACAAGTCTTAGAAGTACTTGCATGTCCACCGTAAGGAGCAGAGTGACAATGGGAAATAATGTTTTCTATTTCTTCATCAGGGACGCATCGACAATAAATACTATCGGATCCTTGCTTGAAAAGCAATGGTTCGTCCCAGTAATATTGTTTTAAATCATGGAAGAATTTTTTCTTTTGCTGATAAGTAAGATAATGCGGAAGTACTCCGACAACTAAATAGTTGACTGTGTCAACATACCATGGCAAGGTGTTTTGTGCATAGACTTCTTCCATTGTTTCTTCTTTGTTTTGTTCGTCTAGAGAAGATATCTCTTGTTCTAATTTGGCTATAAGACATTCATCAGGTAAATCATCGTTTATTTGTATTGGGTCAGGTTTAATTCCTTCCATACGTGATAAGTGGTCCGCTACTAAGTTGTCAGTTCCTTTCTTATCCTTGATTTCTAAATCAAACTCTTGTAGTAATATAATCCATCTTACTAATATGGGTTTTGCATCCTTTTTACTTAGAAGGTATCTGATGGTTGCGTGATCGGTATAAATAATGATTTTGGTTCCTACTAGGTAAGAACGAAATTTATCAAGTGCGAATACTACGACAAAGAGTTCTTTTTCTATTGTTGCGTAATTCATTTAGGCAGGGTCTAATGTTCTACTTGCGTAATATATTGCGTGAATTTTCTTGTCTTTTCTTTGGCCTAAGACTGCGCCTACATTGTAATCACTTGCATCACTTATAATCTCGAACGGTAGCGCCCAATCTGGTGGTTGCATGATGGGTGCAGTAATAAGAGCTGTTTTGAATGTTTCAAAAGCTTTTATACAATCTTTGTCAAAGATAAACTCAACGTCTTTCATTAATAAATTTGTCAACGGCTTAGCAATTTTAGAGAAGTCCTTAATGAATCGTCGGTAGAAACCAGCGTGTCCTAGGAAACTTCTTATATCTTTTACTGTTTTAGGTGGTTGAATGTCTTTTATCACTTCTATCTTTGCTTTATCTAGCTCGATTCCTTTGTTGGATATCATATGTCCTAAAACAATTCCTTGTCTGACCAAAAACTGGCACTTTTCCCAATTTAGTACAAGGTTTAATTTTATGCATATTTCGAGTACCATTTCTAGGTTAGATAAACATCCTTCAAAGCTTTGTCCGCATACGGAAAAATCGTCCATGAATACTTCCATGATGTCATCTATGAAATCTGCAAAGATTTCCATCATGCATCTTTGAAATGTCGCTGGGGCGTTACATAAACCAAATGACACACGTCGATAAGTAAAAGTTCCGTAGGGGCATGTGAATGTTGTTTTTTCTTGGTCACCAAGGTGAATAAGTATCTGGAAAAATCCTGAGTAACCATCTAGGTAGCAAAAATATGAATGTTGGGCTAATCTTTTTAACATTTGGTCAATAAAGGGTAAAGGAAAATGATCTTTCCGGGTAGCTTTGTTCAATTTTTGGTAATCGATACACATTCTATACCCGATTACTACTCTCTATGTTATAGGCTCGCCTCTGGCGTTTTTAGTGACTGTAATGCCTCCCTTCTTTGGTACGACATGAACTGGGCTAACCCACTGACTGTCAGATATCAGATATATAATCCATGCGTCTAACAACTTCTTTACTTCATCCTTGACTACAATAATTAGTATCAGATTAATCCATCTCTAAGGCTCTCTAGAGGTTTTACAATCTTCCTCCAACATAATGAGGTGCATACATATCGAAGGGCTTACTCCTTTCAGATCAGATATGTTATAACCTAACACGGTTGGGTACTTTCTTAGAACGTCTAAAAGTTTTTCAGTTTCGAGCTGTCCTAAGTCTGCGTTTACTATAACAGGTCTTTTAAGTTCCGAATCGAGAAATTTGTATCTAAGATTGTTAAGCAATGTATTAAGTTCAATATCGGGTTTCTTTGGGTATGGCATATGGTCAGGTGCAAGAGCTAAGCTTTCATTTAAGCTTTCGTCTTTATAAGGTTCTTTCCAATTATCATCATCAAATATTAAAGGAGATGGGATCTTCATTATGTCAGAATAAGTATTCTCCTCCTTTTCCATTTCTCGTATGCATTAGTCAATGACGTCTATGAAATAAAAAGTATCATCTATGGCTGAAGCTTGGAGAAATTGGGTTAGAATAAATTCAACTTTCTCTTCTCCTACTTCGAATGTCAGTCTGCCTTTCTTTACATATATAATTTCTCCAACTGTGGATAAGAATAGTCTTCCTAGTATTATAAGGTTCGAAGTATCTTCTTTGATGTCCATGATTATGAAATCCGTTGGGATGTAGAACTGGCCTATTCGTATAGGAACGTTTTCTAAAATACCAATAGGAGATTTGATTGAGCGATCAGCTAGCTGAACTGACATGTTGGTCGGTCTAAGTTGTCCCATATCGAGTTTCTTACAAATAGATAACGACATAACGCTTATAATGGCTCCTAGGTCGCATAGAGCTTTGTCTATGACAAACTTTCCTATTACACAAGGAATAGAGAAACTTCCTCGATCCTTTAGTTTAGGTGGCATATTATTTTGAATAATAGCGCTACACTCAACAATAAGTGTAACTGTTTTGTTTTCTTCGATTTTCTTCTTGTTAGATAGGATCTTCTTCAGAAATTAGGCATACGAAGGTGTCGCTCCCGGGATTTTCATCCTAGTACAAACGCGAAAGTGGCGCGGAAAAGGTAGAGTCACCAGCCAGTCATTTTTATCCCAAAGGAACGAGAAAGGTAATGCTGCACAAACCTAGGAAGAAGGAAAGGACAAGGTCCTGTGAACCAAAGATCTGGGTTCGGAAGTCGGTTACGACCTGAGAAGGTATTAGCACCCCAGATCATCCGATGTACCCGACGGGATCCACGCTTGCTTGTTTGTTTCAAAGGGTGAGAAAAATATATCTGATGCTGAACAAATGAACTGCTAACTGGAATGGGAACTGAAAGGGAACTGGAAAAAGAGAATGGAACGAAAGGGGGAAATGTAAGGAAAATAAAGAATGTGCTCGAACGGGCCCTACCCCGCTGCCTACGTACCTCATCGGGAAAATGAGGATTAGAGTCGACGTAGTTCGCCTAACTAAGGCGGGAACTATTTGTGTTTTTTAGGACGACGTTGCCATAGCTCTAGCTCAGGTGTTACCGGCTCTGACTCGAGGGTGTTTACCGTATTGCTGTTTGAACTGTCGAGGCAAGTCGCATTCGTCCGCAAAGAGTAGGAGATGAGAAGAGAAGACACGATGTCTTTGTTGGTTGTCTTTTATGAGAAGTGTTTTGGAGTTTATTATTTGTGAAGATAGTCTCATGATTAGACTTGTACATCATGCTAGACAAGCTCACACTATTCCAAGATGGAATGAATATGAATTCCCCATGGAATAAGGCTATGCACAAGAGACTATTTCAATCCTTTATTAAGTGTCTTTTAGATTTTGTTTGAAGATGAGAGAAGAAGACTCAAATCGGAAAAGGACAAAAACTAAGGGGGACTAAGGTCAACCCTAATTATTTATTATGCACAAAAGGGAGATCCTAATGGTTAGTGAGGTTTTTCTAATCCTAAGGAAGAAAAGGAAAAGAAAGAAGAAAAAGGATGCAACTTACTTTCTAGGGAAGATAAGTTGGTCCTAACAAAGGGGGGAAATCCTACCAGTCACAAACATGAAAGGAAAAAGGGAAATAAAATGCATAAAAGAAATGCATAAAAGAATTAAAAAGATAAGGTGTAAGGAAACATACCTCAACCTCCCTACAAAACAAGGGTTAGTGGTGTATTTTATTAAAAATAATAAGGCAAACACATAACAATTAAATCCTACTAATTCTAGGACCTAACTTCTAGACTCCATCTTAATTCTAAAAGAACTAAAAAAAAATACTAAAACAAAGATTCAACACCTATTACAGCCCATAATACATAAACAACTATGAAAACAATGCATAACACAAGGCAACTTTCTACAGCCAGCATACAACATGAAAAGGTAGGTGTAAAAAGTCACATACATCATGCAAACATAACAAACAACATGTATTTTATATCACCTATGTGCAAAAACAGCTATGAAATGTAAAATGCAGATTTGATTATTTTCAATATTTTAATGCACAAACTCAATGAAAAATGCGCCAACTTCATCATGAACATGTATTTGAACATAGGTCAACATACAAATGAAAGAAAATGAGCACTTTTGAGGGATTATGTAAGAATGCATCACATGGTTGATTATGCAACAAGCATGCAAAATATGGCACATGAATATAGCATATGAACATGATGATCATTGATTATGAACATGCAATATGATGGATCAACAAGAATGCCAAACTCAATGCAAAATTCAGAATTGAATTGATGTGAATGCTATAATCAAGCATGCAACCAAATGCACATACATACATGATTATGTGAAATGCAACATATCTTGATACAACGAAATGCAAAATGACTTAATGCTATGCGAAAGATGTAAAACAGAATGCAACATGATTATTCACATGCCAAATGATGCATTTACATAGCAACAAAATGAAAGAAGTCAAATTATACACAAAGGAATGCAAAAATGCATTACATGCAACATGAACGGAAACGCGTCGAAACGACTCGAAATGGGGGAATGAGCTACTGGAAATAGATCCAAAAATTCCCTAAAATCAGTACCTAAACATGTATGAACATTGGAGGCACTAGAAACAAGGACTAAGCTATCAAATAAGCAAAATTTCCAAAATCTAACAGCGTTAACCGGTTAACCAAATGGTTAACCGGTTAACGAACCTAAAACATCAATAATTTGTGGCTAAAACGCACGCGTTAACCGGTTAACCAAATGGTTAACCGGTTAACACTGATCCAGAATGTGAAAAAGTATAGAAATAAGTGCTTTTGGCCACAAACTCACTTCTAATGATCTCTAACACACCTAGGAACATGTTAACACTAATTTCTACTCAAATGGGGCTTATTTACACACACTAGAACCTATAACGATCTACACCTTAACTTCTAATCCATTAAAAATCACAAATCGCAAGCAACATATAACGAAAACGTAATCGATCGCAAGCAAAACGAAAAGCAATTAAAGAATGCCGAAATGGCGAGATGAAAAGAATAACTTAAAAAAGAAGTGATTTAGATCACCAACCTACGAAGCGGAGAAGTGATTCGGTGGATGTTGCAAGAATCAGAGCGTGATCGAAGAGAAAACCAAGAAAACCGCGAATCCGCAAAATAAATGCGTTCTTGATGCTTGAATCTTCGTGCAATTCTGATAAGCCGAAATCCTCACAAAAATCAGTAGCTTCTTCTTCCACAATCCACAAAATCAATGGAGGTTGGAGGCTAAGCTTCAAGATCTTCAAGTTTCAATGTGAAACTTGAAGAGCTTCTTTAAAAAGCTTTGGTGAAAAGGGAAAATGGAGGAAAAGTGAGAGAGAAAAAGTGATTGTGAGAGAGTGAAAAATTTGGAAACTTGTGGGAACCCTTTGACTTGAAGTGATTAGTGATTATATAGGGGCTAGGCTTGGAGCTAGGTTTGGGAATGGAGTTAGGTTTAGGAATGGAGCTAGGTTTGTAGTTAGTTAGGGTTAGGGAATATTCCTTGGAATTTTCCTTGGAATATTCCATGGAATACTCTAGAATGTTGTAGAACATGGTAGAAGCATCCAAGGGAAATGAAGTGGAATTGAAGTGGAAAAATAAGAGGGAAAGAATGAAAGGAAATGTGGAAAGAAAGTGGAAGGAAAAGTGGAAAGAAAAGGGAGGGAAAGGTGAATTCTTCCCTTTTGGTTGGTTAGCTTGGAAGTGGTTTGGATTATTTTTGGGATATTATTTTTCTCTTGAACTCCAATGTTTGGCAAGCCTCGATTGACCACACACCTCATGCGTATGCAAATGATGATGATTTATTTATTTATTTATTTTTCAAATGTGATGCGATGATATGCGGAATGATGCAAGAAGGAAGCGTAAATTGCTCGAGGTTGATAATAAATAAGAGGGAAAATTTTGGGGTGTTACAGTTGCCCCTATTCAATCACTATAGACTTGAATGGATGATAGAAGTCGTTTTTAGACGTTTGAAGTATGCAGGGATTGAATACTAAAAACAACCAGAAAATTTGAACTCGGTGGAAAAGAAAAGGGAAATAAACCCAACCATCTGAACTCTGCTTATGGAGAACTCGGATGTGAAGAGTAGTGAACTGGTGAATGCTTTGGAATAATGCTGGGAGATTGATGATTTTCCACGCTACGGGTGGACTTTTGCTGGGATATTAATGACATGCCACACAACGGGTGGTTTTCCGAATGCTTCGCCATACTGCGAGGGATTTCAATACTCTGCCACTCTACGGGGATACATTGCTCAGCTACAGGAGACTTTTGATACCTTACCACCTTGAGGATGGACTTCTAATCATTCTGTCGGGATACTCTGCCACACTACGGGGACACATTGCTCAGCTACGGGAGACTTTGAAAATTCGCCACACTACGGGGCTGCCGCTCGCTACGGGAGACTTTGGCTAACTACAGGAGAATTCAAATTCTTGCCACACTACGGGGGCTCATTACTCAGCTATGGGAGACTTTGAAAACTCGCCACGCTACGGGGGAACATTGCTCGCTACGGGAGACTTTCAGATACTTTGCCACACTACGGGGGCACATTGCTCGCTACGGGAGACTTTCAGAAAATTTGCCACACTACGGGGGCACATTGCTTGCTACGGGAGACTTTCAGATACTTTGCCACACTACGGGGGAACATTGCTCGCTACGGGAGACTTTCAGAAAATTTGCCACACTACGGGGGCTGCTGCTCGCTACGGGAGAATTTTGCTCACTACAGGAGACTTTTGCTCACTACGGGAGACTTTTGCCACACTACGGGGGACTTCAATTTCTTACCACACTACGGGGGCACATTGCTCAGCTACGGGAGACTTCTGCTCACTACGGGAGACTTTTGCTCACTATGGGAGACTTCAATGCTTTGCCACACTACGGGGGCCACTGCTCGCCACGGGAGACTTTAGATCACTACAGGAGACTTCAATGCTTTGCCACACTACGGGGGCTGCTGCTCGCTACGAGAGAGTTTAATAATTTACCACCCAGAGGAAGGACTTTGGCCAATCTGCGGTTGGACTTTGGAATTTGCCACCCATAGGATGGACTTTGGATAAATTGCCACGCTGCGGGTGGACTTTGGATATAAACCTTGGATCGAGCACACATATGTTGAACTGTATGACATGATGCCCCATGACACTTGGGATAGATACAAAGGGAATTCTTGACGCGGAAATTACAAACCCTTGCTGACTCTGTGGGGAATACAAATGGTTGCCGATATTTCTGTTGGAGAAGGGTTTGACTAGTCTGTCTCGACTTATTACCTTTGCCAAAAATAAATTGGACTTTAGATTTGAAGGCCCTGCTAGGGGATGCCTCAACTGCTAGGGATTGAATCTCACGCCATAGATTTCGTTGGGGAATCGACAACTTTTCAACTTAGCTGGGGAAGACCTGTCAAGGATCTGTTGAGGAGAACTCTCTTGTCTACCTGAATTTTCTAAACCTCGGTGGGGAAGGGAACCGTTCAGCTAACTGCCGAGAATTTCTGGAATCTTGTAATAAGTGTTGCACTACGGGAAGACGACTCTTTCTAGGGATGATCCTTATTGCTCTGCTGGGGAAGATAAGGATTTGGTTTGAGATCTGCTGGGAAATAAGATCAAGGAAACCTGCTGAAAAAAAGTTTGACTACTTTACTGGGGATAACTTCCATGCGTCTGTTGGGGATAACGAAACTGAACCGCATCCTGCTGAGGAGGAAAGAATTCAAGTAGTCTCGTGCTAGGGATCATTTGCTTTGATTCGGGATTTACCCTAAGAGGATTTTACAAAAGACTTGGTGTCTTTAAACTCTTCAGGAGTATAATTGCCCCGGTATTCTGAACTTCCGATTATCTGTCTTCGAGAAAGAATGAATCCTCATGCGATTGGGGTGGCTTGCCCCAGTATGAGTCCTTGACTAATTTCTCTAGGAGAGATTTGAATCTCGAGGTGATTTCCCCAGATTGGTTGACTCTTGAGGATATTGCTTGACATAACGGCCCCAGATTGGTTGGCTCTTACCATGACTGGTTGGGAAAGTCCTTACTCAATGGAGTTTTCTCGGAAAAATGCACCTCGACGTGACTGTCTTTCAGAAGCTTTAGACTTCTCAACTTGGCAAGCTTAAGCTTCTGGACTGAATTTCCGCATGTGAGCTTTTTATGATGCCAAACAAATGTATGCAAGCAGAAAATGTTTTATTCTGAGAATGGAAATTCTAATGCAACACACATGTTAATCTTGAAGTTTTGTAAAGGTGTCGCAAACCTTTGTGAGCAAATCGCTGGTTAAGATACGACATTATTTTTTTATTGAAAGAACGCATGCACCTGCAATACCAACAAGGTCATTTAGCACAACTCATAGGAGTCAGGAACGCCATCTTGGGGTAGTACGCTCTCAAATTAACCCTGTTTCAGTTAGGAATTTTGAGGGTTGTATCGTGGCCTGGTTCACGGTTATAGAAACAAAGGATATAGGCTCGAAGTTTATTTGTGCCCACCGACTCTTCGTGATGTTCTCCATTCCTATGTTCAACTAATCTTCACAAGCGCTCACCTTCCATAAGGGTCTCGTGTTGGTTGAGGAAACATTGCTACTATCGGTTCAAGCACCAATCAGGTTGTCGTTGGGAGTCAGTCACCCTTTTTGTTTTTCATGTATGTGCCACACGACTTTGTTCTTGTTTGAGGATCTTTCTTGTGTAATCCTCTTTTCATTTTTCGCCTTTGCATTGTTTTACTTATCCATAACTTTTGCCTGGACTGATTCTTGTGAATCTTTGATTATGAAGTCCAGCGGGATGCCCTAACTTTTGCCTAAGTTGCTTGTTTTCAAGTTTCGACTTAGCGGGCTTTTTCATTTCTTTTTTTTGAACAAATCGTGTGACACTGTTTGTCTTGATTGCTTTGCGAGGGCTGTGACTGCCTCATTCTTTGGTCGATGAAGGATAACCATTGTTGCTTCTAACCTTTGGACCTCTTGATTTGGATAACCATTGTGGTTTCTAGTCTTTGGACCTCTTGATTAGCATAGTGGAATGTAATGGATCCTCAAACACACTCCTTTATGAAAGCCTGAACGCTTGGTCCGACTAGCTGACATCTACCCTGCCCCTGGGTTACATGTGAGGGTTTTTTCCATGCGAAAAGAAACTCCTACTTCAAGGCTCAAAGGGGTTAGCGAGGGTCTATCTCCCTTATATCTCCGGTGTTTAGGGATTTGAAACAAAGCCTGTACATCGTCAACATGGTCTTATTCGAGAGCGCACAATTATATATTTTTGCGTTTTTGTTTCGTCATTCTCCCTCATAGAGTTTAAGCATGACAATTGGTATTGCGATGTACATATACAAAATTATAAGTAAATGCAAATGAATTACTTCAAGAAAAACATGTGAGTTTTATTATTGATAACATTTAAAAGCAAACAAATTTCGTACATGTATACAAATGTTTTGCAAATAAAAGGAACTACAAATGGAAATGCAGTAAAGAAGCTGAATATTGCCGTTGTTGAGGAGGCTTGACTCCGTCTGGACCTGTCAGTCTTGGATACTTTCAGTGATCAATAGCTTTCTCACGGACTAGTAATCTTCAATTTGCAGCCGTATACCCAATAATGGCAATCATACCTCTTCTTCTAGTTATTCTGACTCTGACACGAGACGTCTGAAGGAAAGAGTAAAGGTGGAGAGTAAAGTTGTCTTATAAGGTTGCTCGGAAAGACCCGACGATCTTCTGCCTACGTATCTTCATTGACCAAGGACCAATGAAGAATCATAGCAACGTAGTTCCCCTCAATAGGGAAGACAAAAGCATGGAAGAAAAACAAACAAACACTTGCCATTGCTGAGAGTATCTGGATACTTATGGCTTTATTTGCTTCCTGATGATTCTAGCTTAACGTGGACCATCTGGTAAAACAACCGTGACACCGGCTCCGTTGTGATTATGCATTGGATTCTGGAGTACATTTGGGTGAGGCGCAAAATTGATCGCCTTGGAGTCAATTAGGTCTTGTACCTTGTTCTGAAAAGCCCAACATTTCTCAATACTGTGCCCCTGGGCACCCGAATGGAATTCGAATCTGGTATTTGCATCAAAGTTTGGAGGTAGATTATCAGGAGAAGGAGCTCTCATGGTACGAAGCTCGACCATGTTCAACTTTAGCAGCTCTGGAAGCAATACAACATATGGGCATGGGATGGGATCAAGTCTGCGGTTTCTCGCTCTTGTTCTTTCCTGATTTGGTCTTTGTGCCTGATAATGCTGACCTTGAGGTTGTGGTTGAACCTGAGGAGTAATAGTCATTGCATCTGCTTAGTAGTAACCTTGTGAACGACCTCTGTCTCGGCCCTTATACACGACATTGGTCTCGCCTTCTCTTCGTCTTTGGCCATTGCCAAAAGGTTTCTTCACAACAGAAGAACTAGCACTGCTTGCATCCTGAATCTTTCCTAATTTCAAGAAATTTTCTATCCTTTCTCCAGCGATGACAATATCAGAAAAACCAATGGACGGACAGGCGGCCAGACGATCCAAGTAAACACCTTGCAAGGTGCCCATAAACATATCGGCCATTTCCCGATCGAGCAAGGGAGGTTGAACCTGTGCGGCCAGCTCATGCCACCTCTAAGCATACTGCTTAAAACGTTCCTTAGGTCCTTGAGATAAATTCTGCAACTGAGTGCAGTTTGGAGCCATGTCAATATTGTATTGATACTGCTTGAGAAAAGCTTACGCTAAATCTTTCCAACTTCGAATAGAGACCCTGCTTAGCTTCATATACCAGCTCAATGAAGCTCCAAATAGACTATCTTGGAAGAAATGAATCCAGAGTTTCTCGTCATCAGTGTGAGCCGAGATTCTTCCAAAGTATGCATGAATTAGAGTTCTAGGGCATGTGCTGCTGTTGTACTTGTCAAATGATGACACCTTGAACTTAGGAGGGACTCTGACTCCTGGCACTAACCCTAGACTGGTTACATCGATGCCCAGGGAATTCTGACATTCCATGGCCTTAATCTTCTTCGCCAGCTCTTCATACCTTCGATTGTTGACCTCATTCATATTACCCATATCAGCATCCAGTATAGTGAACTGGTCTTCCTGAGTGTCTTCATTACGGGCCGCAGTCCCATTTATATTTGGCCCTCCGTTACGGGCAGTGTTAGGATCCATATTCTCAGTTGGTGTTCCAACATTAGCATTCTTTCGCTCCCGCTAAAAGACACCAGGTCAGATAGGGTACAGACGCGAACGGTCGGTGAAAGGAGAAATGAAATGAAATGAAAAGAGTCGCCAACTAGGCATTTTTATCCCGAAGGAAAGGTAATGCTGCATAAACCTAGAAAAGATATGGATAAGACGGTTGCGAACCAGAGAAACTGAGAAAGGGGGTTGGTTACAACCTGGGAAGGTATTAGCACCCAGATTGTCCGTCGTACTCGACGGGATCCACGCTTGAAAGTTTGTGTTTTAAGGGGTAGTGTATGTGCTATCTGTGTGCAAAAGCTCGAAAAGAATGTACAAGTGTCAGTGCAAGAAAGTGAAGTGAAGTGCTCAGGACAGAGGCTTAGGAAAAGGATGCTGAAAGAGGGGGGAGACACAGAGACTTTTGTTCGATAACAGTTAAGTTATGCCTACGTATCCTCCCATGCAATGAGGAAATCAGAACACCGTATTTCGACTCAAAGAGACTGAAAGATAAATTGACTGATGAACTGCTTGCTTGTCTATGCTCAAGTGTATGACCTGTCTGGCTCATGTTCTAACTGTCTTACATTAGACGGAAGAAGCGAGTTCTCGTTTGTGAGTGAAGATGATGAGAAACGAATCCCGAAGGAGACGATTATTGTTTGTTTTTTGTGTTTTCAATCTTTTATTGCTTTTTTCTGTGTGTTTGTCATAAGTTAATGAGCTTAAGCCTGAACCAAAGGTTAGTAAACTCATCATATCCTCCCTCTGATTAGGGATAATGAGAATACCTTAAGTATGAGGTAAACACCTCAAACTTAATTACCATGATGTAGGATTAAGATCATTAACCTACTTGTCATTATTTAGATGTTTTTTGGTGTTTTTGTTTTAGTGTTAAGTAATGAGTTTAAGCCATAATCAAGGATTTAGTGGACTCATTACACCATCCTAATGGAAGGATAATAGATGAGAACACTTAAGCTGAGGAAGATACCTCAACTTAATCCATGATTAGGGATTAACCTCATGTCAAAAAAAGCCTTTATTAAAGTGGATTTTAATTAATGGTAAGATTAAGAAGTGGATTTTATGGTTTGTAAGACAACTTGAGGGGGACTTGTCCATTAACACTAGGGTTAGTCCTTCTTAACCAATCAAGGAAGAATTAGAACCCTAATGCAAGGCCCAAGTTATAATCTATTGTCTTAGTGATTATTAAGATGGATTGATTAAGAGGTTTAAACAAATTAAGGGTTTAACACTTAGGATTAAAGTTATACACTCCATCCTAAGAGAAGGATGCAGGCATAACCCTAATCACAAAGTCTTAAAACCTTAAAGGTTTAGTCTCTGATTATGAGATGAGAAGAGAGACACAAAGAAGACACAAAGGTAAAAGCTAAAGGGGGACTAATAAAAACCCTAATTATTGTCATGCTTGGATGTTCCTATGGTTTGTAAGGCTTGCAAGAGATCTTCAGAGAAGCCACCAATGGAAGAAGCAGATGAAAGGAGGAGAAGCAGAAGAAACAAGGTAACTTACTTCACTGGAGAAGATACGTTACTTGAAGAAAGAAAGTGAATGATGAACATGAATGAGCAAGCTCACTCTAAGGCAAAGAAAAATGCAGCAATGATGCAAAAGAAGAATGAGAAGAGAAATGAGAAGTGAAGGCAAATTCACTTCTCAAATTACTTACCACCTGAAAAGATTAGCATAAAGAAAGGAATGAAATGAAAATGAAATGTATACAAAGATGCAAACCAAAACCAGAAGCATAAACACGATGCAAATGATGCTATGAGATGATGCAAAGACATGTCAAGTGTTATGAATGATCATACAAGAGATGAGAATGCAAATGAAGCATGTAGGAAGCATGAAAGTTCATGAAAGTTCATGGAATGAAATGAATGCAAATCATGGCAAATGAATGAGGAAATGATCAAGCATGGTTCTAATGTGTCTTAAGATGTCTAAGATGACATGTGAATGCATTAAATGTCATGGCAAGCTCATTGTATGAGTGCATATGCAAGATGTATGCAAATGAACATGAGAAATTAGGGTTTTAATGCAACATGAGATGCAAAAGTCAAAAACAGAAGAAAAACATAAGATAAAAAATTACAAATGAACTCAAAGGAACCCTAACCCCATATGATATCACACCCCAGAGGAGGAGGTCTAACTCTTAACCTAAAGAAAGTTGTGATTTTTCTAAGTTATATAGGGTTTTAAGGTACCTTAAGAGGAAAAATGCAAATCAAATAAAAAATGAAAGATAAATTTGTGACAAAAATATGCTAGACACTACATGCTATATGAAGATCAATGCAAAAAGAATCAATGTCATACCATTCATGGTTAGGCAGAAAAGAATTCTTGAAGTTAGGGTTCAAAAATAGGATTTTTATGAACCCTAAATTCAAGAAAATTGTCAAGATTGATTCAAAACCAAAAAGAAATTTGTATGAATGGTTTGAAAATGTTTCTAAATGTCCTAAGATGCAATGTGAATTTTTATTGGAATTTTCAGAAACCTAAATGATATTTTAATTAATTACTTTCCATTAATTAATTAAAATAAACATTTAAATATTTTTAAAATGGGTTTTTAATGCAAAAAAATAAAATAAAAATGTTTTCTGGTTGAGAAAAATATTTGAATTAAAAATGCAGAAGGAAAATATTTTTTAGAATTTTCTATGTATTTTAAATTAATTATGCAAAACAAATGGTAAAAAATGAAATAAAAAATGAATTAATGGGAAGTAGGCTGATCCAAGGGACAAGATTCAAAGTTGAGGGGGCGGGAGTTGACTGGCGCCATATCCATGGGCTGGAATTCAAATCAGGTTAATTAATTAACTAAACCTAATTAATTAAATTAAATGGAAATTAGAAGTTAATGAGGTGATCTGGTCCATTCATTACACGCGGGAAACCTAATCTAAGGGTTGAGATTCAAAATTACACTAATTAATCAGCTAACCCTAATTAGGGCAAACAAACCTCAGACGACCGGAACAGTGGTTCCGGTCGTCTTCTCCGGCGAACCCTCAAGAACAAAATCTTCCCTAGGTCATTTCTGGAGCTCTAAAGCTCCAGATCAACTCCTCTCACCTTCCTAAACCTAAATATAACCTCAAAACAAATTTATCATGGCTCAAAATCAAGATTCGAAGAAGAACATAAAAACGGTGAAACTTTCAGAAGTTCATGAAATCCTCAATACGCAACCATTTTTAAAAATAAAAGCATCAGCATGATCAGCATAACATAAGGATCATTCTAAGAACTTAAAATAGAATTTCTGGAAAAAAGTTTGAAGAGGTTACCTGAGCTTGAGCTTCCTCAGTTTGAAGCTTCTGAACCTCCGCTCTTGTGCAAAAACACTCCAATGATCCTCCTGATGATGCTTTGATGATTGGAAGAAGTTTGTTATGGCTGGTTTGAGAGCTTTCACTCTTGCTGGTCAAAAATCGTGTTTTTGGCTATGGGGGTTTTTTGGTTGCAATGAAGGGTGGGAAATGATCCTTTGATGAAGCTGAGTTGATTGGTGAAAAAAGTTTTGAGTTTGAGTGAGTGTGCTGTGTGTTTCGAAAGTTTTTGCAAATGGGGTGAGTTTGGAGAGCTTTAGGATTCTGTGGTTTCAGGCTTGCTTGTTGTGTGTTATGAGTTCCATAATGCTTGCATATGATGCTGTGATTGGTCAGAGGAGTTGGTGTGGCATAGTGTGATTGGTATGGGTGTTTTTGCACAAAGTCAACAAAACTTGTACTTGAGGTATGGGCTCTTGTGCAGCTAGCTTTTTGGCTTGTCTTGGTTCAGCAGAGATCAAGGAGAGCCATAGAGTGCATTTTGTGGTGATTCAGCAAGTTTGTGAAAGGTTTTGTGTCATTTTGCAATTTTCATGAAGTTTGGCCCTTTTGTGATTTCTTGATGGGCAAGGCATGAAAACTTGAAATTCTTGGGCAAATTATGACTTTTAGGCAATGCACTATGTTGGTATGATACATAGAAGTGTATTAGAAGTCACAAAATGGTTTGGCAAGTGGTTTTGCAAAAATCCCTCTTTGGTGCATTCTTGAAAATTATAAGATTTTTGCCAACTTTGAAAGATCATAACTTGGGTTCCACAATGAATTAGAACTTGTTCTTATACTTTTTGAAAAGGGAATGATCCAATCTACAACTTTCATGACCAATAATTTTTCATTTGAAGCATTTTTGGTTGAGAAAGAGGAGGTTGAAAAACTTTCCCAAAATGGAAAGTTTACATTACAAGTCATTTCCATTTTTGGCAACTTTTGGTTTAGCTCACTTTTCTTCAATTTTGTGAACTTACAAGCACTTCAATGATCAAATAAAGATCATATAACTTCAATTTGATGAAAAATCCACTTTGGTTCCATTGTTGGGGGCCTCAGACGCCTTGATTTTGTTCTGACTTGCTCAAGAAGTTACCCAGTGAACAAATGACTTCCACAATGAATTTCTTCATCAAACTTGGTACACATGATACTTATAACATATTGAGACTATTAGAAACAAGAATGACCAAAATTTTTGGAGTTATGGCCTCTGAAACCAAAACCCTAATTTCAGGTCATCTGTGTAGTGAAACCCTAGCTCTGCTTCCATGTTTCCAAGTTCTTGTGATTCTTTGACTTCCTTGATCTTTGAGGGATATAATATGATGATAGAACACACATGGACCCTATTGTAATGATTGGAGACCTTTGGAGTGGCTCAGATGGATCCTTGGATTGCTCAGATCACAAACCCTAGGTGCAGATGAACTTGAACTAATGCAGTGAAACAAAAATGCAATATGAAATGGTATGCTTAAACTAATGCAAATATGAAAGATCACAAGCCATGGTGTGAACTTAGTGAGGGAAAATTTGGGGTGTTTACAGCTGCCCCTATTCAAACATGAGTTAGCTGTGCAGGATGTAAGCGCCTGGCTTATCAGACAAACAAGATAACTTGTGGTTGAATACCAAAGACAGTCCAAAATCTGCACTCGCTGGGGATTAAGAAGAAAATGGATATAAATTGTAAAAGATGGTATAGTATGAGTATGAGGTGCAGGCGATGGAGGACGACCATCGAGCAGAGGACGACTGCTGGGGATAAAGCGGTAAGTAAAGCAATGACGGGGACGGCCGACAAGCTGGGGAAATAAAGTGGTCATGATGGGGACGACCATCAAGTAAAGTAACAAGGTTCTCTGGGGATTGCAGTAAAGGCGATGATGGAGATGACCATCAGGTTTGCAAAGTAAAGGTAAACAATGATGGGGACGACCATCGATTTAAAGAATAAATGAAATATTGATGAGGGAAGGTCATCAAAGGTGAAGGACGATCACCTAGCAGGGGACGACTGCTCTTTATCACGACATAGGACGAATGTCGGATAGAAAAGGTCGACGATAGGGACGGCCATCGGATAAGCATGATGAAGGACGATCATCAAGAGGTGAAGGACGATCACCTAGCAGGGTACGGTTGCTCTCGGGGTTTATCATGACATATGACGAATGTCAGATAACAAGATCAACGATGGGGACGACCATCGGATAAAATGATGAAGGACGATCATCAAAAGGTGAAGGACGATCACCTAGCATGGGACGACTGCTAAATATCATGACATATAACGAATGTCGGATAGAAAGGGGTTCCAATAATGGAGACTCTGCTGGGGAAAGGATGAGGGACGGTCATCCAAAGGTGAAGGACGATCACCTGGCAGGGGACGGCTGCCGAAAGTATCACGACATAGGACGGATGTCGGATAGAAGAAAAGTTATTTTGCTGGCGACTTACTGGGGAATGGTAAACACGGAGGAGTGCTTACGCTTTCCAGAATAAAAGGTATAAGTGTTTTGACGCTGTGTATAGATTAAAGATGCGGACGATCATCCTTAAGACCATGATACAGACGAGTATCGGTAGAAACAAACGCTGACGCATGTTCAGAGATGATGGTACGGACGAGTACCAACTGGTTAACAAAGAACACAGACGAGTGTCGAATCTGTGGGGAATAAGTGTATACACAAAATACGGATGAGTATCTGTATAAGTATGAACAAGTATTGTGAAGTATGGGCAAGACACGGACGAGTGTTCTACTTGCTGGGAGAAGTTTGACACAGACGGGTGTCAGAAGAGAAAGTGTATAAGTTAGTGTAAAAGGTGTTCTGGAAACCTCTGGGGATAGGATGACACGGACGAGTGTCAAAAGGAGTATATTATAAACAAGTGTTTGGTTTGCAACAAGTGTTGAGGCAACCGTGCTGGGGAAGGTGACACAGACGAGTGTCAAAAAGGTGTGTAGAGGTTTCTGTATTCAAAGAGGATGTTTGTGGCTTATCTGCAGGGGATGATATGACACGGACGAGTGTCGAAGGTATACATGAACATGTATTTGTGTTGGAGAGTGGAAAGGGGACGCTTTGGCTTTCTGTTGGGGAGATGACACGGACGAGTGTCAACAAGAACACGTATTTGTATTTGAGGGTGAAAAGGGATGCTTTGGCTTTTACGTGCAAGGGATGTATTTTGTATATTGCTGATGAGGCACGTTGGTATTTACAGGGGACTGGCTCGAACCTGACTTGTGATCATACAATATGTTTGATTTTTGCCGTAATGCTCCGTATTAAACGGAATGCTACGCTTTGTGGGGAAAATGATGCGAATGCTATGATTATGCAAAAGAGACCGATCCAGGATTTGGATCCCGCTGCCGTGGAGATCTCTGGCTGATCTACTTGGAAGGATATCCCAGCTGGGGATGAGATCATTGGTAGATCTGATAAGATATATAACTCCGCTTGGGGAAATAGATCACTGATAGACCTATCTTTGTAATGAGGAACCCAGCTAGGGAGGAGGAAGCTTCCGTCACTTTGTTGTGTGAGAATTTCAGACATTGCTCTTCTGGGTAGAGGCTGGAACTCTGTGGGGAGTTGATTCTTCTGTCTTTGAGAGACTTAGCACTCTGCTCGGGGGATAAAATATCATTGGATGATCTTCTTAGAGCTTTCTGTGGGGATCCCGGCTGGGGATGAGGATGCTTTGACAACTCTGTTGGGAGAAGCATTTTAGATGCTGCTTGGAGAAAATGCTGGGGAAGTGATGCTGGCATGCCCCATGTTGCGTATTTGAATACCTGCAACCTGTTAAGACAAAGAAACGCACGAGTGTCCCGAAGTATCCCATACCGGATTCCGTCATAGGAGTTAGATATTCCTGAGAGTAAATATGTTTTCTGCAAGCATTTATTAACAATGGCTCATTTGTTTTATGCGAATATTATATCATGGATGTTGGACATTTTGCAAACGAAACAAAAATGTACGAAATGAGATGTGACTGAAAGTCTGATTTTATTAATCTGGGTACCCTGAATTGGCAAATACAGTTAAAGAAACAGATCCCCTGAAATGAGGAGATTGTTACAAATTGAGAAAAGTAAAAGTGTTGGAAATGTTGATGACGCTTCAGCGAGCTTCCTTTGCTATGATCTGTATGACCTTGACGTTCTTCTCATCTTGCTTTCTGAAGAAGGCTGATTCTGACCGATGCTTTAACCTTTCGAAGCTTGCCGTGCTATAAGTAATACAGACGAATTCAGAATGCAGTTGTTCGCTTATTCCCTAATTTTGCGTGGATCGCCCTTTCGGGTTTTCAATCCACAGGGATATCCATTTTTGCCTGAGCTGTCCAATGCAGCTTTTCAACTCAGCGGGTGTACATTTTTTGATTTTCCCCTTATTTTTGCCCGAGTCATTTATTCTGTTTTTGACTCGCCGGGATGCCCTATTTTTGCCTGGACTTATATTCTGTTTTTATGTCCAGCGAGTCATTTTATACGAAGTATTTTTTAACTGCATCTGAATTCACAGGGGACATGAAATCTTCACCATCCCAAGTAGTGAGCATCAGTACTCCACCGGAGAAAACCTTCTTTACTATGAATGGACCATCATAATTCGGAGTCCATTTTCCCCTGTGGTCTGTATGAGGAGGAAGAAGTCTCTTCAGCACAAGATCTCCCACTTGGTATTCCCGAAGCCTGACTTTCTGATCGAAGGCTTTCTTCATTCTTCTTTGATATAGCTGCCCGTGACAGATTGCAGCTAATCTCTTTTCTTCGATCAGATTCAGTTGATTGTACCGAGACCGGACCCATTCAGTTTCATTCAACTTTACGTCCATCAATACCCATAAGGAGGGTAATTCAACTTCAACAGGTAGGACTGCCTCCATACCATACACAAGCTGATACGGTGTTTCCCCAGTGGATGTTCTGATTGAAGTTTGATACCCATGCAAGGAAAATTGTAGCATTTCATGCCAATCTTTGTATGTAACCACCATCTTTTTCACAATCTTCTTGATGTTTTTGTTAGCTTCCTCGACAACGCCGTTCATCTTTGGCCTGTAAGGAGAAGAATTGTGATGTTGGATTTTGAAGTCCCGGCACAGTTCGACCATCATTTTGTTGTTCAAATTGGAACTATTATCAGTAATGATCCGCTCGGGTACTCCGTATCGACAGATGATATCTCTTTTCAGAAATCTGGCTACCACTTGTCTGGTGACATTTGCATACGAAGCTGCTTCCACCCATTTGGTTAAGTAATCAATGGCTACCAGGATGAATCTGTGGCCATTTGAAGCAGTTAGTTCAATCTTCCCAATCATGTCAATGCCCCACATGGCAAAGGGCCAAGGTGAAGACATTATGTTCAAAGGATTTGGAGGCACATGCACTTTGTCTGCATAAATTTGGCATTTGTGGTACTTCCTGGCATAGGCACAACAGTCTGCATCCATTGTGATCCAGTAGTAACCTGATCTTAACAATTTCTTAGCCATTGCATGTCCTCAAGCATGGGTACCAAACGATCCTTCATGCACCTCGTGCATCAGCAAGTCTGCTTCTTTCTTATCAACACATCTGAGAAGCACCATGTCGAAGTTACTCTTGTATAACGAACCATCAGCATTCAGGAAGAAACTACCAGCCAGCTCCTCAATGTCTTCTTATCATTGGATGATTCCCCAGGTGGGTATGTATGATCCTCTAAGAAGCTTTTGATATCATGGAACCAAGGCTTGTCATCTTTAGCAATGTCCACAGAGAATACGTATGCTGGTCGGTCAAGTCTGGATACCGAAATCTGAGGCACATAATTGGTAGTCTGAACCTTGATCATGGAGGAAATGGTAGCTAAAGCATTTGCGAACTGATTTTCGTCTCGAGGGATGTACTCAAGTTTGAGTGTTGTGAAAAAAGTCAATAATCTCCTCGTATAGTCACGGTATGGAATCAGATGCTCTTGGTGAGTATACCATTTGCCGTTGGTTTGATTGATTACCAAAGCTGAATCTCCAAATACAGTTAAAGTCTTGATCCTGAGGTTAATGTCTTCCTCAAGACCCATGATACAGGCTTCGTTTTCAGCTTCATTGTTAGTGCATGCAAAAGTGAGTTTTGCCGAGAAAGGCATATGAACTCCTTTCGGTGTAATGAGCACTGCACAAACTCCACGCCCATTCATATTAACAACCCCATCAAACATCATTGTCCATTCTTCTTCTGGGTCAGGCCCTTCAGTGTGAACAGGCTCTTCATGATCTTTTGCTTTTATGTACATAATGTCTTCATCTGAGAAGTCAAATCTCATTGGTTGGTAATCATCAATGGGTTGCTCAGCTAAATAGTCAGACAATACACTGCCTTTGATGGCCTTTTGAGAAGTGTACTGAATGTCATACTCTATCAGAATCATTTGCCATCTTGCAACCCTTCCGGTAAGTGATGGCTTCTTAAATATGTACTTGACTGGATCCATATTTGAGATTAACAAGGTAGTGTGGGTCAACATATACTGTCTTAGTCGGCGAGCAGCCCACGCTAAAGCACAACAAGTTTTCTGGAGCAGTGAATAACGTTGTTCACAGTCGGTAAACTTTTTGCTTACGTAGTATATTGCATACTCTTTTCGACCAGACTCGTCATGCTGGCCCAACACACACCCTATTGATTCTTCTAATACTGTCAGATACATTATTAGAGGTCTTCCTTCAACTGGAGGCATAAGAATTGGAGGTTCTTGTAGGTACTCCTTGATTTTGTCAAAAGCCTTCTGACAATCTTCGTTCCACCTGACCGTTTTTTCTTTTCTTAACAGTTATAACAGAGGTTCACAGGTTGCAGTAAGATGAGATATGAACCTTGAAATGTAGTTCAATCTACCCAAGAACCCCAAAACTTCCTTTTCAGTCCTAGGTATAGGCATCTCCTGAATGGCTTTGACTTTGTCAGGATCAACTTCAATTCCTTTTTCACTTACAATGAATCCCAGCAGCTTATCGGAACGTACCCCGAATGTGCACTTGTTGGGGTTTAACTTCAGCTGATACTTTCTCAGACGCTTGAACAACTTCAGCAGATTTACCAGATGATCCTCTTCAGTGAGGGACTTGGCAATCATATCATCCACGTAGCATTCAATTTCTTTGTGGATCATGTCGTGGAATAATGTCACCATAGCCCGTTGATAAGTAGCACCGGCATTCTTCAGCCCGAATGACATTATCTTATAACAAAATGTGCCCCAAGGTGTAATGAAGGTTGTCTTCTCCATGTCTTCGGGTGACATCCTGATCTGATTATACCCTGAAAAACCATCCATGAAGGAAAATACCAAGAACTGAGCTGTGTTGTCAACCAATACATCAATGTGAGGTAAAGGGAAATCATCCTTCGGGCTAGCTCTATTCAGATCCTGATAATCCACACATATCCTTACTTTGCCATCCTTCTTAGGCACTGATACAATATTAGAGACCCACGGTGGGTAACTAGTTACAGCAAGGAAACCGGCGTCCCACTGTTTTTTTACTTCTTCTTTAATCTTCATAGCCATATCCGGACGAGTACGGCGTAACTTCTATTTCACTGGAGGACAATCTTCTTTCAAAGGCAGCTTTTGCATAACAATGTCAGTATCCAGACCTGGCATGTCTTGATAGGACCAAGCAAAGACGTCAACGTGCTCTCGAAGCATGTCAATAAGTTGTTCCTTTACTGAATCTTACAGACTGGCCCCGATCTTTACTTCTTTCAAGTCTTCTTCGGTACCAAGATTAACTATTTCAACCTCCTCCTGATGAGGAGTAATCACTTTCTCTTCCTGCCTCAACAACCTGGCTAACTCTTCCGGTAACTCATAGTCTTCTTCAACCCCTTCATCAGCTTGATTAATCGGATTGTCAAAGTCATACAAGGTCATAGCGGTGCTGTTGTCGGTGCAATTTGGAGGATGATTTCTGCAAGGATTGAGATTGGTTCGTTTTAGTGATAAGTTTTAATCTTGTTTAGAAAAAGTGAAAATGAAGTTATTTATTTTGAAAACATTGCCATTTTATTGTTTTGTACAAAAGTGAAAAATGAAAAGACAGTGATCGAAAAAGAGACTCGTTTGCAAAAGATGTCTGATATTCATTGATTAATCATTTGCACAAAATTACAATATGGCCCTATTACAAAATGAGTCCTGACACCTTGGGCAAGATGCAGGACTTGATGCATGCTAAAAAGACAGGAAATAATAATTACTCTGCAGGAGTAACCCTTATAATTTCCTGGTAAGACCAGTTAAGGACTTGGTTCCCCGGGATCCTTGGACGTATCCAGCTCTCCAGGTTGCGGTCGCTTTCCTCCTCGTCTTCCAGACTGTTCACAGCATCTGGGGTGAGCATCCCCCCACTGACAAATTTGGGCTCCTTTGCAGCTTCTGATTGATCTTGTCGGATTGGTCTGTAACCCAACCCGAATCTATCTTCCTTCTTTTCCACTGGCAACAGCTTACCCCAACCTTGAGCAGTACTTTCTTCAACAACCTTCCGGGCTTGCTGATAAGAGATGATTGAAGTTCCCATCCTGTCCTCCTAGGATGCAGCCAAAACTCCAGTAGCTTCATTAACATTTAGGGCCTCAAACCCTTGGCTCATTGTCTCATGGATTTCACCATCCATCTCAATATACTTGTAAGTAGCCAGATGGCTAACAAATATGTCTTCCTCACCACAAATGGTGATAATCTGTCCTTCCCATTCGTACTTCAGTTTCTGATGAAGGGTCGATGTTACTGTGCCTGCAGCGTGAATCCAGGGTCGACCTAGCAAACATCTGTATGCCGGTTGTATGTCCATCACATAGAAAATGGTCTTGAATACTTGTGGACCGATTATCACTAGCAACTCCACCTCTCCCAGAACAGACCTTTTAGAGCCATCAAAAGCCCGGACCACAAGATTACTTGGCCGGAGAGCTATCCCATCATACTCAAGCTTGACAAGAGCCTTCTTGGGTAAGACATTGAGTGAGGACCCAATGTCTACGAGAACATGAGATAAGACAGCTCCTTTGCACTCCAAAGTTATATGCAAGGCTTTGTTGTGGAGACGTCCTTTTGAAGTTAAATCAGCATTAGTGAACCCTAGCCCATGGCTAGTGTTGACATTTGATACTACTGTTTCCAACTGATTTACAGTGATCTCTTCTGGCACGTAGGCAGCATGCAAAACTTTGAGAAGTGCATCCCGATGGGCTTCGGAACACAACATCAGTGATAGGATTGAGATCTTTGAAGGAGTCTGGTGGAGCTGGTCCATAACTTTATAGTCACTACTTTTAATGATTCTCATAAACTCATCCACATCTTGATCGAAGGATGATTTATGAGTTTCCTTTGGCACAGATTCTTCCGGTATCACACTATTCCCCTTGGCTCTGGTAGCAGCTTCGGCCTCTGAATTGGTTTTGGGGACTTGTGATGCAAAGAGACGTCCGCTTCAGGTGAAGCCTCCGCCTCCCCCAACATTATCCACTTGGGGAGTGAGAACTGGAGAATCAAGAAGGACTTTCTCTCTATTGCAGTATAGATCAGCACCATAATGCCATGGTATAGCACTGTCTTTGTCATATGGGATCGGCCCGGGCACCGTGACGGTGACTGGGCTTACTGCAGCTGTTGTTGGGACTACAATGGTCTGTGGATCATAAAAGATTTTTACAGGACCTCTGGTGGGTGTAGGTGAAGGTGAATTGAAGCTTTGTTGAGATTGTTGATGATTTTGCTGAAAGTTGTTGGAACTTGGGACCGTTTCCGGGTCATAATAGATTGTGACAGTGGAAACATCATTATTGGTTGTTGAAGTTGTAGCCGAATCAGTTGGAACAATGGTTGTTGCATTTGTAGAAGAATCGGTTGGTGTTGACAAAAGAGTTGTTGGTGTTGTAGAAGCTGTGGTTTTAATTTGCAAAATGCCTTCTCTGATTAAGTTATTGATGCCTTTCCTCAAGCTGGCACACCCATTCTCAGAAAGTTTGCATAATTCGCAACAGGCCTCACAACCTGGAAACACTTGGCACTTTAAAAGCTGGGCTTTAACCTAGGCCAGAGGTGTTTGAATACATGCAATGTTTTCTATTAAACTCATGGGAGAGCCATCCTCTACAGCATTAATCCTTGGTCCACTGTGGCTTGGCATAGGATTCTTCATCACATTGGGAGGAGGTGTAAAGTTCAGGGCTTTTGAATCTACCAGATCCTGAACCTTCATATGCAGAGCTCTGCATTTTTCCGTAGAGTGGCTAGGTGCGTTGGAATGAAAAGCACACCTAGCTTTGGCATCATAGTTTCTTGGAAGGTTTTGAGGATCAGGTGGAGCCAATGTCCTCAACTCAACAAGATTGAGCTTTAGGAGTTGTGGCAGCAGTGTAGCATATGGCATAGGAATGGGGTTAATTACCCGGTTGACCTGAGATGGTTGTTGTTGAAACGAGCGCTATTGTTGATTGTTGTTGTTGTTGTATGATCTCTGTTGTGGAAACTGTTGTTGTGGTGGGAAGTGTTATGGTTGTTGAGCATACTGAGGAGGTGGAGCAGGGATAGTAACAGCAGCAACTGTCCTGGGTAAGTATTGGGGTCTCCCTCTTCCCATGTGCACAGAGTTTGTCCACCAGCTCTACGGGGCCCAACAAATGGTTTTCTTGTACTGCTTGAACTGGCACCGTTATCAGAGATCTTTCCCATCTTCAATAGGCTCTCTATTCTTTCCCCAGCTATCATCACATCTGCAAAGCTGGTGGAAGAGAATGCAGCCAATCTGTCAATGTATGTTCCTTGAAGAGTATTCATGAACATGTCTGCCATTTCCCTTTCAGACATGGGTGGTTGAACTGCAGCAGCAAGTTGCCTCCACCTTTGGGCATATTCCCTGAAGCTTTCACGGGAGGATTGAGACATCCCCATCAGGAGGGTCCTGTTTGGAGCCATGTCCAAGTTGTACTGATACTGACGAATAAAAGCTTCATCCAAGTCCTTCCAGTTTCTTACTGTGGCTCTAGTTAGGTGGGAATACCATTCTCGGGATGCCCCTGTTAGACTATCCTCGAAGTAAAACATCCACAACGTTTCGTCCATGGTGTATGCTTTTAATCTTCCCAAGAATGACGGAAGGTGGGTGCGTGGGCAGGATGTGCCATTATATTTTTCAAAACACGGGGGTTTGAACTTGTGAGGAATTCTCACTCCTTCCACCAGTCCCATGTCCATTACATCAAATCCTAGGGAATTCTGGGATTCAAGAGACCTCAACTTCTCAGCAATCTCATCCAATCGATGGTCGTAAACTTCGTCCCCAACCCCAACAACTTTAAACTGCTCCTCTTGAGGATCCTCTTGCAAGATCCTACCTCCGGTAGTGTTACCCTGAGTATTCCTTATGGCATTAACTTTTGGGTTTAGATGAGGCCCAAACTCTGGTGGATCAGTGCGAGGCTGCACGTGATCGTTGTTACTGGTACCTCCTGTACCTGGATGGTGTTCTTCAGGAGTTTGTCTCTCAACCAATACCCTCAGTCTTTCCTGGCTCTGAGCTAAACCAGTCATTACAGTCATGAATTGGGTCATCTGATTCCTCATCTCAACCCTCTCATTTGCCATTTGGGTCCTTACTTCATTCAGGTCTTGCTAAACTTGATCCATCTGGAGTCCCGGAAGGTTGTTTCTTGTCGGGTACTGGTGTATTCTGTTGATAGGGAACACTCTTCTGCGAGCAATGTTTCCTGAAACCACAACAAAGTGAGAAACAACAATAAACAAAAGCCTACAAAACAAAGAAAATGTTAGTATGCAATGCAATGTGCTTATTTGTCTTCCAAGGGTATCCAGTTTGGTTCTTTGGTTTTGACCTTTCCAGACCTCGAGGAAATGCTGATGATGTTGATAGATAAAGCCCACCATAAATAATACAAACGGATATACAAAGATGTGAAAATACATAGTTTGATTACAACACATCCCCATGGTGGGTCAAAATATAACAACAAAAGAAAAAGTACAATAAAAAGCAAAGAAGTACAAGCAAAAAAAAAAAAAAATCAGACATCCAATCCAAAGTCATGCTCCCTGACTTCCTTCAGGAGGGCCTCAGTCACTGGACCCACTGGGTGCTCTGTAATAGTCCTGATGAGGAGATTCCTGGTAGCAATAGCATTGGTCAACTTCTTATGCTTATCCTGATCCTTTGACATCTTCAACCCCGCCCAGAGTTTCAATTCAGATATCTCTCTCTGTGCTGCCAATAATGCCTCCTGATGCTTCCTCTCACTAGCCTCCAACTGGTCTATCTTAGCTTGGGTTCTCTGATCTTCTTGTGCACGGGCCTCAGTGATCCTGATCCACCTATCCTGGCTTTCCTCCAGATAATTCTCTTCCCTAGCTTTCTGAGTCTTTGCTTCCTTGCAAGCATTCTTTAGTACTAACTCCCCTGAACTTGCCTTCCTGGTGTATTCATCTGTCCTCTCAATTTTGGTCAAATGCTCAATTCTGAGCCTTTCCAATCTTTCATTATCTAAACGGCTGTCATTTCTCTCCCAGAGAGTCTTCTTCAAGGCTTCAGCTAGCTGAGTGTTCCTCTCTTTCAGCTTTTCAAACTCTTCCAGCCTAACAGTAGCTGCAGGTTGTACTGTAGAAGGTCCAAGTGTATCTTCCAAGGTGAAAGGCATCCGGGTGATCTGAGCTCTGGTACGGGACCAATCAGAATACTGTGCTGAAGCAATGTTGTTGCACTTGCCAAGGATGGCCGTCCCCTTGGTCTGAATGTTATCCCAAGCCCAGGCAGCTTGTCTGACAACAACAGAGTTAGGTTGGATTTCACAATAGAGAGTCTCAGCCAAATCTTGTCCTATGGGAGGATGAACCAAAGCATATCCCAATTGTCTCTTAAACAGTAAAGGGTTGTAGTTGATGCAACTTTTCACTCCTATCAAAGGCACATTAGGATATTTCCCATAGCTAGTAATAATGTCCTTGCCTTTGGTGCTTTGAGTGCACCATCTGATGTCATCTGATGTCAAGGCAATGAATCTCTTAGCCCAATTCTTCTGCTGATGAGGGTTCAAGAAGGTATCTGATTTTGGCAAGTGTCTTAGCAACCAAGAGTAATAAAGAGGAGCACAACATCTGACCAGTCTTCCTCTTTTCTTTTCATTTCTCTGGAGTACTGAGTAGTAGAAGTCTCCAAGCAAGGTAGGAACTGGGTTCCTCAGCAAGAACAGGTGGATGGAATTCTTACTCACAAACTTTGGCTCATCTGCAAACAAAATAACCCTATATATACTGAGGGCTAGAAGTGCACAAACAACCTTCCATTCTCCTATTGTAGCATGCAGGGTAGCCTGGGAAATCAAGAAGTCTAGGTAGAGGCCTGGAACTCCAGCCTTGGTTGTCATGTTCTGATCAGTGAGGGCAGGCTCCAAATGCAATGCCCTGGCTATGTCTTCATTTCTGGGAGCAGTCATCTCTGGGTTAAAAGGAATCCCTCTCCTGATAGGAACCCCTAACAACGAGGAAAACTCTTATAGCAAAGGTCCCAACTGGAAATCAGGGAATGTGAAGCATCTGAGTGGAGGATCATAGAACTGTAAGCAAGTATGGATCATGCTCCTCTAAGATGCATCAAGATCCACGACCATGTCCAGTATGCCCCCATAATGCTCTCTGAATAGTGAGATATGGTCAGATGTAATGAGGGACTGGACCTGCCTGATGCCAGTCAGGGTGGACTCAAAAAAGTGGTAAGTGATGTTGCTCTTTCTTGAAGTGTCCATGGATGCTGGTGAAGAAACTGAGAACAACTACTGATGAAAATCACTGAGGGAGATGCTGGAGGTAAGGCTCTGAAAAACTGATGAAGGTGCTGGAGAAGAAAACTGAAGTAGTCTGAGCAGCAGAAGGTGAAATTCTGTGATCAGGTATGAGATGTCGAATGAGATGTTTAAACACTTGAAGACTTAACTAAAACTTAAAGTGCAAGAAAATTAAACAACACAGGAATTTGTTAACCCAGTTCAGTGTATAACCACACTTACATCTGGAGGCTACCAAGCCAGGAGGAAATCCACTATAAGTAATATTAATTCTAGACTTAAACCACCCAGTTTAATCTTTCACTTAATATCTACCCAATGCAATTTCTACCTAAGACACAACTTAGATATGAGTACCAACTCACTCCCCCTCAATCACACAGTGATCTTGTTTACAAGTTTAATAAAATTGAAGTCATACTTCAAACAAAAACAACTTGATCTTACTTCACAGTTTCAATCAAGACACAAATACACTTTTGCTTAAAAGCTCATAAAGTGGTACAATAAAAACAACCTGCTATTAAAACACAAAACACTCTATTTTGTCTTCTGAAATTCGTGCTCTATTCTGAGAGTTTCTGTTGCTTAAATAGGTGTTTGGATTTTGGGCTTTTTGTAGGTTTATCCAATCCTAAAACGCATGCTGCTTCCACCTTGAATTAGGGTTTGTTACTTCCTAGATTCTAGGTGATTCAGTTGTTCTGATTATGCTGAAGACATATAACAATACTCCCTACAGATGCGCCTTATTCTGTTTTATCCATCCATAATTAATTCCAGATAACTTTCCTTAATTCACTCAGTTCTGTTAGTCATTAATTAATTCTGGTAGCAGGTTTGAGATGTCACAACATCTGTTGGGACATCCTGAAAAACTGAACTTACTTCATTTACTGTTACAATGTCACAACATCTGATGTGACATCCTGTAAACTGAACTTACTTCATTAACTGATACAATGTCCCAACATCTGGTGTGACATCCTGAATTAAGTTCATTTACTTATACTCTGTTTGATATTGTCCCAACATCTGATAGGACATCCTGAACTGAATTCAACATTTCTTGTTGGTCAAAAATTCTGCCAATTCTAAACATCTACAAACTCCCCCTTTGGCTAATTTTTGGCTAACATACTTTCCTGATTATCAGAGTGCAGCAGAAGTTCTTTTATTAGAGTACAACAGTTCTTTTCTGTTGAGTCATGTGAGAGTTTACTCCCCCTCAATTCTACCTTTGTTCAGACTTGTTGCAACAGAAATTTTGTATTAAAATCACAATTTTAGTTCAGAAGCAAACAAAAGTTTTTCATTAATCAGTAATCAGCATCATACATTGTTGTTGTTGTTCAGTTCTCCCCCTTGTTAGACATAAATTTGGGGCCAAAGTTACTAATTCAAAATTACAATGCAGAAGTAGTCATTACAAATTCCTCACATACAGGTTTCACTCAGACTCCTCATAATCAGTTTCTTCCTCTTCCCCAGTCTCCTCATCAGAAGCAGCAGTTTTATGAGCACTTTCTTCACTTTCCAGCCTTTGGATAATCTCCTCAAGCTTCTGCTTCCTTGCATCCAGTTCTTTGCAAGTGATCTTCAGCTCAGCAATCAAGGCAGCTTTGGAGATTGGAGACTTTGCCTTTGAAGGACCAGCAGATGTCCCAGAGGGAGCTTCAACATCAGCTGCATGATGACTCAAGAACAGCTTGTAGTGGAAGGCCAGAGGGCTTTCTCTTTTGCAAATTGTGTCCTTCTCAGTGAGGATACCAGGATACTGACTCAGCATTATTCCACACAGCAAGGAAGGGAAGGCAATTGGCAGCTTTGTTGCAGATGATCCAGCATGCTTCAATGTCTGATCAAAGATATAAGCTCCAAAATCCAGCTTTGTTTGGGTGCCCACAACATATATGAACCTGCCCAAACCAGTTGCTATTGAGGAGGTATGATTGGTAGGGACCCAGTTTGCAGTGCCAATCCTATGCAGCATGGCATACTTCCTTGTCAGCATGCTAACAGATAGCTTCCCTTTGACTGGCCAAGTCTTGACCTGATTAGCAGTGATAACCTTGCAGACCTGGTTATCAGTCTTCCCTAACTCATTTGGGCCATCAGATTCTCTTCCAAGGTAGTGGTTGATAACCCTAGGAGAGAATTCTACACACCTCCCTCTTACATAGACTTTTCTAAAGTCAGCAGACTTACCATCAGCACAATCTTCTTGGAGGTTGACTATGAATTCCTTGACTAGCAGCTCATAGCAAGGAGAGAAGTTGGAGACAGTTTTGAAAAGGCCAGCAGAAGAGATGAGATCAATTACCTCTGTGCACTCAAGTGCATTACTGCTCAGCTCTCTTTCAAGTGCTACCCTTCTTTGATAAACAAACTTCCATCTATTCACACTTGAAACATGATGGAAGGAGATGTTGTCCAGAGGAGCTTCTGGAACATCAGTTGATGACCTTGAGGGTGCTGGTTTCTTCTTTGGTGGAGATGTTGGGACATCCTCTTCAACATCTGAATCTGGAGGAGTGACAGCTTTCCTCTTTTGTGTTTGCACCTTGCTCCATAGTTTTGTAGGACCAAAGACGAATTTAGCTTTGTCCTTCTTTGGTGTAGCTTGCTTCTTCTCAGGAGTTGCATGTCCTGCATTCTTCTTTTCCTTTCTAGTTCTAAGCCTTTTGGCTATGCTAGGGTTGACAGAAGCAATGATTTCTGTATCAGAATCATGCTCTATGTTCACAACAGGAGGGGTTGAGCAGTCTCCTCTTCAGCAGGTGGATCAACAGAGATTTGATCTTCAGTGGAGGCCTTGTGCTGGTCCTCAGATGTTTCTTCATCACTATCAGTGGAGGCCTTTTTCTGGTTCTCAGATGTTTCATCAGCAGCATCAGATGAGGCCTTTTGCTGGTCCTCAAATGTTTCAACATCTATTGGGACATCCTGTTGAGCAGGAGTGTCCTTTTCAGCCTGAGTTTGTTGATCTTCTTGTGGAGCTGGCATGGTGTTCAGAGGGATAGATATGCCACTTACCACTCTTTGCTCAGATAAGATCCTGTTTACCAGCTCCTTTATGGAATCATCCACATATACAGAAGCTTTTGGAGTGGTATTTGATGATGAAGGCATGCCTTTGGCCTTGCTGAATACATGATCCTTTGCCTTTTTCACAGTAGGGGTTCTTGGTTTTTGAGCAAGAGGAACACTTCCTCTGATTTCGTCCATTGGAGTTGAATCCATGGGTACCACAGAGATGGGGGTTGCATGCACCACATCTTCCTTGTTTAGGATTTCTTCAGAAATGTTAGGGTTTTGGTGATGAGCCATTTTAGAGTGTGGTGAAGAAGGAGATTGAGATTGGTTGAGTTTGATGATCTCTAAAAATTTGCTATAGCAAGCAAGTTGTTGTGAGAGAATGATGAGAAGATGAATAGCTGAAAGTGAGCTGATATTCTTATAAGAGCCGTTACTTGGAGAATTTCTAGGAGTGGAATACACAAGGTGCTTGACCAGACTGGTGTTGCCATCTGGTAATCATGCCACACGATGTCATATGACATGTTGGCACATCTCCATAACTGCTAAATTTCACATAAGCAGATTCCCAATTTACCCCTTAGGTTTTCAAATTGGGTAGCATCCAAGGCTTTAGTAAATATATCAGCCAACTGCAGATTTGTAGCTACATGTTCCAATGATATCACTTTCTCTTCCACAAGATCTCTGATGAAGTGATGTCTGATATCAATATGCTTGGTCCTGCTATGTTGGATAGGATTCTTTGATATGTTAATAGCACTTAAGTTGTCACAGTACAATGTCATGACATCTTGTGGGACATTGTACTCAGTGAGCATTTGCTTCATCCAAACCAATTGTGAGCAACTGCTTCCAGCTGCAATATATTCAGCTTCAGCAGTAGATAAGGATACACAATTTTGTTTCTTACTGAACCAAGAAATCAAATTGTTTCCTAAAAATAAGCATCCTCCTGAAGTGCTTTTTCTGTCATCAGCACTTCCAGCCCAATCAGCATCACAGAAGCCAGTGAGAATTGGTTTGCATCCATGAAAGTACATTATGCCATAGTCACAAGTACCATTGACATATTTCAGAATTCTCTTGACTTGGTTTAGATGACTGACTTTAGGATCAGCTTGATATCTTGCACAAACACCTACTGCAAAGGATATGTCTGGTCTGCTAGCAGTCAGATATAATAAGCTTCCAATCATACTTCTGTATAGACTTTGATCTACATTCTCACCCTTGTCATCTTTAGTCAGCTTTAAATGTGTGGGGCCAGGAGTTCTTTTATGAGTAGCATTGTCCATCCCAAATTTCTTGACAATGTTCTTAGCATACTTGCTTTGGGAAATGAACATGGAGTCTTCCATTTGCTTTATTTGCAGTCCAAGAAAGTAGGTTAATTCTCCTACTAGGCTCATCTCAAATTCAGATTCCATCTGAGTGACAAAATGTTTAACCATCCTGTCTGACATCCCACCAAAGACAATGTCATCTACATATATTTGAGCAATCATGACATTACCTTCATCATCCTTCACAAACAAGGTTTTGTCTATTCCCCCTTTCCTGTACCCTTGCTTGATAAGAAAAGTAGTCAGCCTTTCATACCATGCTCTTGGGGCTTGCTTCAGTCCATAAAGAGCTTTCCTTAGTTTGTACACATGATTTGGACAGCTTGGATCAACAAATCCTTTAGGCTGTTCTACATATACTTCTTCATTAAGATATCCATTTAGAAAGGCACTTTTCACATCCATTTGAAATAGCTTGAACTTTAAGATACAAGCAATTCCTAACAGTAGTCTGATTGATTCAAGCCTTGCTACTGGTGCAAAGGTTTCATCAAAGTCTACTCCTTCAATTTGTGTGTATCCTTGAGCTACAAGTCTAGCTTTGTTCTTTGTAACAACTCCCTGCTCATTTGCTTGTTCTTATACACCCATTTAGTGCCAATCACATTTATGTCATCAGGTCTAGGAACAAGATCCCACACTTCGTTCCTTGTAAATTGACCTAATTCTTCTTGCATTGCACAAATCCAGTACTCATCAGTAAGAGCTTCCTTGATGTTTTTAGGTTCTATCTTTGAGACAAAACAGGAACCTGAAATCACCTCTCTTGATCTAGTGCTTACACCTCTGTTGGGATCCCCAATTATCAAATCTTTGGGATGATCCTTCTGGATTCTTATGGAGGGAGGTTTGCTGGACGGTTCTGTCCTTGCATTAGTTTGAGTGAAATCAGAATGATCATTCTTTTCTTCAGCTTCAGTTTGACTGTCAGCAGATGTTCCAACATCTTCTGTAACATTTGCAGGGGCATCATCAATTATCACATTTATGGATTCCATGATAACTTTGGTTCTAGATTTAAATACTCTATAGGCTCTGCTGTTTATGGAGTATCCAAGAAAAATCCCTTCATCACTTTTAGGATCCATTTTTCTTCTTTGTTCCCTATCAGCCAGAATATAGCAATTACTTCTAAACACATGGAAATACTTAACTGTGGGTTTTCTGCCCTTCCAGACTTCATAGATTGTGGTTAAAGTTCCTTTCCTTAGAGTGACTCTATTATGGATGTAACAAGCTGTGTTCATAGCTTCAACCCAGAAGTACAAAGGTAACTTTTTAGCATGGATCATAGCTCTTGCTGATTCTTGAATAGTTCTATTCTTTCTTTCAACAATACCATTCTGTTGAGGAGTGATTGGTGAAGAGTATTTATGATTTATTCCTTCTGAAGAACAGAAATCTAAGAATTTTTTATTCTCAAACTCCTTTCCATGGTCACTTCTTATTCTGACCACACAGCTGGCTTTTTCTCTTTGTATTCTTTGGCATAAATCTTTGAATACATCAAATACATCAGACTTCTCTTTGATAAAATTTATCCATGTATACCTTGAAAAGTCATCAACCACCACATAGGCATACCTCTTACCACCAAGGCTCTCAACCTGCATAGGTCCCATAAGATCCATATGCAATAATTCCAAAACTTTGGAAGTTGTCAGATGTTGAAGCTTTGGATGGGACATCTTGGTTTGCATGCCTATTTGACATTCACCACATATTTTTCCATCATCAATCTTCAGTTTAGGAATACCTCTCACAGCTTCCATAGATATGATTTTCTTTATGCCTCTGAAGTGAAGGTGACTCAGTCTTTGGTGCCATAGTTTCATTTCTTCTTCTTTGGCTAAAGAGCAAGTTGAAGTGGGACTGAAATTTTGAGGTTCCCACATATAACAGTTGTCTTTAGATCTGGCTCCTCTCATGACAACCTCCTGTTCTTTATTTGACACTATGCATTCAGTTTTGGTAAAGTTTACACTGTAACCTTGATCACATAATTGACTTATGCTGATCAAGTTAGCAGTCAATCCTTTTACTAGCAGCACATCATCCAGTCTTGGTACATCTGGACAGTCCAAGGTCCCAACACCCTTGATTTCTCCTTTAGCTCCATCTCTAAATGTTACATATCTGGATGAATATGACTTTAAGTCTACTAGCAGATTTTTCAATCCAGTCATGTGTCTTGAGCATCCACTGTCAAAGTACCAGTCTTCTTTAGCTGATACTCTTAGAGATGTATGAGCTATATATGCAACATTCTTCTTTGACCATTTGTATTGAGGTTTCTTTTGATGCCTCTGCCCTGTGTAGTGTCCATTAGAAGAGCTCCCAGGTTGTTTGTTGAACTTGTTCTTGGACATGTAGCTTTGATCAGCATGAAGACTAGCTTTAGGAACCCATACTTTCTTGATGTCCTCTATCTTCTGCTTAGGGGGTTGCTGATACATCTGATTTGGATATCCATGCAACTTGTAGCAATGAGGTTTGATGTGTCCAAACCTTCCACAATGATGACATCTCCATCTTTGATACTTCTTCTTCATTATGTTCTTTTCATGATGTTGAGACATCTGTTGGAACATTATGTTTGACTTTGTGTTCTTTTCATGATGTTGAAGCATCTGTTGGGACATCTTGTTTGACTGTATGGAATTTGAAGTAGGTTTGCTGGTGCTAGCTTCAGCCTTATAAGCTTTGTTAAATCCCAGTCCACTTCTATCTCCTGAATGTTTATTGTTGTTGAGAATAACATCCAGTGTGTTTGAGCTACTGTTCAGCATTCTAACAGATTTAGACATATGCTCCAACTTGGAATTGAGAAGGCTTACTTCACTTTTCAAGGTGTCAATGATCTCTAGATCACTTGTTTTTTATCCTTTAGTTCCTTAATCTGCTTCTTCTGCTTTATATTCTCCATGCATACTTCAGTGCTCCTTTTAAACAGTTCTCTGTATGATTGCTCAAGCTCTTCAAAAGTAAGCTCCCCATCACTGGATTCACTTTCAGATTCACATAATCCAGCTAGAGCAGTGATATGTTTAGCTGATTCTTCTTCTGAATCACATCCTGAGTCTTCATCAGACCAGGTTACAGAGAGACCTTTCTTTTGCCTTTTTAAATAGGTAGGACATTCATTTCTGATGTGTCCATATCCTTCACATCCATGGCATTTAATTCCTTTTTCTTGACTGATTTTTTCATCATAATTTGACCTTCTATTAGCATCATAAGGTCTTTTGTTCTCAGAAGAGTTTGTGTATCTTCCACTTGGTCTGGACTTGTCTTCCATCTTTCTGAGAATCTTTTTGAATTGTCTTCCAAGCATAGCAATGTTTTCTAAATTTTCTTCAGTTTCTGATTCATCATTTTCTTCTTCTTTATCAGTATTTGACACCAAGGCTATGCTTTTGTTCTTCTTTACAATTGTGTCATTCATTCCCATCTCAAATGTTTGAAGGGAACCAATGAGCTCTTCAACTTTCATTGTGCATATGTCTTGAGCTTCTTCTATTGCTGTGACCTTCATGTCAAATCTTTTTGGCAAAGATCTGAGAATCTTTCTTACAAGCTTTTCATCAGTCATCTTTTCTCCCAAAGCTCCAGAAGTATTTGCTATTTCTAAGATGTTCATGTAGAATTCATGAATTGTCTCATCTTCCTTCATTCTCAAGTTTTCAAACTTGGTGGTGAGAAGTTGAAGTCTTGACATCTTTACCTTTGATGTTCCTTCATGAGTTGTTTTAAGAGTGTCCCAAACATCTTTGGCCAGCTCACAATGATGCACAAGTCTAAAGATATTCCTATCAATGCCATTGAATAAAGCATTTAAGGCCTTGGAGTTGCCAAGTGCTGAATCTTCTTCCTCCTTACTCCATTCTTCTTCAGGTTTCAACACTTTTGCTCCATCTTTGGTGTCTTGGACAGGGTGCTCCCATCCATTGTTGACTGCCTTCCAGGCCCTATTGTCAAGTGACCTTAAGAATGCAACCATTCTTGGCTTCCAGTAGTCATAATTAGATCCATCCAATATAGGTGGTCTATTTACTGATCCTACATCTCTGTCCATATTTCCAGAATTTGCAGTCCCTAGATCTCACCCAGTATAAACAGGCAGGGTGCCTGCTCTGATACCAATTGAAATTTTGTGATCAGGTATGAGATGTCGAATGAGATGTTTAAACACTTGAAGACTTAACTAAAACTTAAAGTGCAAGAAAATTAAACAACACAGGAATTTGTTAACCCAGTTCAGTGTATAACCACACTTACATCTGGAGGCTACCAAGCCAGGAGGAAATCCACTATAAGTAATATTAATTCTAGACTTAAACCACCCAGTTTAATCTTTCACTTAATATCTACCCAATGCAATTTCTACCTAAGACACAACTTAGATATGAGTACCAACTCACTCCCCCTCAATCACACAGTGATCTTGTTTACAAGTTTAATAAAATTGAAGTCATACTTCAAACAAAAACAACTTGATCTTACTTCACAGTTTCAATCAAGACACAAATACACTTTTGCTTAAAAGCTCATAAAGTGGTACAATAAAAACAACCTGCTATTAAAACACAAAACACTCTATTTTGTCTTCTGAAATTCGTGCTCTATTCTGAGAGTTTCTGTTGCTTAAATAGGTGTTTGGATTTTGGGCTTTCTGTAGGTTTATCCAATCCTAAAACGCATGCTGCTTCCACCTTGAATTAGGGTTTGTTACTTCCTAGATTCTAGGTGATTCAGTTGTTCTGATTATGCTGAAGACATATAACAACACTCCCTACAAATGCGCCTTATTCTGTTTTATCCATCCATAATTAATTCCAGATAACTTTCCTTAATTCACTCAGTTCTATTAGTCATTAATTAATTCTGGTAGCAGGTTTGAGATGTCACAACATCTGTTGGGACATCCTGAAAAACTGAACTTACTTCATTTACTGTTACAATGTCACAACATCTGATGTGACATCCTGTAAACTGAACTTACTTCATTAACTGATACAATGTCCCAACATCTGGTGTGACATCCTGAATTAAGTTCATTTACTTATACTCTGTTTGATAATGTCCCAACATCTGATAGGACATCCTGAACTGAATTCAACATTTCTTGTTGGTCAAAAATTCTGCCAATTCTAAACATCTACAGAAGGGATCAAAACCAAACCAAAGATGAAAGTGGATACCCTGTAAAACAAATAAGCAAATGTTAAATGATGCAAAAATGATGTATGCAAATGATATGCAAAGGGGTTGTGATCAAGTGCTGTATCTGTTTATCTGTCTTGGTAAGAGTCCATGTATGTTCAAAAGTCCGGATGGAGGCTTAGAAATCCAGTAACCGGGGGGGGGGGACTCAAATAAAGAGTCACAAGTCTCGGGTAATCACAAGAACTGTCCAAAGTGATGCATTCTTAAAACAAAACTAGTAACAGGGTATGATGTGGCCAAGGGTTCCTGCAAACCTATAAACAACCCAACCCCCTCACATGTAATGTTCTAGAACAAGGATCCTTAGACTTGGATCAGTTATGAGAAGTGTAAACACTTCTAACCCGGAGGTACAATGTTTACAATAACCATAAAAGACCCTCCTCTAATTCACCTCAGATGCTGAAGGTCATAAAAAGGTCATCCAGACTTAACAGGCTTCCCATATAGCCATAGTACTACAGGAAATCCGTAGCACAGAGTTCTCAAGAAGAAACCCATGTCTGAACCATGTTTCATATTCCCGCACCAGACCGAAATGGAATGGGAAAGAATATGAAGCCAATCTAGCCTTATGTCACCCAGGTCCCAGGTATAGGACCTTAATCACTCAATGAAACCCCACCCACCAAAACAGACAAGAGCCAACACATGATAATGACAGTATGAAAATGCATAAGACTGTAAAGGAAAGCAGTAAATAAAGCTGTACATAAAGCAATAAATAAAGCAAGTAAATAAGCACAAGTAGCATATAACACCCCCGTAAACACAAATCAAACAAGCACTAGGAGGAACCCATAAAAAGAACCAGAAGCCCTGGTTGCAATATAAGGGTCCCCAGCAGAGTCGCCAAGCTGTCGCTCCCGCTAAAAGACACCAGGTCAGATAGGGTACAGACGCGAACGCTCGGCGAAAGGAGAAATGAAATGAAATGAAAAGAGTCGCCAGCTAGGCATTTTTATCCCGAAGGAAAGGTAATGCTGCATATACCTAGAAAAGATATGGATAGGACGGTTGCGAACCAGAGAAACCGAGAAAGGGGGTTGGTTACAACCTGGGAAGGTATTAACACCCAGATTGTCCGTCGTACTCGACGGGATCCACGCTTGAAAGTTTGTGTTTAAAGGGGTAGTGTATGTGCTATCTGTGTGCAAAAGCTGGAAAAGAATGTACAAGTGTCAGTGCAAGAAAGTGACGTGAAGTGCTCAGGACTGAGGCTTAGGAAAAGGATGCTGAAAGAGGGGGGAGACACAGATACTTTTGTTCGATAACAGTTAAGTTATGCCTACGTATCCTCCCGTGCAATGAGGAAATCAGAACACCGTAGTTCGACTCAAAGAGACTGAAAGATAAATTGACTGATGAAATGCTTGCTTGTCTATGCTCAAGTGTATGACCTGTCTGGCTCAGGTGCTAACTGTCTTGCATTAGACAGAAGAAGCGAGTTCTCGTTTGTGAGTGAAGATGATGAGAAAAGAATCCCGAAGGAGACGATTATTGTTTGTTTTTTGTGTTTTCAATCTTTTATTGCTTTTTTGTGTGTTTGTCATAAGTTAATGAGCTTAAGCCTGAACCAAAGGTTAGTAAACTCATCATATCCTCCCTCTGATTAGGGATAATGAGAATACCTTAAGTATGAGGTAAACACCTCAAACTTAATTACCATGATGTAGGATTAAGATCATTAACCTACTTGTGATTATTTAGATGTTTTTTGGTGTTTTTGTTTTAGTGTTATGTAATGAGTTTAAGCCATAATCAAGGATTTAGTGGACTCATTACACCATCCTAATAGAAGGATAATAGATGAGAACACTTAAGCTGAGGAAGATACCTCAACTTAATCCAGGATTAGGGATTAACCTCATGACAAAACAAGCCTTTATTAAAGTGGATTTTAATTAATGGTAAGATTAAGAAGTGGATTTTATGGTTTGTAAGAAAACTTGAGGGGGACTTGTCCATTAACACTAGGGTTAGTCCTTCTTAACCAATTAAGGAAAAATTAGAACCCTAATGCAAGGCCCAAGTTACAAGCTATTGTCTTAGTGATTATTAAGATGGATTGATTAAGAGGTTTAAACAAATTAAGGATTTAACACTTAGGATTAAAGTTATACACTCCATCCTAAGAGAAGGATGCAGGCATAACCCTAATCACAAAGTCTTAAAACCTTAAAGGTTTAGTCTCTGATTATGAGATGAGAAGAGAGATACAAAGAAGACACAAAGGTAAAAGCTAAAGGGGGACTAATAAAAACCCTAATTATTGTCATGCTTGGATGTTCCTATGGTTTGTAAGGCTTGCAAGAGATCTTCAGAGAAGCCACCAATGGAAGAAGCAGATGAAAGGAGGAGAAGCAGAAGAAACAAGTTAACTTACTTCACTGAAGAAGATAAGTTACTTGAAGAAAGAAAGTGAATGATGAACATGAATGAGCAAGCTCACTCTAAGGCAAAGAAAAATTCAGCAATGATGCAAAAGAAGAATGAGAAGCGAAATGAGAAGTGAAGGCAAATTCACTTCTCAAATTACTTACCACATGAAAAGATTAGCATAAAGAAAGGAATGAAATGAAAATGAAATGTATGCAAAGATGCAAACCAAAAACAGAAGCATAAACATGATGCAAATGATGCTATGAGATGATGCAAAGACATGTCAAGTGTTATGAATGATCATACAAGAGATGAGAATGCAAATGAAGCATGTAGGAAGCATGAAAGTTCATGAAAGTTCATGGAATGAAATGAATGCAAATCATGGCAAATGAATGAGGAAATGATCAAGCATAGTTCTAATGTGTCTTAAGATGTCTAAGATGACATGTGAATGCATGAAATGTCATGGAAAGCTCATGTATGAGTGCATATGCAAGATGTATGCAAATGAACATGAGAAATTAGGGTTTTAATGCAACATGAGATGCAAAAGTAAAAAACAGAAGCAAAACATAAGATAAAAAATTGCAAATGAACTCAAAGGAACCCTAACCCCATATGATATCACACCCCAAAGGAGGAGGTCTAACTCTTAACCTAAAGAAAGTTGTGATTTTTCTAAGTTATCTAGGGTTTTAAGGTACCTTAAGAGGAAAAATGAAAATCAAATAAAAAATGCAAGATAAATTTGTGACAAAAATATGCTAGACACTACATGCTATATGAAGATCAATGCAAAAAGAATCAATGTCATACCATTCATGGTTAGGCAGAAAAGAATTCTTGAAGTTAGGGTTCAAAAATAGGATTTTTATGAACCCTAAATTCAAGAAAATTGTCAAGATTGATTCAAAACTAAAAAGAAATTTGTATGAATGGTTTGACAATGTTTCTAAATGTCCTAAGATGCAATGTGATTTTTTTTGGAATTTTCAGAAACCTAAATGATATTTTAATTAATTACTTTCCATTAATTAATTAAAATAAACATTTAAATATTTTTAAAATGATTTTTTAATGCAAAAAATAAAAATAAAAATGTTTTCTGGTTGAGAAAAATATTTGAATTAAAAATGCAAAAGGAAAATATTTTTTAGAATTTTCTAAGTATTTTAAATTAATTATGCAAAACAAAATCTTCCCTAGGTCATTTCTGGAGCTCTAAAGCTCCAGATCAACTCCTCTCACCTTCCTAAACCTAAATCTAACCTCAAAACAAATTTATCATGGCTCAAAATCAAGATTCGAAGAAGAACATAAAAACGGTGAAACTTTCAGAAGTTCATGAAATCCTCAATACGCAACCATTTTTAAAAATAAAAGCATCAGCATGATCAGCATAACATAAGGATCATTCTAAGAACTTAAAATAGCATTTCTGGAAAAAAGTTTGAAGAGGTTACCTGAGCTTGAGCTTCCTCAGTTTGAAGCTTCTGAACCTCCTCTCTTGTGCAAAAACACTCTAATGATCTTCCTGATGATGCTTTGATGCTTGGAAGAAGTTTGTTATGGCTGGTTTGAGAGCTTTCACTCTTGCTGGTCAGAAATCGTGTTTTGGCTATGGGGGGTTTTTGGTTGCAATGAAGGGTGGGAAATGATCCTTTGATGAAGCTGAGTTGATTGGTGAAAAAAGTTTTGAGTTTGAGTGAGTGTGCTGTGTGTTTCGAAAGTTTTTGCAAATGGGGTGATTTTGGAGAGCTTGAGGATTCTGTGGTTTCAGGCTTGCTTGTTGTGTGTTATGATTTCCATAATGCTTGCATATGATGCTGTGATTGGTCAGAGGAGTTGGTGTGGCATAGTGTGATTGGTATGGGTGTTTTTGCACAAAGTCAACAAAACTTGTACTTGAGGTATGGGCTCTTGTGCAGCTGGCTTTTTGGCTTGTCTTGGTTCAGCAGAGATCAAGGAGAGCCATAGAGTGCATTTTGTGGTGATTCAGCAAGTTTGTGAAAGGTTTTGTGTCATTTTGCAATTTTCATGAAGTTTGGTCCTTTTGTGATTTCTTGATGGGCAAGGCATGAAAACTTGAAATTCTTGGGCAAATTATGACTTTTAGGCAATGCACTATGTTGGTATGATACATAGAAGTGTATTAGAAGTCACAAAATGGTTTGGCAAGTGGTTTTGCAAAAATCCCTCTTTGGTGTATTCTTGAAAATTATAAGATTTTTGCCAACTTTGAAAGATCATAACTTGGGTTCCACAATGAATTAGAACTTGTTCTTGTACTTTTTGAAAAGGGAATGATCCAATCTACAACTTTCATGACTAATAATTTTTCATTTGAAGCATTTTTGGTTGAGAAAGAGGAGGTTGAAAAACTTTCCCAAAATGGAAAGTTTACATTACAAGTCATTTCCATTTTTGGAAACTTTTGGTTTAGCTCACTTTTCTTCAATTTTGTGAACTTCCAAGCACTTCAATGATCAAATAAAGATCATATAACTTCAATTTGATGAAAAATCCACTTTGGTTCCATTGTTGGGGGCCTCAGATGCCCTGATTTTGTTCTGACTTGCTCAAGAAGTTACTTAGTGAACAGATGACTTCCACAATGAATTTCTTCATCAAACTAGGTACATATGATCCTTATAACATATTGAGACTATTAGAAACAAGAATGATCAAAAAATTTGGAGTTATGGCCTTTGAAACCAAAACCCTAATTTCAGGTCATCTGTGTAGTGAAACCCTAGCTCTGCTTCCATGCTTTCCAAGTTCTTGTGATTCTTTGACTTCCTTGATCTTTGAGGGATATAATATGATGCTAAAACACACATGGACCCTATTATAATGATTGGAGACCTTTTGAGTGGCTCAGATGGATCCTTGGATTGCTCAGATCACAAACCCTAGGTGCAAATGAACTTGAACTAATGCAGTGAACCAAAAATGCAATATGAAATTGTATGCTTAAACTAATGCAAATATGAAAGATCACAAGCCATGGTGTGAACTTATTGAGGGAAAATTTGGGGTGTTTACACATTCCCATGGGGTTGCTCAACCATCAACCTGAGACACTCTTGATTCTGAGCAATGCCGGTCATCATGTCCATGAACTGATCCATCCTTTGTCGGAGCTCATTGAGGTCATCTACATTCGTTCAGCCATTCTAACTCGGTTTCTTCTTTTTGGATACCGATGAACGTGTTGACCAACTATATTGCCTGAAGTTGAATAAGTTAGGAAGTCCGAATAACCTGTAAAAATGCAAAGTATGCAAATCATGCAGTAACTGCGTATGATATGTTCATGAGGATGCGACATGCGATCCTGCAAATGAGTAAGCATGTGTTAGTGATGCAAGCATGCAGAGGATGTTATACAATGCACTGGCATGTGATCAAAGGTCTGGCGATATCTAGTCTGATGTTGGTGTTGAGAAGACAGTCATGTGCTGGTGAAGAGTCGTAATAACAGTACCACCGAAATCCCGGATTTCATAACCAAAGGACCATGTAGAACCTGATCATAATACTGAACAATGTTGGAAAAATGGGTATGTTGGAAGTTTCAGGGTTCCTGCAAACCTGTAAACCCCTCCCATCTCACGAGTATGCTACTCCGAGTCAACATCATGGACTCTCAAAGTCGGATAGCCATGATACGTTCACCATTTCCGAGAAATGGCTCATGACCAAATCAGGGAATCGGTTTGGCATTATATGCTACCCAGGGAGGTCTCAGCTGAGTACGGGGAAAACAAGCATCCCTCATAAGTCCTCAGCTTCAAGCACTGAATCGAGAAACAATAGTACATTCATCCCGAAGGGTACAATACTATTGTCATACAAACAATTTGCCTTAACTGGATTCCTATGAGAGAACCAGGTCATCCTAAGAGAGTTCCCAGTGGGCCCTCGGATGCGAGTGGGTTTTCCAACAAATGTGGTCTGCCAGTGTCATCACTGGAGAGGGATGTTTCCACAAAGGTTCTCAATGATCGGTCCCTTGACTGCACATAACTATCAAGGTAGTGTATTAACCCAAAAAGATTCCGGTATCAATACATTTCTGAGAAGGTCGCAAGTCAAGGCGTGGAACTCACTAATACCAACATAGCAAGATGCCATGAAGCCAAAGTGGAACCACTCTAAGTCCTAGGGTGCACTCGAGCCCCGGTTACAAGCTCATCTCACAGTAACCCCATCCCACAGAAAAAATGAAAACCAACACAGCCAGACAGTCCAGTATAATATGATGCATGGAAAATAAATACTGAAAGCAGTAAATAAATGCCATAAAGTAAGGCTGTAAAGTAACAAAAACAGACAAGCACTAGGATTGACTCTACGAGGGAAACTAGAGATTCTGGGTTCGGTCCACAGCAGAGTCGCCAGCTGTCGCTCCCGGGATTTTCATCCTAGTACAAATGCGAAAGTGGCGCAAAAAAGGTAGAGTCGCCAGCCAGGCATTTTTATCCTGAAGGAACGGGAAAGGTAATGTTGCACAAACCTAGGAAGAAGGAAAGGACAAGGTCCTGTGAACCAAAGATTTGGGTTCGGGAGTCGGTTACGACCTGGGAAGGTATTAGCACCCCAGATCGTCCGCCGTACCCGACGGGATCCACGCTTGCTTGTTTGTTTCAAAGGGTGAGAAAAATATATCTGATGCTGAACAAATGAACTGCTAACTGGAATGGGAACTGGAAAAAGAGAATGGAACGAAAGGGGGAAATGTAGGGAAAATAAAGAATGTGCTCGAACGGGCCGTACCCCGCTGCGTACGTACCTCATCAGGAAAATGAGGATCAGAGTCGACGTAGTTCACCTAACTAAGGCGGGAACTATTTGTGTTTTTTAGGATGACGTTGCCATAGCTCTAGCTCAGGTGTTACCGGCTCTGACTCGAGGGTGTTTACCGTATCCCTGTTTGAACTGTCGAGGCAAGTCGCATTCGTCCGCAAAGAGTAGGAGATGAGAAGAGAAGGCACAATGTCTTTGTTGGTTGTCTTTTATGAGAAGTGTTTTGGAGTTTATTATTTGTGAAGATAGTCTCATGATTAGACTTGTACATCATGCTAGACAAGCTCACACTATTCCAAGATGGAATGAATATGAGTGCCCCATGGAATAAGGCTATGCGCAAGAGACTATTTCAATCCTTTATTAAGTGTCTTTTAGATTTTGTTTGAATATGAGAGAAGAAGACTCAAATCGGAAAAGGACAAAAACTAAGGGGGACTAAGGCCAACCCTAAGTTATTTATTATGCACAAAAGGGAGATCCTAATGGTTAGTGAGATTTTTCTAATCCTAAGGAAGAAAAGGAAAAGAAAGAAGAAAAAGGATGCAACTTACTTCCTAAGGAAGATAAGTTGGTCCTAACAAAGGGGGGAAATCCTACCAATCACAAAATGGAAGGAAAAAGGGAAATAAAATGCATAAAAGAAATGCATAAAAGAATTAAAAAGATAAGGTGTAAGGAAACATACCTCAACCTCCCTACAAAACAAGGGTTAGTGGTGTATTTTATTAAAAATAATAAGGCAAACACACAACAATTAAATCCTACTAATTCTAGGACCTAACTTCTAGACTCCATCTTAATTCTAAAAGAACTAAAAAAATGCTAAAACAAAGATTCAACACCTATTACAACCCCTAATACACAAACAACTATGAAAACAATGCATAACACAAGGCAACTTTCTACAGCCAGCATACAACATGAAAAGGTAGGTGTAAAAAGTCACATACAGCATGCAAACATAACAAACAACATGTATTTTACAGCACCTATATGCAAAAACAGCTATGAAATGTAAAATGCAGATTTGATTATTTTCATTTTTTAATGCACAAACTCAATGAAAAATGCACCAACTTCATCATGAACATGTATTTGAACACAGGTCAACATACAAATGAAAGAACATGAGCACTTTTGAGGGATTATGCAAGAATGCATCACATGGTTGATTATGCAACAAGCATGCAAAATATGGCACATGAATATGGCATATGAACATGATGATCATTGATTATGAACATGCAATATGATGGATCAATAAGAATGCCAAGCTCAATTCAAAATTTAGAATTGAATTGATGTGAATGCTATGATCAAGCATGCAACCAAATACACATACATACATGATTATGTGAAATGCAACATATCTTGATACAATGAAATGCAAAATGACTTAATGCTATGCGAAAGATGTAAAACAGAATGCAACATGATTATTCACATGCCAAATGATGCATAAACATAGCAACAAAATGCAAGAAGTCAAATTATACACAAAGGAATGCAAAAATGCATAACATGCAACATGAACGGAAACGCGTCGAAACGACTCCAAATGGGGGAATGAGCTACTGGAAATAGACCCAAAAATTCCCTAAAATCAGTACCTGAACATGTATGAACATTGGAGGCACTAGAAACAAGGACTAAGCTATCAAATAAGCAAAATTTCCAAAATCTAACAGCGTTAACCGGTTAACCATTTGGTTAACCGGTTAACGAACCTAAAACAACAATAATTTGTGGCTAAAACGCACGCGTTAACCGGTTAACCAAATGGTTAACCGGTTAACACTGATCCTGAATGTGAAAAAAGTTTAGAAATAAGTGCTTTTGGCCATAAACTCACTTCTAATGATCTCTAACACACCTAGGAACATGTTAACACTAATTTCTACTCAAATGGGGCTTATTTACACATGCTAGAACCTATAACCATCTACACCTTAACTTCTAATCCATTAAAAATCACAAATCGCAAGCAACATATAATGAAAACGTAATCGATCGCAAGCAAAACGAAAAGCAATTAAAGAATGCCGAAATGGCGAGATGAAGAGAATAACTTAAAGAAGAAGTGATTTAGATCACCAACCTACGAAGCGGAAAAGTGCTTCGGTGGATGTTGCAAGAATCGGAGCGTGATCGAAGACAAAACCAAGAAAACCACGAATCCGCAAATTAAATGCGTTCTTGATGCTTGAATCTTCGTGCACTTCCGATAAGCCGAAATCCTCACAAAAATCAGTAGCTTCTTCTTCCATAATCCACAAAATAAATGGAGGTTGGAGGCTAAGCTTCAAGATCTTCAAGTTTTAATGTGAAACTTGAAGAGCTTCTTCAAAAAGCTTTGGTGAAAAGGGAAAATGGAGGAAAAGTGAGAGAGAAAAAGTGATTGTGAGAGAGTGAAAAATTTGGAAACTTGTGGGAACCCTTTGCATTGAAGTGATTAGTGATTATATAGGGGCTAGGCTTGGAGCTAGGTTTTGGAATGGAGTTAGGTTTAGGAATGAAGCTAGGTTTGTAGTTAGTTAGGGTTAGGGTTGGAGAAGGAATATTCCTTGGAATATTTCTTGGAATATTCTATGGAATACTCTAGAATGTTGTAGAATATGGTAGAAGCATCCAAGGGAAATGGAGTGGAATTGAAGTGAAAAAAACAAGAGGGAAAGAATGAAAGGAAATGTGGAAAGAAAGTGGAAGGAAAAGTGGAAAGAAAAGGGAGGGAAAGGTGAATTCTTCCCTTTTGGTTGGTTAGCTTGGAAGTGGTTTGGATTATTTTTGGGATATTATTTTTCTCTTGAACTCCAATGTTTGGCAAGCCTCGATTGACCACACACCTCATGCGTATGCAAAGGATGATGATTTATTTATTTATTTTTCAAATGTGATGTGATGATATGCGGAATGATGCAAGAATGAAGCGTAAATTGCTCGAGGTTGATAATAAATAAGAGGGCAAATTTTGGGGTGTTACAGAAGGCATATGAGTAATAGCTTTTGTAAAGGGTATGGTAATGTTTATTTGTTTTAGAATCTCTACAAATTTCTTGAATTGTACCATTGTTTTAAAATTTGTTAACCATTGGGGGTACATAATTGGTGGTTTATATGGTGGCGGAGGTACAAAGGTTTTTCTTTCTCCTCAGCCTCCTGTTCGTTAGTTTCCTTTTCCTGTGGTTTTTGTTTATCGATTTTCTCACTTGATTTCTCAGGTTGAGGTTGTTGATACATGGTTGGGTTTTCGATTCTAGAATTAGAAGGTCCATCTAATTCCTTTCCACTTCTTAGTATAACTGCATTTGTATGACCTTTGGGATTTGGTTGCGGTTGTCCAGGAAATGTTCCAGCTAGAGCAACAATTGATGCTTGTTGTTTATCTACTTGAGAAATTTGGGTTTCTAACATCTTATTATGGGTAGCTAAAGCATCTAACTTGGTTACCAATTGCTTTATCTGTTCACTAGTATGGATGTTCTGATTTAGGAAATCCTTGTTCGTTTGAGCTTGGGTAGCTATGAAATTTTCCACCATCAGTTCAAATTTTGATTTTCTAGGAACATTAGGATTGGGTGCAGAAAATTTATGATATCCTGGTGGTGCATTTGGTGTTTGATTTGGCGCATACAAGGCATTGTTTTCTTGTAAGAGAAATTCAGGTGATTCTTCCATCCTGGGTTGTAAGTGTTAGAATATGGGTTTCCTTGAGCATAGTTAACCTGATCTGTGGCTAATCTGGAAAGAAGATGACATTAAGGTGATGTGTGTCCTAGGATTCCACAAATCTTTCAATTTGGAGTTATGGAAGCCACAGTGGCTGGTGGTGTTATGGTCAAGTTATCGATCTTCTGAACTATGGCATCCATCTTCACATTTACGTGATCAAAACTGTTCACTTTGTACATTCCTCCTTTAGTATGGTTCTTCTCTACATGCTTTCTTTCTCCTCCCCATTGGCAATGGTTCTGAGCCATGTTTTCAATGAGGTTATAGGCTTCTTCGTAATGTTTTTTCATAAGAGCGCCGCCCGCGGCATCGTCGATTGTCATCCTGGTGTTATATAGAAGTCCATTATAGAAGGTTATGATGGTTACCCAGTTTTCAAACCCATGGTGTGGACATAATCTTAACAGGTCCTTATATCTTTCCCACGTTTCACAAAGTGATTCAACATCTTTCTGTCGAAATCTGTTAATCCGGGCTCTTAGCATAGCTGTTTTTCTTGGCGAGAAATAATGAGATAAGAAGAATTTCAGCTATGCCCATGTTGTGATAGAGTTGGCTGGTAATGATTGTAACCAGGCCCACTCTTTATCTCTTAACTAGAACGGAAAGAGTCTTAGTCTGATTGTGTCTTGAGTTACAACATTTGCTTTCACAATAACTGCGTATTGCACAAACTTCATCAGGTGTTCATTCGGATCGTCCGTTGGACTTCCAGAAAACTGATTCTGTTGTACAACTTGCAACAATGAAGGGTTTGATCTTAAAATCATGTCGGGTTATGGCTGGTGCAGAAATACTGTTGTGTGGTTCTAGTTGGCTCGGAGTCGCATAGGACTTAAGTGAACGAGGTGGTCCTCCGTTTTCTTCGGCCATGATTGGTTCTTCAACTGGTTGTATAGTAATTTTAGGAATAAGGGTTTCGTTGGGTTCGGTTCGGCGTCTCAAACTTAAGAAATGTTCTACTTCATCGATCAGGGGTTCTAAGTCTTCGCCTCGGGAGCGAGTACTGGGCATACAATCGACAAAGAAAAAGAGTAAATTTGTTTCCCTAGTCTAGACGAAGCAATAACTTAATACACTATCGACTAAATCTAAGTCCCTAACAACGGCGCCAAAAATTTGGTCGCGACTTTCTGAGTCTAACGGTTACTATCTGCAAGTACACAGTCTATCGCGTAGTAATAAAAGACATCGATCCCACAGAGACTTGATAATCAACCTAGTGTATTCGAGTGTTGCTATGTTTAGATAAGGCAAACAATGTTTTGGTTTTAAAGGGTTAAGAATTAATTAAATTAAATTAATGATATAGGTTATCGGTACGTAATTTATTTCGCCTTCGCGAATTCAATAGAGGGTCGGCTTATTAGGATTTATTAAGTTATCTCTCCGTAGAATACTATACTCTCGTGGTCTTGCCTAATACTATACTCCTAAGTTCAATTGAGAGCTCTCGCTGTGTGAATTCAAGTTAAATACTTTTTGGAAACCTAAAGGTTCTAATTAGTTTTAAAGTGCTCTCGCTGTATTTAAAACTAATGCTCGATTTCAACTATCTGACTAGAATCTCACACTCCTGTGGTCTTAATCCTAATCTTTTAGACCCCCTACTCTCGTAACGAAAGTGAATTAAAACAAGAAATTGAAACCAGATTATAACTTAAATTATGGTTTTAGCCTAATTCTATCGAATTCGTTCTGGTTTATACAATTACATATCGATTAACGGTTTAAGCTAACATACTAAATAAAGAAAGGTAGAAGGAGAGAAATTACATAATGTAAATAAGTGCGGTAATAAATAAACGAAATAACATTAAAATAAGAAACCTGGTTGCAATATTCTTGATCAACCAAACTTCAAAACTCGAACAGTAAACAAAAATTGCAGTGGCTAGAAAAAATAAAATGGTGATAGTTCCCTAATGGAGGAAACTATCACTAAGGTTCGTAAAGAAAATAAAAAGGAGAATGAAATAAAGAAAACAAAAAGGCGAACTTCGAAATAAAATGGCAGCAATTAGACGTAAAATCAAAACTCCGGTTTTCAGTGGCGGAGAACTCTATTTATAGATGATGTGATGGAGTTTGTTGAGAAATTCGTGGCTTGGACTTCGATTGGGCTTTTTGACTGGGTTTGGGAGACTGAGTGGATTAGGGTTGAGGAATTTTCTCTACATTGATGGAAGAATATTACTGGTGTTGACCTTGTGTTGCTTCTGTTACAGGATTTACGTTACTGAGTCAATTAATTTGAAGCGAGCGTCATAAATTTGAAACGGGAAACTTGGCATGTGAAACGGCCAACTCAGTTCCCAAGTTGGGCGTTTGAGAAGTGAGACGACCGTCTCAACAATGAGACGAACGTTTGGATAGTGAAATGCAGAAATGCATTTTTCTGTCCTTTTTCCTCCTGTTTTCTTGGTTTATTGGCTTAAAAGCTTCCTTTTCGCATTCTGGCCTCCAAACGACGTGTCTGATCAAATGTCTGCAAAACAAACACAATATGCGCGTAAAATCCTCCAAAACAAATAAATAATGTGTTAAATAATTAGAAATCGCATTAAATAATCGATATGAATTCGAGTTATCAGAAGCCCAGGTGTGAAGCTTATTTGTGAGAGACTGACTCTTGATTGCTTGTATCTTATATGAAGCTTAAGATGGGAGGATGAGAATTTTTTGGGAGACTGACTCTATATGAAGGGTGTTTTGTATGTTGGGTAATTTATGTGAGATATGGTCATCACACATTCCTTTGTTTGGGGAGGATTCAATTGTATAAATTCCAAGAGGAAGCTAGCTTGGTCATCCATCGAGGAGAGGGAGACTACTGTATTATATTTGGTTCTAAGGTCTGTTCCTATGATTTTAGGAAGCCTGAGAGGGTCCTTGTATTTAAGCCCAAAAGGAGTCTAGGTTACCTGTATGAGGCCCATGGGTCCTTGGATAAATCCCAAGAGGAGGCCGAGGATGGTTTACAAAGAAACACTTCACCAGAAAATTTCTTATCTCTATAAACCCCTAGTAAGTTGTAAAGAAAATAAAATCTGAAGTGTTTTGAAAGGGTTTATCTGTTGGATGAAGATAACCTACTACTTAGAGATTCTAGAAGATGCAAATATATACAGAGACAATGCACGCAGACAACTAAAAGGAGTCAGTGAATGTGTTTAACAACTTTTAGTATGTGTTTGCAATGGTTTGAATATCTTAAGTTGTTTTATTAAGAATGAAGTTGGGGGTTACACTGGGAAGCAGAGGCCCAAAATCCCGAGTAAGAAAGATTACATATGTTTTTTACATTGTATTCTCTTTGTGATTAAGAAGTATTTTATTATCTTTGCTTTAGTATGAGGTGAAGAAAGATAATTTTGGAAAACAATTCTATTATAAACAAGCACAATAGTTTAAGAAAACAGAGAAATGTTAGAAAGAGAAAAGATGGCTCAGAAGCCAAAAATAGGGCTTAAACATAATGATGCCTATGTAATTTTGTTTTGTTGATTAATTATCTGATGATTTCATACACATAGTAGGACTTGAGTGCTGAAAAGCTGCCTACAGCCTAGAAAGCAGTTCACCGGAGTGAAACTCAATCTAGTTGCTGGTGTATTACATCTTTAGTCATAAAGATGAAAAAAATAAAAGGAGATGAAATTTGTAAGCAAATGCTCATAATCTCTGTATAAGGGATTAAAACTGTTTAAGAAACAGTTGGTGGGTTCGGGACTTATACGAAAGCCTGGCAGAGTTTTAAAACAAATCAGAGAAAGTTTAAAACAGAAAGAATGAGTCCTAAAAACAAAGGATTCTTCATGACACATTTTGACAATTCATTTTAGAAAATAAAATGGTTATGTGTAAAGATATTCACAAATAAAAACTTAATGCGGTGAAAAAGGGGATCGCGCCGAGTTTTCGAAAATGGATCAGATGAACCCTAATAGTTCATTTCTTAAAAACGGATGGGTCTAACACTCTATTAGAGGCCCAATGAGTGTGACAAAAGTCAATTTGAGGGTATGAAAGTCAAAACCCTAATTTTGAATATTTTGAATATTTATTTGAAATAAAATATTAAAATATTTGATAAATTTCAAACACTAATGCAATACAAGAAACAATTCTTGGATCAAGGTTTGAAAATTCATATTTTATCCATAGAATATCTTGAGATTCATTTGCGTTTGAAAAATCAAGAGATCGAATCATTTCAAAATGTGTAAAAACAATTAAAATTAATTCTTTGAAAAAATACAAAATATATATTTTTTTGGAAATTTTTTACGGAATAAAATATTTAAACATTTTTAAGAATTAATAAAAAATAATCATTTAAAAACTCAAGAATCAAAGAGAAATTATTTTTTTGGATCAACTAACAAAATAATAGAAAATTCAAAAATTTGAATTTTTAAAAAGGGCGCCAAGATCACCTCAAGAACACGCGCGAAAGGTGTTCTTGCCCCATATTGCAAAACCAACTGTATTTCACGAAATATGCATCAAATGTAATGAATCAAAGCCCTAATTTGTTAGATTTTAACTCATGAACATGATGGTAATGATTAATTTCATTTATATTAAGTGTAGAGTGCAAAATCAGTGATGAACACTGAAGAACCCTAATTTGGCTTGAGCCTCATGAAATTTTACATGATGATGATTTTGTGAAATTGATTGAGGGGAATTACTTAGAATATGATTACACACATATGGAAAAAAGATAGTGCGATGAAATATGCATGGATCATGAATTGGCCAAGTTTGAGGCTTACCTGAACTTGAGCTTGCAGCTGGAGTTGTGATTTCAAGATGGAGGTGTTATAGAGATGTTGTGATGATTTGCACAACTTCCCTACACCATATGAAGTGTGTTTGAACACATGGACTTGATTGCAAGTGGCTGGATCAACTTCTGATCTTCAAGTTGCAGAAACAAGGACTTTTTGATATTTTGATGAGTGATTATGGGTTAGGAGTGTTTCAGAGGTGATCTAAGTCTTTGAACACCTCATAAACATCATATGTGATGCGTGTGAGCAATTGGTTTGAGCTTGTGCTAGTTCAAACTCAAAAACCAGAACTGATTGCTCAAAATATTTAGTTTTGAGTCTTTGAGAGCAAAGAAGAGAAAGCTTAGTGATCAGAGGATCTGGTTTAATATTTATGATGGAATGGGGTCTCTATTTATAAAAAAATATGTTGAACAAACTTGACCTCCAATATTTGAAGTGCTGAGATCACAATGATGAGTCATTGTTTATGAAAAATATCTCTTACATGTGAAATGATGAAATTCTCAAATAGATCAGCTATGCAGCAGCAAAATTCAAATTCCTCGGAAGTTTGATGCTTGGATTGTGTCCACTTATTGCTTGTTGAACAAGAGATCCAAGAATATGCCATTTTCGAGCTTTGTGGCCCTTGGATCAAAATGCATAATGTTGAATTTTATGAATGTTATTTTGGTGAATTACATTGTGCAATCATGAATTTGCAGGTTTGATCAGGTTTGCAATCATTGTTTAGATGCTTAAATCCACTTGACATTGTCCTTTGCTTCCAAAAATCAGATTTCATAAGTTTGTGAAAAATCTGTTTTTGCAAAACAGTTTGTTGAGGTCACTTTGATCCATGATCTCTTCATGCACAAGCAAGATCTTTTCATGCCAATTGGTTCTTTGAATTGTTGGCAACATTTACAATAAAATTGGTGTTTTGAAAAGGATTTGAATCAACTTGGAACTTGGTGAAAAGTCCCTCCAAGTTTTGATGTTTTGCTGATTTTACACTTAAGAGATTTTTTCTAAGTTTTGATAATCAATATTTTTCTTGATTTTGATCCATCTCCAACTTGAAATCCATAATGAAATGTGGTTTCTTCTAGTTGAATCATTTGTATTTTGTAACAAGATATTTCATTTGAGCTTTGGTTCACCAAAATATGATGCTTGGATCACAAGTTATGATGCTTAGAAATAGGGTAGTTGAACACTTTTTTCCATAACTTAGAAAACTTTCTAAGTTTCAAAGGTTGCCCCTTTTACAAGTTATCTTCAAATTTATGATTTTTTGTGATCAAATACATTCATGGAACATATATTCTTGAAATATAGGTCATGAGGATCATTTTGGGTGAAAAAGTCAAACTTTGACTTTTTGGTCCAGATAGAAATTACACTAGATACCCCTGGATTTCTGATTTTTTGATTGGACACCCTCTGAGGTATTTTGACCTTATGAATGGACTTACATGATGTATATGAGCTATTTAAACCATTCCTTATGTTATAATCTCTTGTCTAGATGAAAATCTTGACTTTGGGATCCTCGATTAGTCAGAAACCTTAATCTGAGCACTATGAAACCCTAATCTTGCAGTCCTTGATCTCTACACCTTTTGTGCTGGTAAATGGCTTGTCAAAGTCATGTCAACATTCTTGATGATGTCTGTAAGTATTTTCTCCTTTCTCTATGAAAAATTTCATCTAGAGGGCTTAGTTGACTGAAACCCTAATTGGTGATTGTGATGGCTCGGGGCCTAGATCGCTGAGACTTTTGTACAGTTTTTTTGAAAGATTTACCATCAATTGAGATTCCTTAACCCTTTGATAGTGATTGAAACGTTGAAAATATTATGTATTAATGATTGGTCCTTTTCCTGAATCCTCTGAGGGACCCAAGAATCCTGATTCATTGTGGGGGCACTGTTCAAACTAGTTTGACACAATCATTTGAGCCAGTGGATTTCTTATGATGATGTACATATCTTAGGGTAAAAATTTAGGGTATGACAGATGCCCTTATTTAATCTTCTTGGACCTGAAGATGTGGATGGTGAAAGCATTGGGAGATTCGGGGTACAAGAGGATTAAATAACTTAGAATACCCAAAATTGTGATCCCAAGATGCCAGGTTGTTCATCCAGTCGGTGATCTAAAGGTTACAAAGGCTCGGTCACAATGTTGCTGTAGAGGTTCAAGTTATCCAAACTCGAGAACCGACGTTCTATCCAGGAAAGAACTGGAGAGAAAAATCTTTATCATGTGGGATAAATGTTATATGATTATGCAAATGTAAAATGCAAACATAATTATGAATGTATGAATGAATGTGTATGCTGACAAAACAAACATGACACACAAATTAACGAGACAAGATAGAGAATTGAAGGAACGAAAAATACAAGAAAGGGGGGGTTGAATTGGGGTTTTCAAAAATAAAGCAAAAGACACGATTAGTTTATCCTAGTTCGTTTGAACTCAAACTAATCCAGTCCACCCGCCATGGTGATTTTGCCTCTCTCTCATGAGGTCTTAATCCACAATTCAAAAATTGAATACACCACAAATACCTACGGTCAATGTCTTCTTGAGTCGACTGACTAACACTTTAGTCACTCAAGGAAAATCAAATATAATAGAATACAAGTGTGTATAATTTTGCTTCTAATAAGCTTTTATCACTATTGTGATGTTTTTACACAAGTTTAATATGAATATGACTTTGAGGATGTTAAAACTATTTGTATATGCACACAACTATATGTCATCTTTTTCTTCCAAGGTACTCCTTTATATAGATGAGGAAATATGATCCGTTGGTGACATAGAGAATTATTTTTGGATGAAGATTAAGGATGTTAAAGCTGTTTCGAAAAATAGTGATTCTTGTTTGATATGCCGTTAATTCCTGATACTCATTTAATGAAGGATGATGTTTAAAATCAAAGTTTGCTTCTCATGAGAACATCAAAGTCTTTTAGAAAGAGCATCTGGTGTTAAGAGCGTGATAATATTTCAGATCATCTAATCAAACATTCGTGAACTTCTATCTTATTTGAATTCATTCTTCAGAACTTCTATCTTATGTAGAGAGCTTCTTGATTTGCATCAGAACTTCATGCACATCAAAATAAATAATTTTAAGGAGCATATTTGTTCATTAAAATAATATGGTGTTTGTTATCATCAAAGCTAATTACAAAGAGTAGAATCAATTCTTGCTCTAACAATCTCCCCCTTTTTTATAATGACAAAACTCTTATATTTTGATGAATTAAATAAGAACATAAGGTAGAGAGACTCCCCCTGAGTTATAAACTTCCCTTAATATGTTTGCTCAGAGCTTTATTAGGAAGTTCTTATGGAGACACTCCCCATGAGTTAGAGCCTTTTCCTATTTACTTAAGAGTAGGGTGTTCACGGTGCGGTTTGGGCAATTTTCACGCAAAAAATCATCCGAACCTCAAGAGAAAAAAGCATGTGGTTTGGTTTGGTTCGGTTGGCTTTAAGAAATAAAACGAAACCAAACCAAACCAATGCGGTTTAGATTTAGTTTTGATGATAACAAACACCATACATACCATCATACACCTATAGAGAACAACATAATTTTGTATTTAGTCATTCATACATTATCAAATAGCAACAAAACTCATCATATTTAGACAATAACGTCTCTTTCAATATACACAAATAAGATTAGACAAAAGTGGAATAAAAAACATAAAATAGTAGTATAAAACAATATCAAAATTATCAAAAATATTACAATAAAAATAAAAAACGGAGGAGAGGAAAGATTAGACAAGATGAAAAAGAAAGATCATAAGATATGCAATATTATAGAAGAAAGGTGTGATAAAAACGTAATTGGAAGAGAAAACAATAATATAAAAAAGGAGTAGATAAAGATGAAAAAGAAAGAACATTAGATAAGAGTAGAAGATATGATATGTACATAGCAAATATGATGAGAGGAATGTGCGATACTACTTGAAGAGATTTGAGAAGATTGAAACTAAAACCTTAAGCGTGAGTAAGAGAATATTTGTATGGTTAAGGCATAATAGGTTTGAGTTTTGGATTGGATATGGGATAAGTGATGTTTGGGTTCTAACATAATGTGGTTTGGTTTGGTTTAGTTCGGTTTGCAAAATATAAACCGCAAATCGAATCGCGTGGTTTTGTTAAAAAAAGACCCAAATACATCCGAACCAAGTGCGGTTTTTTGCGGTTTCGTTTGGTTTGCGGTTTTCTATTGGGTTGGTTTGGTTTTGAACACCCCTACTTAAGAGTATATTAGAATTATTAGAATATATAAAATGTTTGAGACTTAGTCTTGGTGAACTGTTATTGATCAAAATATTTTACGTTCTCCCCCTTTTTGTCACAAATCAAAAAGCTATAATCAGAATGAGAAAGAAAACACACATGAAAAGAACATGAAAGCTTCATTAAAGATATTCAAGATAACACAAAAGCAACTTAACAGTCAAACAAAAACAAAAAAACAACAGAAACAAAAACTAAGGTTATTGAGGAGGAGAAAGTCTTGTGAACAATGCATCTAGAAGACTTTTGATTTGAGTGTTGGATTCTACTTGCTATCCTATCATTCCCTTGATTTCTCCATTTGTTTCATCCTGTTTGTCCAGCCTTTTCTTAACAACTTTATTCTCTTTCTTCGACTCTTCCAGAGTTTTTAGAACAAGAGAGGATGAAGTGGAGTCTTCATCAGAAGGTGCCATATTCATTTGGAGAGGTTGCAAAAAATTTCCCTTTATCTTCAGTGATGATCAAGTCCTAATGTTCAGAAGGTAAATCCTAAAGTTTTAAGTCATCTTGATCTGTCCATGGGGTTGCGTCTAGAAGATGGATATGTTTCATTTCCCAGCAGTTTAGGACTTTTTCTTTGAAGAGTTTCAGCTGATCACAGAAGTTCTGCTGAGCTAATTCATAGCTTAGACCCTTCATCTTATTAGATTCAACATTAAACCATTTTATGAACTCAGTCCATAGATGGTCAGATGCTGCAAGGTTCAGATTATCCATGCAGGAAAACTTCAGAGAGTTCACCCATTCCTGCATTTCTGCTTCAAAATCCAGTAGTAGTTGTAAACACCCCAAATTTTCCCTCACTCATTTCACCATGGCTTGTGATCCCTTTCATTTTCATAAGTTCAATCATACCATCTCATATTGCATTTTTGCTTCACTGCATTAATTCAAAGTCATCTGCATCTAGTGTTTGTGATCTGAGCCATCCCTGAGCCATTTGAGCCACTCCAAATGCCTTCAATCATCTCAAGAGGGTCCATGTATATTCAAGCATCATATTATATCCTCCCAAGGTCAAGGAAGTCAAATAATCACAAGAACTGAGAAAGGCATGGAAGCAGAGCCAGACTTAACTGCACAGATGACCTAAAATTAGGGTTTTGGTTTCAAAGGCCATAACTCCAAATTTTTTGGTCATTCTTGTTTCTAATGGTCTCTATATGATATGAGGATCATGCATATCAATTTTCATGAAGAAATTAAATGGGGAAGGCATCTGATCAAAAGGTGACTTCTTGAACAAGTCAGTGCAAAATCAGGGCATCTGAGACCCCCAATTGCACAACCAAAGGGTGTTCTCTATCATTTTGAAGGTGTATGATCTTTATTTGATCATTAGAAGATGTTAGAAGTTCACAAAATTGAATAATTTCAAGCCATTTGTAAAGTTGCCATTTTGGGAAAGTGACTTGCAATGAAAACTTGCCATTTTGGGAAAGTTTTTCAACCTCCTCTTTTTGATTCAAAAATGCTTCAAATGAAAAATCTTTGGTCATGAGAGTTGTAGATTGGATCCTCCCATTTTCAAAAAGTACAAGAACTCATTCTAATTCATTTTAGAACAAAAGTTATGGCCTTGCAAAGTTGGACAAAATCACATAAATTTCACTTTTACACAAAGAGGGAAACTTGCAAATTCTCATGCCAAGCATTTATGTGACTTCAAATCAGCTTCTAACCATCACACAAACATCATGTATGACCTAAAATTCAGATTGGCCCAAAAATTTCTTAAGTTCCATGCCTTAAACTTCAAGAATCTCAAAAGGGGCCAAAGTTGGACAAAATTGCAAAATGCTCCATAACTCTTCATCCACTTGTGCCAGCTGCCAAATATGACTTCCATGGACCTCCTTGAAGCAAGCTGATTTGAGCCATACCCTTGTACCATGAATGAACCAGCCCATGCCTTCACTTACACAAATGTTGACTTTATGCATTTTGCTCCATGCCAATCAAACTGTGCCACTACCAACTCTCTGCCCAATCAGAGCCTCATATGTGGACCTCAAGCATTCCAAAACATAACACAACACAACCTGAAACTCCAAGAACTCAGCAGACTCCAAAATCCTCAAGTTTGCAAAAACCTTCGAATCTCTTGATTCAACCATCAAACCTTCAAGTTTCTTTCACCATTCAACTCACCATGATCCACTGATCATTTCCCACCTTTCATTTGGCCCTAAAACCTTCACAATCAAAAATACGATTTTCACATTTCACAAACTGAACCTCTGCCATTTTCATTTTGAGGCCATATAAACTCCAGCTAGGCATCACAAACATTTGGGGAGGATCATTGGAGCTTGTTTGAAGCAAAGAACTGGCCAGAAAGCACCATTTTCGAAAGCTTCAGTTCAGGTATCATCAAGAACAAATTTTCCAAAAACGTGTTTTTAAGTTGCTAATTGGTTCTCCATGATTCACTGATGATTCTGATATGTTTAGTTTTGAAAATGGTCAAGTATTAAGCATGTATTGAACCTCTGAAATTTTCTGCGTTTTTTCCGTTTGGCTTTGATTCTTGTTCTTGAGTGAAAATAAATGAGTTTTAGGGCTGGATTCATGTTTAGGGTTGTTAGATGTTTGATTCTGGAGAGTTAGAGAGCTTAAGATTGCGTTTTGAGTGAGATTGAAGGATTGAATGGACGGAGAAGATGACCGGAACACTGTTCCGGTCACCTGAATGTAATTAGGGTTCAGATTAGAGTTAATGACATAATTAGTGAAGTTTGAATTTGGTCCGTCCCTTAGCGTGCGAAGTCAATTCCCTCCCTTTTAAGTTTGAACCTGGGCCCTTAGATCAACTGACTTTCTCATTTATTCATTTAATTCATTTTTATTTCATTTGTTTTGTATTTAATTTCCACGAATTTTTAAAAATAGTAAAATACATCAAAAAATTCTGAAATTTTTTATCAAATCTTTTAATAATTTTCAGAACCCAAAAATATTTTTATTTTTATTTTTTTGCATAATTTTCATATTTTAAATCATTTAAATGTTTATTTTTAATTGGTTAATAGAAATTAATTAATTAAAAATGCATTTAAGTATTTAAAAATCACAAAGAAAATTCACATTGCATTTTAATACATTTAGAAACATTGTCAAACTCTTCAAACAAATTTCTTTTTGGTTCTTGACCTATTTTGACATTTTTCTTTGGAATTGAAGTTCTTTAAAGACAATATTTTTGTTCTAACTTGGAAAAATTCATTCTGCCTAACCATGAAGAGTTTGATGTTGGTTCTTTTTGCATTGCATTCTTCATATCATGTAGTTTCTAGGGTAAAATTGGTTTGAGTTTATCTTTCATTTTCAATTTGATGTGCATTTTTCCTTTTGAGGTGCCTTAAAACCCTAGCAAGCTTGAGAAAATCATAGTTCCCATTAGGTTAAGAGTTGGGTCCCCTCCTTTGGGCAGTGAACTTGTGTAGGGTTAGGGTCCCTTTGATCCCATTTTCTTTTTTTATCTTGTCATTTGCTTCTGATTTTGAATTTTGCATTGCATATTGTATGCAAACCCTAATTTTGGCTTTCATTTGCATTCATCTCTCATTTGCTTGCATACATGAACTTGCCATAATATTTTGTGCATCCTCATGCCATATGAGACATCTTAGGACACATTAGAATCATGTTTGATCATTGCATCATTCATTTGCATTGTTATGCATTCATTCCATTTCATAAGTTTTCATGAACTTTCATGGTTCAAAGCATGCTTCATTTGCATCCTCATCCTTGTATGATCATCCACAACTCTTGGCATGTGTTTGCATCCTCTCTTAGCATCATTAAAATCATGTTTATGCTTCTGTTTTTGGTTTGCCTCATTGCATTCATTCCATGTTCACTTCATTTCATTTCTTTTGCTAACTTTTCAGGTGGTAAGTACTTGAGAAGTGAATTTGCCTTCACTTCTCATAATCTTTCCTCATCTCTCTTATGCATTCATTGCTGCATTCTACTTGTGTATTAGAGTGAGCTTGCTCATTCATGCTCCTTCTCCTCTTTCTTTCTTCAAGCAACTTATCTTCTTAAGTGAAGTAAGTTGTCTTGCTTCTCTTTGCTTCTCCTTCTTTTCATCCTGCTTCTTCCCTGGTGGCTTTTCTCTTGAAGATCTTTTGCAAGCCTCATAAACCCTAGGGATACCCAAGCATGATAACAATTAGGGTTTGATTAGTCCCCCATTAGTTTTACCTTTGTGTCATCTTTTGTGTCTTCTCTTCTCATCTCATAACCAAGGACTAAACCTTAAAGGTTTTAAGGCTTTGTGATTAAGCTTATGCCTGCATCCTTCTATTAGGGTGGAGTGTATAACTTTAATCCTAAGTGTTAAGCCCTTAATGTGTTTAAACCCTTTAATCAATCCATATAATAATCACTAAGACATCAAGCTTGTAACTTGGGCCTTGCATTAGGGTTCTAATTCTTCCTTAATTGGTTAAGAAGGACTAACCCTAGTGTTAATGGACAAGTCCCCCTCAAGTTGTCTTACAAACCATAAAATCCATTTCTTAATCTCACCATTAACTAAAATCCACCTTAATAAAGGCTTTTTTTTGTCATGAGGTTAATCCCTAATCATAGATTAAGTTGAGGAGCTTTTCTCAGCTTAAATGTTCTCATCTATTATCCTTCTATTAGGATGGTGTAATGAGTCCATTAAATCTTTGATTATGGCTTAAACTCATTACTTAACACTAAACAAAAACCACAAAAACATCTAAATAAATGCAAATAGGTTAATGATCTTAATCCTACACCATGGTGATTAAGTGTGAGATGCTTACTTCACACTTAAGGTATTCTCATTACCCCTAATCAGAGGGAAGATGTGATGAGTTTACTAACCCTTGGTTTAGGCTTAAGCTCATTTTCTTATGACAAACTCCAAAAAGCAATAAAAGACTGAAAACACAAAAACAAACAATAATCGTCTCCTCCAGGATTCTTTTCTCACCTCACTCACTCACGAACGATAACTCTCTTCTTCCGTCTAATGCAAGACAGTTTGCACCTGAGCCAGACAGGTCATACACTTGAGCATAGACAAGCAAGCAGTTCACAAGTCAATTTACCTTTCAGTCTTTTTGGGTCGAACTACGGTGTTCTGACTTCCTCATTGCACGAGAGGATACGTAGGCATAACTTAACAGTTATCGAACAAAAGTCTCTGTATATTCCCCCTCCTTCCAGCATTATTCTTTAAGCCTCATAGTCTTGAGCTTTGCACTCTTTCCTTACACTGACACTCTTTCATCTCACTTCACATTTCTTTTACACTGACACTTGCATTCTTTTCCAGCTTTTGTACACAAAATAGCACTGACACTACGCCTTTAAACACAAACTTTCAAGCGTGGATCCCGTCGAGTACGACGGACAATCTGGGTGCTAATACCTTCCCAGGTTGTAACCAACCCCCTTTCTCAGTTTCTCTGGTTCGCGACCGTTTTATCCATTCTTTTCTTAGGTTTATGCAACATTACCTTTCCTTCGGGATAAAAATGCCTAGCTGGCGACTCTATTCATTCCTTCTCCTTTCGCCGACCGTTCGCGTCTGTACCCCTCTTGGCCCCGTGTCATCAGGTGGGAGCGACAGCTTGGCGACTCTGCTGGGGACCCTTATACTGTAACCACGGCTTCTGGTTCTTTTTGTGGGTTCCTCCTAGCGCTTGTTTGATTTGTGTTTACTAGGGTGTTATGTGCTAATTGTGTTTATTTGCTTTATTTATTGCTTTATGTACAACTTTATTTATTGCTTTCCTTTACAGTTTTTCATACTTCATACTGTCATTATCATTGCTGGAGCTGGTTTCTGTTTTGGTGGGTGGGGTTTCATTGAGAGTTTGAAGTCCTATACCTGGGACCTGAGTGACACCTAGGCTAGAGTGGTTCATGTTCTTTCCCATTCCATTTCGGTCTGGTGCGGGAATATGAAACACGGTTCAGATATGGGTTTCTTCTTGAGAACTCTGTGCTACAGATTTCCTGTAGTGCTAGGGCTATCTGGGAAGCTTGCTAAGTCTGGATGACCTTTACTATGACCTTCAGAAGCTGAGGTGAATTCGAAGAGGATCTTTTATGATTATTGTAAACACTGTACCTCCGGGTTAGAAGTGTTTACACTTCTCATAACTGATCCAAGTCTGAAGATCCTTGTTCTAGAACATCACCTGTGAGGGGTTGGGCTGTTTACAGGTTTGCAGGTACCCTTGGCCACATCATACCCTGTTACTATTTGGTTTAAGAGTACCCCATTTTGGATAGTTCTTGTGATTAACCCTGGACATGTGACTCTTTATTTGAGTCCCCCACCTTGGTTACTGGATTTCTGAACCTCCATCTGGACTTCTTGAACATACATGGGCCTTATATCAAGACATATAATCAGATCCATCTTGATCACAAACCCTTGCATATCATCTGCATATTCATCATTTGCATCATTTAACATTTGCTTATTTGTTTTTCAGGGTATCCACATTATATCTGGTTTGGTTTTGACCCCTTCTTCTGCATAGACCTCTGCTTCACCAGTTATCTGCTTCAGCTATCTTCATCATCACTAGCACCAGCCTGTCAGTGGCTCACTTCCAGCATCAGTCTGTGATCTTCATCAGCACCTATCTTCATCTTCTTCAGCACACTCATGACTACCCCCAGGAAGGGCAACATATCCTACCATTTCTTTGAGCCTGTGTTGACTGGTATCAGGCAGGTCCAGTCACTTATCACACCTGACCACATCCCATTGTTTAGAGAGCATTATGGAGGAATCCTAGACATGGTTATGGACCTTGACCCTTCTCAGAGGAGCATGATCCACACATGCTTGCAGTTTTATGACCCTCCTTTGAGATGTTTCACATTTCCAGTCTTTCAGTTGGGGCTCTGCTGGAAGAGTTTTCTTCATTGATTGGGGTACCTATCAGGGGTGGAATCCCTTTCAACCCAGAAATGCCAGCTCCCAGCAATGGAGAAGTAGCAAAAGCACTGTACCTGGAGCCTGCCTTGATTGAGCAATGTATGACAACAAAAGCTGGGATCCCTGGTTTGCACTTAGACTTCTTGGTTTCTCAGGCCATCCTGAAGGCCTCATTAGGAGAGTGGAGGGAAGTCTGTGCACTGTTAGCCCTCAGCATATATGGGGCCATACTGTTTGCAGATGAGCCCAAATTTGTCAGCAAGAATGCCATCCATCTGTTTCTTCTGAAGAACCCAGTACCCACATTGCTGGGAGATTTTTATTACTCCATTCATCAAAGGAATGAGAAACAAAGAGGGAAGTTGGTAAGATGTTGTGCTCCTTTGTTTCACACCTGGCTGCTCAAACACCTACCTAAGAAAGATGCCTTCCTGAATCCCCACCAACAGAAGAATTGGGCTAAGAGGCTCATTGCTTTGACTTCAGATGATATTAGATGGTGCACCCAAAGCACTAAGGGCAAAGACATCATCACCAGCTGTGGACAATACCCAAATGTGCCTCTGATAGGAGTGAAAGGTTGCATCAACTACAATCCTTTACTGTTTAAAAGACAACTGGGCTATGCTTTGGTTCACCCTCCTAGAGTGCAAGATTTAGCTGAGACCCTGTATTGTGAAGTGAAACCTAATTCAGCTGTTGTCAGGCAAGCATCCTGGGCTTGGGACAACATCCAGACAAAAGGGATGGAAATTCTAGGAAGGTGTAATAATGTCGCTTCAGCTCAGTATTATGACTGGTCCCGTACAAGAGCTCAGATTACTGGTATGCCCTTCACTTTAGAGGACATACCTGGACCCTCTACAGTACAACCTGCCGCAACTATCAGCCTAGAAGAATTTGAGAAGCTGAAGGAAAGGAATGAGAACTTATCTCAAGCTTTGAAGAAGACTCTGTGGGAAAGAAGTGATGGTCGTCTGGATATTGAGAGATTGGAAAAGCTCAGGGTGGAGCATCTCACCAAAATTGAGAAGACAGAGGACTACATCAGGAAAGCAAGAGCTGGGGAGCAAATATTGAAGAATGCCTGTAAAGAGGCCAAGATTCAGAAAGCTAGGGCTGAGCACTATCTGCAAGAGAGTCAGGCTAGGTGGGTCAGGATCACCGAAGCCCGTACATAAGAAGACCAGAAGACTCAAGCTAAGATTGAACAGCTAGAGGCCAATGAGAAGAAGCAGCAGGAAACTTTGTTGGCAGCCCAGAAGGAGATTTCAGAGTTGAAGCTTAGAGCTGGATTGAAGAGATCAAAGGACCAGGACAGGCATAAGAAGCTAACCACTGCCATTGCTACCAGGAATCTCCTCATTAGGACCATTACAGAGCACCCAGCTGGTCCAGTGACTGAGGCACTTCTGAAGGAGGTCAAGGAGGATGAGTTTGGATTGGATGTTTGACTTCTTTGCTTGTTGTTCATTTCCATTTGATGTACTTTTCTCTTTTTTGTATTTTTGACCCTCTAGGGGCATGTGTTGTAAAACAAACTATGCATGGTTCACCATTTTGTAATATATTTTAGTTTGTTTCCATTTGGGTTTCTCTCTCAACAAACATCAAGCATCTTCCTCGAGGTCTGGAAAGGTCAAAACCAAGAACCAAACCGGATACCTTGGAAAACAAATAAGCATACTGCATTGCATACTAACTTTTTCTTTGTTTTGTAGGTTTTGTTTATTATTTTGTCTCTAACTTTGTTATGATCTCAGGAAACATTGCTCATCGCCGAGTGTTCCCTGTCAACCGCGCGCACCGGTACCCTACTCGCAACAACCTTCCCGGTATTCAAATGGAACAAGTACAGCAGGATCTGACTGAGGTCAAAAATCAGATGGCTAATGAAAGAGTGGAGATGAGAAATCAAATGACTCAATTCATGGCTGTGATGACTGGCTTGGCCCAGAGTCAAGAAAGGCTAAGGGAACTGGTGGAAAGACAAACTCCCGAGGAACCTCATCTTGGAACAGGAGGGACTAGTAACAATGAACAAGGCCAGCCTCGTATTAATCCACCAGTATTTGGACCTCATTTGGATCCGGAAGTCAACATCCCGAGAAATGTACAAGGTAATACTGATGGGGGGAGAATCTTGCAAGAGGATCCCCAAGAAGAGCAATTTACTATTATGGGAGCTGGAGATGAAGTCTATGACAGGAGATTGGACGAAATTGCTGAGAAGTTGAGATCTTTGGAGTCTCAAAATTCCTTGGGCTTTGATGTAATGGATATGGGACTAGTGGATGGGGTGAGAATTCCCCACAAATTCAAACCCCCGTGCTTTGAGAAATACAATGGAACCTCTAGTCCACGTACTCACCTGCAGTCTTTCCTGGGAAGACTTAAAGCTTATACTATGGATGAAAAGCTATGGATGTTCTACTTTGAAGACAGTCTGACCGGGGCTTCAAGAGAGTGGTATTCACACTTGACCAGAGCTACCATTAGATGCTGGAAGGACTTAGCTGAAGCCTTCATCAGGCAATATCAATACAATCTGGACATGGCTCCCAACAGGACCCTCCTAATGGGAATGTCTCAGTCTTCCAGAGAAAGCTTTAGAGAATACACCCAAAGGTGGAGACAGCTTGCTGCTGCTGTCCAACCACCCATGTTAGAAAGAGAAATGGCTGATATGTTCATGAATACTTTGCAAGGAACATATATTGATAGACTGGCTGCCTTCTCCTCTACCAGCTTTGCTGATGTCGTCATAGCTGGGGAAAGGATTGAAAGTCTACTGAAGATGGGCAAGATTTCCGACAGTGGTGCAAGTTCATCCAGTAATCCCAGGAAGCCTTTTGTGGGACCCCGAAGAGCCGGTGAGACCAATTCCATTCATACAAGCAGGGGCAGACCTCAGTATGTTCACCGATCAGTAGCAGCAGTCACCATTCCAGCTCCGATTCCTCAGCAATCAGTATATCCTCAACAACAACAACCACAATATCAACAACAAGTTCAGTATCTGCAACAGAGAACCTACAACAACAACAATAGCAACCAACAACAGCGTCCCTTCCAACAAAGACCATCTCAGGCAAATAGGGTTATTGACCCTATCCCTATGCCTTATGCTGCCTTATTGCCACAACTCCTGAAGCTTAACTTGGTTGAGTTAAGGACGTTGGCACCAGCAGATCCTCTCAATCTCCCAAAGAACTATGATGTCAACGCCAGGTGTGCCTTTCACTCCAACGCGCCTGGTCACAATACTGAAAAATGCAGGGCCTTACAAATGAAAGTTCAAGACCTGGTGGACTCGAAAGCTCTTAACTTTGCACCTCCTCCGAATGTCACGAGGAATCCAATGCCTAGTCACAACGGGCTGAGGATTAATGCCATTGAGGAAGACAAACCATCCACCTTAATCACTAGTGTTGCACAAATTCGAACACCTTTGGTTGAAATTAAAGCTCAGCTTTTAGAATGCCAAGTGTTCCCCGGGTGTGAGCTCGGTTGTGGGTATTGCAACATTGCAGTCAATGGGTGTGAAAAATTGAGAAGCGGCATAAATGGTCTTATTAAGGATGGTATCCTTCAGATTTCAACAACGGCGCCTACAAATCCAGCAATTCCTTTAACAACAATCCCAGATACTCCTACAACGTCAACAATCATTCCTTCAGCAACAAATTCTCCTACAACAACAACAACAATCATTCCTACCGATTCATCAACATCACCAGCAATTACTCCGTCCACCATTTCAACAAGTCAAATTTCAACAACTGTTTCTTCTACAACATCAGCATCCATTTTATCAAAAGAATCTACTACAACGCCAACAAAAATTAATGAAGATGTCTCAACAGTTACAATCTACTATGACCCATCAAACATTCCTCCCAGCAGCAATTTCCAACAACAAACGGTGGCACCTCCTGCCAGATCACCAGTCACAATTTACTATGATCCGCACACCATTACAGTACCTTCCTCTGCAGCAATCAGTCCGGTCACCATTACGGTGCCTGGACCAATTCCTTATGAAAGCAGTAATGCCATACCTTGGCATTATGGCTCTGGATTCATCAACCTCTTCTCCACAAATTGATAATGTCGGGGGAGGCGGAGGCTTCACCAGAAGCGGGCGCCTTTTTGCCTCACAAACACAAAGACCTAATGTTGAAGCAGAAGCTGCTGTCAAAGCAAAAGGAAAGAGTGTGGTATCTGAAGAGCCGACTACCAAAGACACTCAGAAGACATCTTTTGAACAAGATGTAGACGAGTTCATGAGAATCATAAAAAGGAGTGATTACAAGGTGGTGGACCAGCTTCACCAAACACCCTCCAAAATCTCCATATTATCACTGTTGATGTGTTCCGAAGCTCACAAGAACGCATTGTTGAAAGTCCTGCACGCAGCATACGTGCCGGAAGAGATTACTGTTAATCAGCTAGAAACTGTGGTTGCAAATGTCAACACCAGTCATGGACTGGGCTTTACCAATGCTGACTTAACAACGGAGGGACGCAACCATAACAAGGCTTTGCATATCACCTTGGAATGCAAGGGTGCTGTTTTGTCTCATGTACTGGTGGACACTGGGTCATCACTCAATGTTTTACCAAAGAAATCCTTAATGAAGCTGGAGTATGATGGCTTGGAATTGCGTCCGAGTAATTTGGTGGTGAGAGCATTTGATGGCTCTAAAAGATCAGTGCTTGGGGAGATTGATCTGCCTGTGTTGATTGGCCCGCAGACCTTCAAAACTACCTTCTTTGTGATGGACATACAGCCGGCCTACAGCTGTCTGTTGGGTAGACCCTGGATCCACGCCGCTGGCGCTGTTACGTCTACCCTTCACCAGAAGTTAAAATTCGAGTGGGAAGGCCAAATCATCACCATCTGTGGGGAGGAGGACATCTTTGTTAGCCAGCTGGCTACGTATAAGTACATTGAGATGGATGGGGAGATCCATGAAACCATGAGCCAAGGGTTTGAGGCCCTCAACATTAATGAAGCATCTGCTGTACTGGGAACTTCCATCACATCATATCAGCAAGCCCGAAAGGTTGTTGAGGAAGGTACCGCCCAAGGCTGGGGCAAGCTGCTGCCCGTGGAAAAGAAAGAAGACCGATTTGGGTTGGGTTACAGACCAACTCAACGAGATCAACCAGAGGCTGCAAAAGAGTCCAAGTTTGTCAGCGGGGGGATGCTCACCCCAGATGCTGTGAACAATTTGGAAGATGAGTCAGAAGACGAGCGTAACCTGGAAAGCTGGATACGTCCAAGGACCCCGGGGAGCCATGTCTCAAACTGGTCTTCCCAGGAAATTATAAGGGTTACTCCTACAGAGTAATTATTATTTCATGTATTTTAAAGCATGCATCAAGTCCCGCATCTTGCCCAAGATGTCAGGACTCATTTTGTAATCGGGCCATCTTGTATTTTGTGCAAAGATCAATTAATGAATATCAGGACATCTTTTGCAAATGAGTCTTTTCTTTTCCGCTCACTGTTTTTCATTTTTTCACTTTTTGTACAAAAATAAAATGGCAATGTTTTTCAGAATAAATAACTTCATTTTCACTTTTTCTAAATAAGATAAAACTGATCACTAAAATAAACCAATCTAAACCCTTGCAGAAAGTGCCCTTCAGACTGCACCGACAACAACACTGCTATGACTTCGTATGACTTTGACAATCCAATCAATCAAGCTGATGAAGGGGTTGAAGAAGATTATGAGCTACCTGAAGAGCTAGCCAGGTTGTTGAGACAAGAGGAGAAGGTTATCACTCCTCATCAGGAAGAGGTTGAAACGGTTAATCTTGGTACGGAAGAAGACATGAAAGAAGTTAAGATCGGGGCCTGCTTACATGATTCAGTGAAAGAGCAACTGATTGACATGCTTCGGGAATATGTGGATGTTTTTGCCTGGTCTTATCAGGATATGCCAGGGTTGGACACCGACATTGTCATGCACAAGCTGCCGCTGAAGGAAGATTGCCCGCCAGTAAAACAGAAGTTGCGCCGTACTCGCCCAGATATGGCAATGAAGATAAAAGAAGAGGTACAAAAGCAGTGGGATGCCGGTTTCCTTGCTGTGACTAGCTATCCTCTGTGGGTTGCTAATATTGTACCTGTGCCTAAGAAAGATGGCAAGGTGAGAATGTGTGTGGATTATCGGGACCTGAATAGAGCCAGCCCGAAAGATGACTTCCCTTTACCTCACATTGATGTGTTGGTCGACAATACGGCTCAGTTCTCGGTATTCTCCTTCATGGATGGATTTTCAGGATATAATCAGATCAAGATGTCACCTGAAGACATGGAGAAGACAACTTTCATCACACCCTGGGGCACATTCTGTTATAAGGTGATGCCATTCGGACTGAAGAATGCCGGTGCCACTTATCAACGGGCTATGGTAACATTATTCCATGACATGATCCATAAAGAAATTGAGTGTTATGTGGATGACATGATTGCCAAGTCCCTCACAGAAGAAGACCACCTAGTGAATCTATTGAAGCTATTCAAGCGTCTGAGGAAGTACCAATTGAAGTTAAACCCCAACAAATGCACATTCGGGGTGCGATCTGGTAAGCTGCTGGGATTCATTATAAGTGAAAAAGGAATTGAAGTTGATCCTAACAAAGTCAAAGCCATTCAGGAAATGCCTGCACCTAGGACTGAAAAGGAAGTTCGGGGGTTCTTGGGTAGATTGAACTACATTTCACGGTTCATATCTCACCTTACTGCAACCTGTGAACCCTTGTTCAAGTTGTTAAGAAAAGAACAAACGGTCAGGTGGAACGAAGACTGCCAGAGGGCTTTTGACAAAATCAAGGAATATTTACAAGAGCCTCCAATCCTTATGCCTCCAGTTGAAGGAAGACCCCTGATCACGTACTTGACAGTATTAGAAGAATCAATGGGGTGTGTGCTGGGCCAGCATGACGAGTCTGGTCGAAAAGAGTATGCAATATACTACCTAAGCAAAAAGTTTACCGACTGTGAACAACGTTATTCACTGCTCGAGAAAACTTATTGTGCTTTAGCGTGGGCTGCTCGCCGACTGAGACAGTATATGTTGACCCACACTACTTTATTGATCTCAAAGATGGATCCGGTTAAGTACATTTTTGAGAAGCCAGGACTTACCGGACGGGTTGCAAGATGGCAAATGATCCTCACAGAGTATGACATTCAGTACACATCTCAAAAGGCCATCAAAGGCAGTGTATTGTCTGATTATCTTGTTGAGCAACCTATTGATGATTACCAGCCTATGAGATTTGACTTCCCTGATGAAGACATCATGTTCATAAAAGCGAAAGATCATGAAGAGCCTATTCACACTGAAGGGCCTGACCCGGAAGAAGAATGGACTATGATGTTTGACGGGGCTATTAATATGAATGGTCGTGGTGTTGGTGCAATACTCATTACACCTAAAGGAGTTCACATGCCTTTTTCGGCAAAACTCACCTTTAACTACACTAACAACGAAGCTGAATACGAAGCTTGTATTATGGGTCTTGAGGAAGCCATTGACCTCAGGATCAAGACGTTGACTGTATTCGGGGATTCAGCTCTGGTAATCAATCAAACCAACGGCAAATGGTATACGCACCAGGATCATCTGATACCTTACCGGGATTATACAAGGAGGTTATTGACTTTCTTCACAACAGTCAAGCTTGAGTATATCCCTCGAGATGAAAATCAGTTCGCAGATGCTCTGGCTACCATTTCATCCATGATCAAAGTTCAAGCTGCCAACTTTGTGCCTCGGATTTCAGTATCCAGACTTGACAGACCAGCATACGTATTCTCAGCAGATGTGGTTAAAGATGATAAACCTTGGTTCCACGACATTAAGTGCTTCTTGGAGGGCCAAACATACCCATCTGGGGCATCTCCCAATGACAAGAAGACATTAAGAAGGCTTGCTGGTAGTTTCTTCCTGAATGCTGATGGTTCCTTGTACAAGTGGAACTTTGATATGGCACTTCTCAGATGCGTTGATAAAACAGAAGCAGACTTGTTGATGCACGAGGTGCACGAAGGATCTTTTGGTACCCATGCTGGAGGGCATGCAATGGCTAAAAAGTTGCTAAGATCAGGCTATTATTGGATCACAATGGATGCAGACTGTTGTGCATATGCCAGAATATGCCATAAATTCCAGATTTATGCAGATAAAGTGCATGTGCCTCCAAATCCTCTGAATGTGATGTCTTCACCCTGCCCCTTTGCCATGTGGGGCATTGATATGATTGGAAAGATTGAACCGACTGCTTCAAATGGCCACAGATTCATCCTGGTAGCCATTGACTATTTTACCAAGTGGGTTGAAGCAGCTTCTTATGCCAATGTTACAAGGCAAGTGGTAGCCCGATTTCTGAAGAGAGACATCATCTGTCGGTATGGAGTTCCCGAGCGAATTATTACTGATAATGGTTCCAACTTGAACAACAAAATGATGGCCGAACTGTGTCGGGACTTCAAGATCCAACACCACAATTCTTCTCCTTAAGGGCAAAAGATGAATGGCGCTGTTGAGGCAGCTAACAAGAATATCAAGAAGATTGTGCAGAAGATGGTAGTTACCTATAAAGACTGGCATGAAATGCTACCATTTGCCTTGCATGGGTACCGTACGTCAATCAGAACATCCACTGGGGCAACACCGTATCAGCTTGTGTATGGTATGGAGGCAGTCCTACCTGTTGAAGTTGAACTACCCTCCCTACGGGTACTGATGGATGTCAAATTAAACGAAGAATAATGGGTCCGATCCCGATACGAACAACTAAGTCTGATCGAAGAGAAGAGATTAGCTGCAATCTGCCATGGGCAGCTGTATCAGAAAAGAATGAAGAAAGCCTTCGATCAGAAAGTCAGGCTTCGAGAGTACCAAGTAGGAGATCTTGTGCTGAAAAGACTCCTTCCTCCTCATACAGACCACAGGGGCAAGTGGACTCCGAATTACAAGGGTCCATTCATAGTAAAGAAGGTATTCTCTGGGGGAGCACTGATGCTCAGTACTATGGATGGCGAAGAATTCCTGTCCCCTGTGAATTCAGATGCAGTTAAAAAATACTTCGCATAAAAATGACCCGCTGGACATAAAAACAGAATGTAAGTCCAGGCAAAAATAGGGCATCCCGACGAGTCAAAAACAGAATAAAAGACTCGGGCAAAAATAAGGGAAAATAAATAAAAAGATGTACACCCGCTGAGTTGAAAAGCCACATCGGACAACTCAGGCAAAAATGGGTATCCTGGTGGATTGAAAACTCGAAAGGGCGATCCACGCAAAACAAGGGAATAAGCGAACAACTGCATTCTGAATTCGTCTGTATCACCCACATGGCAAGCTTCGAAAGTATAAAGCATCAGTCAGAATCAGCTTTCTTCAGAAAGCAAGATGAGAAGAGCGTCAATGTTATACAAGTCATAGCAAAAGGGAAGCTTACTGAAGCGTCGTCAACATTGCCAGCATCTTTTTGATTCTCAATTTTGTAACAATCTCCTCATTTCAGGGGATCTGTTTCTTTGACCGTACTTGCCAATTCAGGGCACACCAATTAATAAAATCAGATTTTCAGTCACGTTTCGTCTCGTACATTCTATTTTTATTTGCGAAAATGTCCGATGTCCTTAATATAATGATTTCATAAATACAAATGCGTCTTTTTCTAAAATATTACATGCTTACAGGTGATATATTCGCTCCAAGAGTGTCTAAATTCCTATGATGGAATCCAGTAAGGGATACCTCGGGATATTTGTACGTCTCTTTGTCTTTACAGGATTTACGGGAACTCAAATACCTCCTCCAAGCAGCATCTGGAAAGTTCTCTCCCCAGCTGAGTTGTCAAGCCTCCCCATCCCCAGCCAGAGTCCCCACAGAATCACTAGGAAGATCGTTCAGTGATCGCTCATCCCCAGCCAAGTGCAAAAACAGGGAACCATCTCCCCGCAAAGCTCCAGCCTTTAACCAGAAGAGCAATGTTTGAAGATCTCACAACAAAGTGACGAAAGCTTCTACGGACCCCAGCTGGGTACCTCATCACCAAGGATGGGACTATCAGATTCATATATATCAGATCTACCAATGATCTCATCCCCAGCTGGGATATCACTTCAAGCAGATCGGCCAGAGATCTTCACAGCAACGGGATCTGAACCTCGGATCGGCATCTTTGCATAAATCATAGCATTCGCATCATATTTCCCCCAGAGCGTAGCATTCCGTCTAATACGAAGCATTACGGCAAAAATCAAACATATTGCATAAATCATAAGCCATGTGTCGAAGTAAACACTTGTAAATACTGACGATACATTAACAATATACAAAATACCTCTCAAAATTCCCCGGCAGGAAGCCAAAGCATCCTTCTTCACCAAAATATGATGCTTGGATCACAAGTTATGATGCTTAGAAATAGGGTACTTGAACACTTTTTTCCATAACTTAGAAAACTTTCTAAGTTTCAAAGGTTGCCCCTTTTACAAGTTATCTTCAAATATATGATTTTTTGTGATCAAATACATTCATGGAACATATATTCTTGAAATATAGGTCATGAGGATCATTTTGGGTGAAAAAGTCAAACTTTGACTTTTTGGTCCAGATAGAAATTACACTAGATACCCCTGGATTTCTGATTTTTTGATTGGACACCCTCTGAGGTATTTTGACCTTATGAATGGACTTACATGATGTATATGAGCTATTTAAACCATTCCTTATGTTATAATCTCTTGTCTAGATGAAAATATTGACTTTGGGATCCTCGATTAGTCAGAAACCTTAATCTGAGCACTATGAAACCCTAATCTTGCAGTCCTTGATCTCTGCACCTTTTGTGCTGGTAAATGGCTTGTCAAAGTCATGTCAACATTCTTGATGATGTCTGTAAGTATTTTCTCCTTTCTCTATGAAAAATTTCATCTAGAGGGCTTAGTTGACTGAAACCCTAATTGGTGATTGTGATGGCTCGGGACCTAGATCGCTGAGACTTTTGTACAGTTTTTTGAAAGATTTACCATCAATTGAGATTCCTTAACCCTTTGATAGTGATTGAAACTTTGAAAATATTATGTATTAATGATTGGTCCTTTTCCTGAATCCTCTGAGGGATCCAAGAATCCTGATTCATTGTGGGGGCACTGTTCAAACCAGTTTGACACAATCATTTGAGCCAGTGGATTTCTTATGATGATGTACATATCTTAGGGTAAAAATTTAGGGTATGACAGATGCCCTTATTTAATCTTCTTGGACCTGAAGATGTGGATGGTGAAAGCATTGGGATATTCGGGGTACAAGAGGATTAACTAACTTAGAATACCCAAAATTGTGATCCCAAGATGCCAGGTTGTTCATCCTGTCGGTGATCTAAAGGTTACAAAGGCTCGGTCACAGTGTTGATGTAGAGGTTCAAGTTATCCAAACTCGAGAACCGACGTTCTATCCAGGAAAGAACTGGAGAGAAAAATCTTTATCATGTGGGATAAATGTTATATGATTATGCAAATGTAAAATGCAAACATAATTATGAATGTATGAATGAATGTGTATGCTGACAAAACAAACATGACACACAAATTAACGAGACAAGACAGAGAATTGAAGGAACGAAAAATACAAGAAAGGGGGGGGGGAGGTTGAATTGGGGTTTTCAAAAATAAAGCAAAAGACACGATTAGTTTATCCTAGTTCGTTTGAACTCAAACTACTCCAGTCCTCCCGCCATGGTGATTTTGCCTCTCTCTCATGAGGTCTTAATCCACAATTCAAAAATTGAATACACCACAAATACCTACGGTCAATGTCTTCTTGAGTCGACTGACTAACACTTTAGTCACTCAAGGAAAATCAAATATAATAGAATACAAGTGTGTATAATTTTGCTTCTAATTAGCTTTTATCACTATTGTGATGTTTTTACACAAGTTTAATATGAATATGACTTTGAGGATGTTAAAACTATTTGTATATGCACACAACTATTTGTCATCTTTTTCTTCCAAGGTACTCCTTTATATAGATGAGGAAATATGATCCGTTGGTGACATAGAGAGTTATTTTTGGATGAAGATTAAGGATGTTAAAGCTGTTTCGAAAAATAGTGATTCTTGTTTGATATGCCGTTAATTCCTGATACTCATTTAATGAAGAATGATGTTTAAAATCAAAGTTTGCTTCTCATGAGAACATCAAAGTCTTTTAGAAAGAACATCTGGTGTTAAGAGCGTGATAATATTTCAGATCATCTAATCAAACATTCCTGAACTTCTATCTTATTTGAATTCATTCTTCAGAACTTCTATCTTATGTAAAGAGCTTCTTGATTTGCATCAGAACTTCATGCACATCAAAATAAATAATTTTAAGGAGCATATTTGTTCATTAAAATAATATGGTGTTTGTTATCATCAAAGCTAATTACAAAGAGTAGAATCAATTCTTGCTCTAACAATCTCCCCCTGTTTTATAATGACAAAACTCTTATATTTTGATGAATTAAATAAGAACATAAGGTAGAGAGACTCCCCCTGAGTTATAAACTTCCCTTAATATGTTTGCTCAGAGCTTTATTAGGAAGTTCTTATGGAGACACTCCCCATGAGTTAGAGCCTTTTCCTATTTACTTAAGAGTAGGGTGTTCACGGTGCGGTTTGGGCGATTTTCACGCAAAAAATCATCCGAACCTAAAGAGAAAAAAGCATGCGGTTTGGTTTGGTTCGGTTGGCTTTAAGAAATAAAACGAAACGAAACCAAACCAATGCGGTTTAGATTTAGTTTTGATGATAACAAACATCATACATACCATCATACACCTATAGAGAACAACATAATTTTGTATTTAGTCATTCATACATTATCAAATAGCAACAAAACTCATCATATTTAGACAATAACGTCTCTTTCAATATACACAAATAAGATTAGACAAAAGTGGAATAAAAAACATAAAATTGTAGTATTAAACAATATCAAAAATATCAAAAATATTACAATAAAAAGAAAAAACGGAGGAGAGGAAAGATTAGACAAGATGAAAAAGAAAGATCATAAGATATGCAATATTATAGAAGAAAGTTGTGATAAAAACGTAATTGGAAGAGAAAACAATAATATAAAAAAGGAGTAGATAAAGATGAAAAAGAAAGAACATTAGATAAGAGTAGAAGATATGAGATGTACATAGCAAATATGATGAGAGGAATGTGCGATACTACTTGAAGAGATTTGAGAAGATTGAAACTAAAACCTTAAGCGTGAGTAAGAGAATATTTGTATGGTTAAGGCATAATAGGTTTGAGTTTTGGATTGGATATGGGATAAGTGATGTTTGGGTTCTAACATAATGTGGTTTGGTTTGGTTTAGTTCGGTTTGCAAAATATAAACCGCAAATCTAACCGCGTGGTTTTGTTAAAAAAAGACCCAAATACATCCGAACCAAGTGCGGTTTTTTGTGGTTTCGTTTGGTTTGCGGTTTTCTATTGGGTTGGTTTGGTTTTGAACACCCCTACTTAAGAATATATTAGAATTATTAGAATATATAAAATGTTTGAGACTTAGTCTTGGTGAACTGTTATTGATCAAAATATTTTACGTTCTCCCCCTTTTTGTCACAAATCAAAAAGCTATAATCAGAATGAGAAAGAAAACACACATGAAAAGAACATGAAAGCTTCATTAAAGATATTCAAGATAACACAAAAGCAACTTAACAGTCAAACAAAAACAAAAAACAACAGAAATAGAAACTAAGGTTGTTGAGGAGGAGAAAGTCTTGTGAACAATGCATCTAGAAGACTTTTGATTTGAGTGTTGGATTCTACTTGCTATCCTATCATTCCCTTGATTTCTCCATTTGTTTCATCCTGTTTGTCCAGCCTTTTCTTAACAACTTCATTCTCTTTCTTCAACTCTTCCAGAGTTTTTAGAACAAGAGAGGATGAAGTGGAGTCTTCATCAGAAGGTGCCATATTCATTTGGAGAGGTTGCAAAAAATTTCCCTTTATCTTTAGTGATGATCAAGTCCTAATGTTCAGAAGGTAAATCCTAAAGTTTTAAGTCCTCTTGATTTGTCCATGGGGTTGCGTCTAGAAGATGGATATGTTTCATTTCCCAGCAGTTTAGGACTTTTTCTTTGAAGAGTTTCAGCTGATCACAGAAGTTCTGCTGAGCTAATTCATAGCTTAGACCCTTCATCTTATTAGATTCAACATTAAACCATTTTATGAACTCAGTCCATAGATGGTCAGATGCTGCAAGGTTCAGATTATCCATGCAGGAAAACTTCAGAGAGTTCACCCATTCCTGCATTTCTGCTTCAAAATCCAGTAGTAGTTGTAAACACCCCAAATTTTCCCTTACTCATTTCACCATGGCTTGTGATCCCTTTCATTTGCATAAGTTCAATCATACCATCTCATATTGCATTTTTGCTTCACTGCATTAATTCAAAGTCATCTACATCTAGGGTTTGTGATCTGAGCCATCCCTGAGCCATTTGAGCCACTCCAAAGGCCTTCAATCATCTCAAGAGGGTCCATGTATATTAAAGCATCATATTATATCCTCCCAAGGTCAAGAAAGTCAAAGAATCACAAGAACTGAGAAAGGCATGGAAACAGAGCCAGGCTTAACTACACAGATGACCTAAAATTAGGGTTTTGGTTTCAGAGGCCATAACTCCAAATTTTTTGGTCATTCTTGGTTCTACTGGTCTCTATATCATATGAGATCATGCATATCAATTTTCATGAAGAAATTCAATGGGGAAGGCATCTGATCAAAAGGTGACTTCTTGAACAAGTCAGTGCAAAATCAGGGCATCTGAGACCCCCAATTGCACAACCAAAGGGTGTTCTCTATCATTTTGAAGGTGTATGATCTTTATTTGATCATTAGAAGATGTTAGAAGTTCACAAAATTGAAGAATTTCAAGCCATTTGCAAAGTTGCCATTTTGGGAAACTGACTTGTAATGAAAACTTGCCATTTTGGGAAAGTTTTTCAACCTCCTCTTTTTGATTCAAAAATGCTTCAAATGAAAAATCTTTGGTCATGAAAGTTGTAGATTGGATCCTCCCATTTTCAAAAAGTACAAGAACTCATTCTAATTCATTTTAGAACAAAAGTTATGGCCTTGCAAAGTTGGACAAAATCACATAAATTTCACTTTTACACAAAGAGGGGAACTTGCAAATTCTCATGCCAAGCATTTATGTGACTTCAAATCAGCTTCTAACCATCACACAAACATCATGTATGACCTAAAATTCAGATTGGCCCAAAAATTTCTTAAGTTCCATGCCTTAAACTTCAAGAATCTCAAAAGGGGCCAAAGTTGGACAAAATTGCAAAATGCTCCATAACTCTTCATCCACTTGTGCCAGCTGCCAAATATGACTTCCATGGACCTCCTTGAAGCAAGCTGATTTGAGCCATACCCTTGTACCATGACTGAACCAGCCCATGCCTTCACTTACACAAATGTTGACTTTATGCATTTTGCTCCATGCCAATCAAACTGTGCCACTACCAACTCTCTGCCCAATCAGAGCCTCATATGTGGACCTCAAGCATTCCAAAACATAACACAACACAGCCTGAAACTCCAAGAACTCAGCAGACTCCAAAATCCTCAAGTTTGCAAAAACCTTCGAATCTCTTGATTCAACCATCAAACCTTCAAGTTTCTTTCACCATTCAACTCACCATGATCCACTGATCATTTCCCACCTTTCATTTGGCCCTAAAACCTTCACAATCAAAAATACGATTTTCACATTTCACAAACTGAACCTCTGCCATTTTCATTTTGAGGCCATATAAACTCCAGCTAGGCATCACAAACATTTGGGGAGGATCATTGGAGCTTGTTTGAAGCAAAGAACTGGCCAGAAAGCACCATTTTCGAAAGCTTCAGTTCAAGTATCATCAAGAACAAATTTTCCAGAAATGTGTTTTTAAGTTGCTAATTGGTTCTCCATGATTCACTGATGATTCTGATATGTTTAGTTTTGAAAATGGTCAAGTATTAAGCATGTATTGAACCTCTGAAATTTTCTGCGTTTTTTCCGTTTGCCTTTGATTCTTGTTCTTGAGTGAAAATAAATGAGTTTTAGGGCTGGATTCATGTTTAGGGTTGTTAGATGTTTGATTCTGGAGAGTTAGAGAGCTTAAGATTGCATTTTGAGTGAGATTGAAGGATTGAATGGCCGGAGAAGATGACCGGAACACTGTTCCGGTCACCTGAATGTAATTAGGGTTCAGATTAGGGTTAATGACATAATTAGTGAAGTTTGAATTTGGTTCGTCCATTAGCGCGCGAAGTCAATTCCCTCCCTTTTAAGTTTGAACCTGGGCCCTTAGATCAGCTGACTTTCTCATTTATTCATTTAATTCATTTTTATTTCATTTGTTTTGTATTTAATTTTCACGGATTTTTAAAAATAGTAAAATACATCAAAAAATTCTGAAACTTTTTATCAAATCTTTTAATAATTTTCAGAACCCAAAAATATTTTTATTTTTATTTTTTGCATAATTTTCATATTTTAAATCATTTAAATGTTTATTTTTAATTGGTTAATAGAAATTAATTAATTAAAAATGCATTTAAGTATTTAAAAATCACAAAAAAATTCACATTGCATTTTAATACATTTAGAAACATTGTCAAACTCTTCAAACAAATTTCTTTTTGGTTCTTGACCTATTTTGACATTTTTCTTTGGAATTGAAGTTCTTTAAAGACAATATTTTTGTTCTAACTTGGAAAAATTCATTCTGCCTAACCATGAAGAGTTTGATGTTGGTTCTTTTTGCATTGCATTCTTCATATCATGTAGTTTATAGGGTAAAATTGGTTTGAATATATCTTTCATTTTCAATTTAATGTGCATTTTTCCTTTTGAGGTGCCTTAAAACCCTAGCAAGCTTGAGAAAATCATAGTTCCCATTAGGTTAAGAGTTGGGTCCCCTCCTTTGGGCAGTGAACTTGTGTAGAGTTAGGGTACCTTTGATCCCATTTTCTTTTTTTTATCTTGTCATTTGCTTCTGATTTTGAATTTTGCATTGCATATTGTATGTAAACCCTAATTTTGGTTTTCATTTGCATTCATCTCTCATTTGCTTGCATACATGAACTTGCCATAACATTTTGTGCATCCTCATGCCATATGAGACATCTTAGGACACATTAGAATCATGTTTGATCATTGCATCATTCATTTGCATTGTTATGCATTCATTCCATTTCATAAGTTTTCATGAACTTTCATGGTTCAAAGCATGCTTCATTTGCATCCTCATCCTTGTATGATCATCCACAACACTTGGCATGTGTTTGCATCCTCTCTTAGCATGATTAACATCATGTTTATGCTTCTGTTTTTGGTTTGCCTCATTGCATTCATTCCATGTTCACTTCATTTCATTTATTTTGCTAACTTTTCAGGTGGTAAGTACTTGAGAAGTGAATTTGCCTTCACTTCTCATAATCTTTCCTCATCTCTCTTATGCATTCATTGCTGCATTCTACTTGTGTATTAGAGTGAGCTTGCTCATTCATGCTCCTTCTCCTCTTTCTTTCTTCAAGCAACTTATCTTCTTAAGTGAAGTAAGTTGTCTTGCTTCTCTTTGCTTCTGCTTCTTTTCATCCTGCTTCTTCCCTGGTGGCTTTTCTCTTGAAGATCTTTTGCAAGCCTCATAAACCCTAGGGATACCCAAGCATGATAACAATTAGGGTTTGATTAGTCCCCCATTAGTTTTACCTTTGTGTCATCTTTTGTGTCTTCTCTTCTCATCTCATAACCAAGGACTAAACCTTAAAGGTTTTAAGGCTTTGTGATTAAGCTTATGCCTGCATCCTTCTATTAGGGTGGAGTGTATAACTTTAATCCTAAGTGTTAAGCCCTTAATGTGTTTAAACCCTTTAATCAATCCATCTAATAATCACTAAGACATCAAGCTTGTAACTTGGGCCTTGCATTAGGGTTCTAATTCTTCCTTAATTGGTTAAGAAGGACTAACCCTAGTGTTAATGGACAAGTCCCCCTCAAGTTGTCTTACAAACCATAAAATCCATTTCTTAATCTCACCATTAACTAAAATCCACCTTAATAAAGGCTTTGTTTTGTCATGAGGTTAATCCCTAATCATGGATTAAGTTGAGGAGCTTTTCTCAGCTTAAATGTTCTCATCTATTATCCTTCTATTAGGATGGTGTAATGAGTCCATTAAATCTTTGATTATGGCTTAAACTCATTACTTAACACTAAACAAAAACCACAAAAACATCTAAATAAATGCAAATAGGTTAATGATCTTAATCCTACACCATGGTGATTAAGTGTGAGATGCTTACTTCACACTTAAGGTATTCTCATTACCCCTAATCAGAGGGAAGATGTGATGAGTTTACTAACCCTTGGTTTAGGCTTAAGCTCATTTTCTTATGACAAACTCCAAAAAGCAATAAAAGACTGAAAACACAAAAACAGACAATAATCGTCTCCTCCGGGATTCTTTTCTCACCTCACTCACTCACGAACGAGAACTCGCTTCTTCCGTCTAATGCAAGACAGTTTGCACCTGAGCCAGACAGGTCATTCACTTGAGCATAGACAAGCAAGCAGTTCACAAGTCAATTTACCTTTCAGTCTCTTTGGGTCGAACTACGGTGTTCTGACTTCCTCATTGCACGAGAGGATACGTAGGCATAACTTAATAGTTATCGAACAAAATTCTCTGTATATTCCCCCTCCTTCCAGCATTATTCTTTAAGCCTCATAGTCTTGAGCTTTGCACTCTTTCCTTACACTGACATTCTTTCATCTCACTTCACATTTTTTTTACACTGACACTTGCATTCTTTTCCAGCTTTTGTACACAAAATAGCACTGACACTACCCCTTTAAACACAAATTTTCAAGCGTGGATCCCGTCGAGTACGACGGACAATCTGGGTGCTAATACCTTCCCAGGTTGTAACCAACCCCCTTTCTCAGTTTCTCTGGTTCGCGACCATTTTATCCATTCTTTTCTTAGGTTTATGCAGCATTACCTTTCCTTCGGGATAAAAATGCCTAGCTGGAGACTCTATTCATTCCTTCTCCTTTCGCCGACCGTTCGCGTCTGTACCCCTCTTGGCCCCGTGTCATCAGGTGGGAGCGACAGTAGTGTACCAACATCTGATTTTGATAGTTTTGGTTTAGGTTTTAGAATTACAATTTTCTTGGAGGATGAAACAAGTTTTTCTAGAGCTTCTAAATTTATGATTATTCTGAGAGGGTCTTCTAGAGTGTTTACTGGAGTGGAATTGTAAGAAGAAAGAGAATCTTCTGGTGTTGGTATGTTAAAAATGAGTGGTGGTTGTGATGAATTGAAAGGACAGGTGATGCCAGGTATAGCTGGTATGGTGTCAGAATATGGATTTGGGTTATTTGGTTGAGAGGTTTCAAAGAAGAGTTGGAACTGATCAATATCAGAAAGAACTTGAGCAAGTTCTGGTTGAGTTTCAACAAAAGGTGTGGGGTTTGGATTTGATAGAGGGTTGTTTTCAATTGGAATGTCAAAATCGTCAAGAGTTTGGGGGGAATGGTGATCATAAGGTTTGGGAGAAGATGGAATGTTTTCAGATGGGGGGTGTTCAGATGGAAGGTTTTTAGATGTTGAGACCATTACTGACTCAATGATAGAAATGAAAGCGAAATGGTTACCTTTCTTTTTGGCCACTTTTGGTGTCGTCTAAGAAGTTATTTCATAAGCTTTCCTTTTCTTAGTCTTTTTTAGAGCAACTTCTGGGGCTGGTTTTCTGAGATCTTCTAGGTTGATCTCAGGAGTAGTACCATCCTGTTTGCATGCATCCATATATCTGAAGATGACTTCTGGATAAGTATCAAATGAGAAGTGTGGAAAATATTTCTGAGGAAACTTTCTAGTGGTAATTACTTCCTTTGTATGAAGTATGGGGTCCTTCTTGATGTTGTCGATAATTTTCATTTTCTTGAGATTCTTGGCATTGAGGGGTCTTCCAGCAATTGCTTCCAGATCATTAACTTGCTGGGCTGCAGTCAGATGTTCTATCAGTTTGTTTTCTGTTAGAATATCTGAGATTACTCTTCCTAGACGTATCCAATATCTCTTTGTTTTTTCATCTTCTCTTGTTTCCTTGATGTTGTTCTTCAGATGATTGGACTGGCTGTAAGCTAGATTGAATTTTTTGTTGGTTGAAATGAAGTATATGAGGTATTGCTAATCAATGTTGATGTAGTCTGGAGAACTTGTAGGTTTCCCGTGACTAATACAAACCAAAATGATCTTGGCCTAGATTCTTTGACGATCTTTGAGATCCTTGATTTTGTTGGAGTGTTGTCCAGAAGTTAAAATCTCCTGAGAGATGGTTATTAGGTCAAAATGTTTCTCCATGTCACAACACTTAATGCAATTACCATCCGATTCAATGAGTCTCCCAATGAGATCTTCAATTATGATGATCTTCTTCCCCATGGCATAAGAAGTAACCTGGTTGTTAGAGGCCGTAGAAAAAATCCAGAATTCCTTAACCAGTTTAGGGAATATAGGACCCATGAGACGATCAAAGTACTTGGTCCAACCTAGAAATTCAACTTCATGTGTGAGATCATAACTATTCTCCTTCATACTTTCAAAATTCATAAATAGTTCACAGAGAACTTCCAGATTTTCAGTGGGAGTGAGAAGACTTCTGATGGGAGCAACAAAGGTTTCTTCAGATGCTTGACTTGGAGAAGCTTGAACTTATTGTGATAAGGAAGCCATTGTTCACAATAAGGGTTTTGAAACACAACGAGAAAACAAGAAATAACGAGGAGCAAGAACAAGGAGAGAAAGAAAGGCAAGGAAAGAGTGAGAGTGAAAGTGAGAATGTGAAAGTGTTATGAAGTGAAATTGAGAGTGATTCTTCATCCAGAGCATCTGAGTACTGCATCCAGATGCTGCTATATATTCCGCTTCAGCAGTTGAGAGTGAAATTGTAGTTTGTCTTTTGCTAGACCACGAGATTAAATTGTCTCCCAGAAACTGGTAGCTTTCAGAAGTATTTTTTTCTTTCTATTATGTCTTCAACAAAGTCAGCATTGCAGTGCCCTACAAGTTTGTATTCTCTGGATTTCCTATAGCAAAGACCAAGATTAGTAGTACCTTACATATATTTGAACATCCGCTTAACTACTATTAAGTGAGTTTCTCTTGGATCTGATAGGAATCTAGCACAGAGGCAAACACTATAGAGAATATCTGGTCTTGAAGCAATTAAGTATAGGAGATAACCAATCATACCTTTGTAGAGCTTCTGATCTATTTTCTAACTTACCTTTTCCTTTTCCAGAATGCATGTAGGATGCATATGAGTTTTTGAGAGTTTACATTCTGACATGTCAAATTTCTTCAGAAGTTCTTTTACATACTTGCTTTGATGTATGTAGGTTCCTTCTGATGTTTGATTGATTTGGATTCCCAGAAAGAACTTGAGTTCGCCCATTAAGCTCATTTCAAATTCTTCCTGCATAGTCTTAGCAAATATTTTGCCCAGAGAGCTTTTAGTACATCCAAAAATTATATCATCTATGTATATATTACATATCAGAATATTGTTTTTATATGTTTTACAGAATAGAGTTGTGTCCACCTTTCCTCTGGTAAAATTATTTTCTAAGAGAAAGTTACTTAGTCTTTCATTCAAGGCTCTTGGAGATTGTTTCAGACCATATAACGATTTCTTAAGTTTATAAACATATTCTAAATGTTTTCTGTTTTCAAAGCCAGGGAGTTGATGCACATAAACTTCTTTATCTATGTAACCATTTAAAAACGCACTTTTAACATCCATCTGATAAAGAGTGATATCATTATTTACAACAAAAGAAATTAAAAGTCTGATTGATTCTAACCTTGCGACTGGTGCAAAGGTTTCTATATAGTTTATTCCTTCTTGCTAACTATAACCTTGTGCAACCATTCGTGCTTTTTCTGACAACTTCTCCTTGTTCGTTCAACTTGTTTCTGAAGACCCATTTGGTTCCAATAATGTTGAATCCTTTGGGTTTAGGAACGAGATCCTAGACGTCATTTCTGGTGAATTGATTTAGTTCTTCATGCATTGCAAGTATCCAATCATTGTCTGAAAGTGCTTCGTCAATGGAAGTGGGTTCAATCAGAGACACTAGTCCCATGAGGGATTCTTTAGAATTTTTGAATGAAGATCTTGTTCTGATTAGGTCATCTTTCTTTCCCAGAATTTTATCTTCTGGATGAGCTAGTATGCTTCTGGATTGTCTCTTCAGAATGAGTTCTTCAGAAGTTATTGTGGCATTTGTGTTGTCTTTTTCTGTATATGGTTGTTCTTTTGATGTTCTGATTTATGTACCTATAATTTGAACTTCTATATTTGTAAGAGATTCATTGTGCTTTGGCTTTTAGAGGCCAAGCTTATCATCAAATCTGACACAAATAGATTCCACCACAATATTTGTTTGTGTGTTATATACTTTATATCCTTTCGAACGTTCAAAATATCCTAACATAAAACATTTTTGTGCCTTAGAATCAAACTTGTTCAGAGGGTCATTAGTATTTAAAATAAAGCAAGTACATCCAAAAGGATGGAAATAAGAAATGTTGGGCTTTCTGTCCTTCCATAATTCATATGGAGTCTTCTCCAGAATAAGTCTTATAGAGATTCTATTTTTAATATAGCACACTATATTAACTGCTTCCACCCAAAAGTGTTTAGCCATGTTAGTCTCATTGATCATGGTTCTGGCCATCTCTTGTAAAGTTCTATTCTTTCGTTCTACAAATCCATTTTGTTGTGGAGTTCTAGGACAAGAGAAATCATGAGAGATGCCATTTTCATTAAAAAATAGTTCCAATTTTTTGTTTTCAAATTCCCCACCATGACTACTTCTGACTTTTACAATTCTAAACTCTTTTCCATTTTGAACTTGGTTGCAGAAGGTAGAAAATACAGAGATTGACTCGTCCTTGTGTCTAAGGAACTTTACCCATGTTCATTTGCTATAGTCATCTATGATCACTAATCCATACTTCTTACGACTGATAGAAGCATTTTTCACTGGTCCAAACAGATCTATATGTTGAAGTTCTAATGGTCTAGAGGTAGAAACAACATATTTTGATTTAAAATCAGGTTTAACAAACTTGCCTTTCTGACATGCTTCACAAAGAGAATCTGAGCTAAACTTCATATTAAGAAGTCCTCTGACCAGACTGAGTTTGTTAATCTAAGATATTCTTCTCATACTAACATGCCCCAATCTTCAGTGTCAGACCCATTGCTCATCGTTAACAGACATAAGGCATTTTACATTCTGACTTTTTAGTTCAGAAAGTTTTATTTTGTATATGTTGTTCTTTCTCTTTATATTAAATAGAATTGTTCCCTCTTTCTGTCTAACGACTTTGCATAACTTTTGATTAAAGATTATATCATAACATTTATCATTTAATTGATTTACTAATAACAAGTTATGCATTAATCCATCTAATAATAGAACATTAGATATAGAGGGAAGAGTATCGTTACCAATGGTTCCAGAGATAATAATATTTCCTTTTTGATTACCTCCAAAACCTACGTAATCTCCAACTTTAAGTTCTAGACTTTGGAACATATGCTTTCTGCCCGTCATGTGTCGTGAGCATCTAGAGTCTAGGTGTAACACCCCATTTCTACCCAACAAATTTAATAAAACCAGAGTTACAAAATTTCAACTATAAAATGGAATGTCACATTCACAACTTAAACCAACAACTTTTATCGCATATTAACGGATACATAACACTTAAACCATCGGGTGATAGTTAACAACTACAATTATTCTTTAAGAAAAAACAACTTTATTACTTAAGCAGCGGATTCATAATTTCAACTATAATGACAAATCATATTTATTCAACTTGAAACAACTTTCAAAATACAAGTAATTTTTCGAGTTCAACTTAAAATTCAGCAAAGGAATAAAAACAACATCGAAACAACAAATAGTTCAACCACCCGAGTGTTACGTATCGAGCGATGACACCGACTCGATCTAACAAAGGTAAACATCTCTATTATGGATTACCTGCACGTTACCAATAGAGGGTAACATTCAAACAGAAGAGGTGAGATATAAAATTATATAATCAAATATATGATAAACAACATATTATATTAGATTATATAAAACCACCACTTTCAAACTCACAACAACGTCGATCAACATAAGATACAACACAATAACATAATTATGCTACATCGAAATGCAACTTAAACAAATGAACATGCACGTGGTACCATCGGAGAAGAACTCCCAACTTAATAATTTTCCAATTAATAGAGGCATCAACAACAAGGCGTAAGCCTTCAACTTCAACTTAATATTGCCAATCCAGACCAACTTATAGAGCAACATCTCCAACTTGATATGCTATGCAATGCATCTCAACTCAAACATCAAAATAACAACAATAATAGTTATATAACCATGTAACAATTACATTTAATCACAACTTAGTAACAACATCATACTCCAACAACTTAACAGCAACTTCCTACTACAACGACTTATCAACAACAACTTACTCTTACAACCTAACAACAACAACAAATCAACATTGGCTCGAGGCCTACAACTTGACAAAAACAACAACAAATCAATGTTGGCTCAAGGTGTGCAACTTAACAATAATAACATTTAACTTTTGGCTAAAGGTCTACAACTTAACAACACGGAACACAACACAAAGACTCAACCAATTATACCGCAACCAACCGCATTATTATTCCTACAATTTTCGACTAAAACCAAATTATTTATTTATTTACTTGAACTCTATTATTCCTACTTCTTACTAGTTTCTTATTATACCTCTGTTAAACCATGCTACACTGTTAGTAATTATTTCCTAAAACCTGCTACCAAAATACTCCTCACTGCTATTGAATTCTTCATTTTAGTTATGACTAGTACTGCTACTGGTTTATCAATGTTACTGCTATACAACTACTTCTTTTCAAATAAGTAATATTCCTAATGCTACTTATAAAGTTAAATGTGATTGTCTTATTAGATAAAGCTTATGAAACCAAAGGTATGGGTACCACAACTATTCTAGGCAACAAAGAGAAAATCCAACGCATAAACAAAAATAAATATGAAGAAGGTTAGTGTGATGTTCTTCACACATTCATGACCCTCGTCACTAAAATGTGACAATCATAACCGATATGGGACGGTCTTCCCAAGCAAGATAGGGCTGACGGTCGGCATAACAACCAGATGGTCCTCCCAATGCAACCTTATCCGTCCTTCTCATTCGTTCTTTGCATTCCTCGTTCGGTTTATTCCTCATACTTCCATGTATTTTCTACGGTCAAACTAGCTTACGCCAAATTAACCTACCATAAATTTCTACGATCAACTCAACAACATAATTAATTATCTTACAACTAATTTGACAACATCACCAATTTTTCCAACTTTCGACATCAATTCTCATTCCATCACAGTACAACAACAATACAACAAAATCACACACAAACAACACCGATTAATGAATCTACGACTAATTCAACCACGCTAACCAATTTAGGTAACCAACCACAACAAATTAACACACAAACATAATCAATTCTATAACTAATGCCGCATGTCATTCATCAATTATCCCATTATATAGTCAGAATACCACCCTTACCTTGGATTGAATATGACTATACTCTTTGATTAGATTCTCGTTCTTAAGCTTCTATGTATTCTCTGTCAAATCCCTATTCCTCTTTCTGCAACTTTGCAACTTTCACGTTCTCTCTAAAATTATTTCTATTCTACTGATAACCTAATTCTCTTAATTAATCCAATTAATCTATAATTATTTTATTTTAACTCTCTACTAAGTCCACCTATACCTATTTATTTTCCTTATTTTCCTCCACTCACCATTACCAGTTCAATTTGACTTTTTAATTATTAAAATAATATTAATATTAATAATAATAACAATTATAATAATACTAATAATAATATAATTTTCATCACTCCTATAACTATACTAATTATCCATTTTATACTATGGTTGAGCAAATATTAATCACAATAATCTAATTAACCTTACTCCCACACCACTAATCTCTACGTTATTAGTCATACACCCCTACTACCCTCAAGACTCAATCTTAAGGCCACTACCCCTCACTATGGGCACATAAAACACGACAAATACACAACAAACATGTAATCAACTACAACAACTCATTATATTCACAAACAAGCCCACTAGATATAGTAGTATCATTCCAACACTATTTATGCGACTTAATCAACTTAATTGAATTCGACTAACCACAACACAACTTAAATCAACTTAATTAAATTAATTCGACTAAAATCGACATAGCAACTCAACACAACACAATTTTGACAATCAACGCAAATCAATACCAATAATACGAAGATATTTAATTAAATAATTAATTAAATAAACAGGGCGTTACAACTCTCCCCCACTTAGAATATTTTCATCCTCAAAAATTAACCCAAGGCAACTAATCTAACTACGTTCTCGCATCCAACTAATCAAGTCTCATGCTACGAATTACCACACCACAAACAACCCAATACAATGATACACCTTATCAACGACAAAAACAAGATGCAATTCTCACGCAATGCACTCAACGACTGACTCAAACCATAGGAATCACCAAGTTAAGAACACACAGGTTCACTACGGACCAGAATACAACACGATCGTTACCATCACCATCGGTAACACTCCTTAATTTCCCCTTCATAGGAATTAACTACTCACACTCGAACCATAACCATAGGTAACGAGGCAACAACAAGGATAAGAACACAAAAGCCTTAACGTAACATCAACGTAATCAAACTACCAACATTGTTGTTACCTACATAAGAACAAATGGTGTTACACCATGCTTTCATTGCGCACTCTAAGTACTGACAACCATCAAATCTACCAAGTTCACATCAACTTCCGACTATCAACGCAAACCTCAGAAAAGACTTTCGACTTAATTCACCAGAAATTCCGACCAATAGGTATTCTACACTCTTGTGATTACTGAATACTTCAAACTTAGATCCATAAATAATACCTCCGAATATCCAACACAACTAAAACTGAAGCCAATTCCAAATATTGAATAGGACAAATACTTTCAAGGATCCCCAATCTTCGTCAACATAAGCTACAACTTTACCATCTCGTATTAACACATTGTCTAGCTTCATCTTAAACACATAACATCATTACAACACCATAAGGATACAATGTCCAATTAATCTCAACAAGAAAATCATCTCCCAAACAGTTCTTAACACCCAATAACCACAAATTCTGCACCGATAACCTACACTTAACATGTGCATATTAACCAAACCAATCAAACAACTAGTTCATCAATTACAACTCATACTAGCACAATCCTCCATAACTCTCATCCGAATCAACACAACCAAGTAAGATCATCTTTACTAATCGAAATCACACTTTTCTAACTCAACATATAACTTCACTTCTTTCATTACTTGCAACTCAACTCCCAATTATTATACGTTCCCTCCTTCTGATTTCATAACAGATCAGAACATCCATAACGAACACCAGTGATAACTTATCCAAACACGTATGGAAAATGAAATTCATATTTCCTATATACACTTTAAAGAACACTAGCCACCTCCGTTCTCTATCCGACATACTTGGTCAAATCATGGTCTTATATTTCCATTTACCTCCTCTTTAGACCACCTCTATAAAGTTTCAAGTCTCATGTCAATCGGATTCTCGATCCATCACAAATCAAAATTTAAGTTATCCAGAACACAACTGTGTGTTTCTATACTACTCACCAATAAACTCACAACCTCATACTAACATCCTCAAGTCTGCCTCATTTCCATATATAGGAATCTTCATCGACTAATCAAAACAATTCATACGCACTTGCCTCAAATCCAAACAATTCACTAAGAATGCTATTCTAGTTGGCAAGACACTTCTATTCCATCCAACATGATTCCGTCTACTATCAACAAGAGATTAAGGGTGATCAGTTCCTCAATTTATCAATAGACATTCGACAACCATAATGGTGGCATAAATCATCATTACCCAACAACAATAACGTCATTTACCTTGTGCTCAAGGTTACCTAAGCATACTGCTTCACCATCCTTCTAAGGCTTACAAACATTCTCTTAATTTACTTAGTTCCAACCTCGTCAGTGATACACAACGTCCAAAATCCAACACATTTTCTCTTATACAAGCTAATCGCACAACACAATCATTAAATATCTTTCTAATACCGAAATTGTTACCACATCAAGTACCATCCAAAATGGTCCATTTCACTCGAAACATTTATCCAAGTCAAGAGCTTTAACAATACTAACAGATCATTTGTCTCTCTTTTTAATATCAGAACCTCGAAGATTTGTATAGATTCACACTTGATTCTCATTCCAATCGCAATCTCAACAATACCCTCTCATCTCTGGTTGGTGATAGAAACTTTAAAAAAAAAATTCCCGACGCATGCCGACACATCTCGTCAATAACACACAATCCACTTTACTATTTAACCTTCTTCAAAGATTTCTATACTTTAATCATTATCAACCATCATACGCCGCACTTCCATTTACGTCTCCGATACTCTTACCTTCTTCCTATTACCACCCATTTTATACTTGACTTCATCTTACTATTTCCAGCAAGAATTGTCCAACTTCAAACACGATTATCTTCTTCAATACATAATTCCCAATCAAAACATTATATTCCAAATTGAAGGGAATTTCATGTAGATTCCAGAACTTAAAGAATCTCTCAAATCTTAGTTACGAGTAAAATGTTATCTTCCTACCAATGAGACTGGTCAAGAAATCCCCTATACAAACCTCCCACCAAAATCAACATCATACCCAATTATTCAAACTCGTTTTTATCCCTCTTCAAAAACATGCCGAAGACAAAATTTATATGCAAACTATAGGGAATTTTGTAAGCTTTCTAAAATGTCCAGAATCACGCCCATTTGATTTACGAGTAGAAAGTTATGCCTCTTTCACTGAAGGCTTCTCCATAAATACGAAAATAAAAACCGAAATTGGTGAACATGAGTTCTACCTCTTTCTCTTACTTCCAAACTCTTCTAACTATCCTTGCTTTTCATCCAACTCTGAAAATCATCCGACTTAAATCCGACTATACTCAAGGCATACAAGTCTATCAGTTGATCCAACAAATCGACAATTCTTTTGGGATAGTTTCTTATTCTTAATCACCTTCTTAACCCACCGTCAATAATCCGAGCACATCTCATATATTCCTCATCATATACATGCATTCATATAAGCTTCATCCTCCATGAGTTATACCATTCCTCAACCAAATCCAACTCCAACTTATACTCAAGAGGAAATTCGCAATCATCTTCAAGAGACCTCAAGAGTTATACTCTCGTCGATTCGTGATAACACATTTCCGACAACTCTTGCACTCCTGCAATCAATACCACCTTGAACCAACTTCACATACCACAACATCTCTGATAAGTAAACTTATTCCCCACTTGTTTCAAACCAACTCCTAGAGATAAATGGTTAGAAAACCTACAAGAAAGTACCGACAGTGTTTCACACACCTATCACATACTAAGGATTAAACAACGTTAGACAACTTGGCCGGACGAACTGACCTGCTCTGATACCACTAATATAACACCCTATTTCTACCCAACAAATTTAATAAAACAAGAGTTGAATAATTTCAACTATAAAATGGAATGTCACATTCACAACTTAAAACAACAACTTTTATCGCATATAAACAAATACATAACATTTAAAATATCGGGTGACAATTAACAACTAAAATTATTCTTTAAGACAAAACAACTTTATTACTTAAACAACTGATTCATAATTTCAACTATAATGACACAACATATTTATTCAACTTGAAAAAACTTTCGGAATACGAGTAATTTTTCGAGTTCAACTTAAAATTCACCAAAGGAATAAAAACAACATTAAAACAACAAATTGTTCAACCCCCCGAGTGTTACGTATCAGAGCGACAACACCGACACGAACTAACAAAGGTAAGCATATCTATTATGGATTACCTGTACGTTACCAATAGAGGGAAACATTCAAACAGAAGGGGTGAAATATCGAACTATATAATCAAATATATGATAGATAACATATTAGATTAGATTATATAAAATCACCACTTTCAAACTCACAACAACGTCGATCAACATAAGATACAACACAACAACATAATTATGCAACATCGAAATGCAACTTAAACAAATGCACATGCACGTGGTACCATTGGAGCAGAATTCCCAACTTAATAATTTGCCAATAAATAGAGGCATCAACAACAAGGCATAAGCCTTCAACTTCAACTTAATTTTTCCAATCCAGACCAACTTACCGAGCAACAACTCCAACTTGATATGCTATGCAATGCGTCTCAACTCAAACATCAAAATAACAACAAAAATAGTTATATAACCATGCAACAATTACATTTAATCACAACTTAGTAACAACATCATACTCCAACAACTTAACAACAACTTCCTACTACAATGACTTATCAACAACAACTTACTCTTACAACCTAACAACAACAACAAATCAATGTTAGCTCGAGACCTACAACTTGACAACAACAACAAATCAACGTTAGCTCAAGGCGTACAACTTAAAAACAACAAAAATCAACTTTTTGCCAAAGATCTACAACTCAACTACACGGAACACAACACAAAGACTCAACCAATTATACTGCAACCAACCGCATTACTATTCCTACAATTTTCGACTAAAACCGAATTATTTATTTATTTACTAGAACTCTGCTATTCCTACTTCTTACTAGTTTCTTATTATACCTCTGTTAAACCATGCTAACTGTTAGTAATTATTTCCCAAAACCTGCTACCAAAATACTCCTCACTGCTATTGAATTCTTCATTTTAGTTATGACTAGTACTGCTACTGGTAAATCAATGTTACTGCTATACAACTACTTCTTTTCAAATAAGTAATATTCCTATTGCTACTTAGAAAGTTAAATGACATTCTCTTATTAGATAAAGCTTCTGAAACCAAAGGTATAGGTACCTCAACTATGCAAGGAAATGGACAAAAAATCTAATGCAGACAACAAAATTAATTCTCATGCAATCATAGTGCAACAAAAATACAACAAAATCACACACAAACAACACCGATTATAGATTCTACGACTAATTAAACCACGTCAACCAATTTAGGTAATCAACCACAACAAATCAACACACAAACAAAATCAATTCTATAACTAACCCCGCATGTCATTCATCAATTATCCTATTATAGAGTAAGAACCCCACCCTAACCTTGGATTAAAGATGACTCTACTCTTTGATTGGATTCTCTTTCTTGAGCTTCTATGTATTCTCTGTCAAACCCCTATTCCTCTTTCTGCAACTTTGCAACTTTCACGTTCTCTCTAAACTTCTTTCTATTCTACCGATAACATAATTCTCTTAATTAATCCAATTAATCTATAATTCTTTTATTTTAACTCTCCATTAAGTCCACCTATACCTATTTATTTTCCTTATTTTCCTCCACTCACCATTATCAATTTAATTTTACTTTTTAATTATTAGAATAATATTAATATTAATAATATAACAATTATACTACTACTACTACTAATAATATAATTTTCATCACTCCTATAATTATGCTAATTATCCACTTTATACTATGGTTGAGCAAATATTAATTAAAATAATCTAATTAACCTTACTCCCCACACTACTAATCTCTACGTTATTAGTCAATCACCCCTACTACCCTCAAGACTCAATCTTAAGGCCACTACCTTTAACTACGGGCACATAAAACACGACAAATACACAACAAACATGCAATCAACTACAACAACTCATTATATTCACATACAAGCCCACTAGATATAATGGTATCATTCCAACACTATTATGCGACTTAATCAACTTAATTGAACTCAACTAATCACAACACAACTTAAATTAACTTAATTAAATTAATTCAACTAAAATCAACATAGCAACTTGTAACATGGTGGAAGAACTGACTTTGTCGTTTTTGTATTCACAAAAAAAATATGTTGCAGATAGCAAGTGTCACCACCGACTTTTATTTTATCCAATAAAGAAAGGCATAAAAGAACAGGAAAGACCTTTGATTTTTTTTTGAGTTCGGGGGGTAAGTTATACAAAGGGAATATGTTAGCACCCTTTGTATCCATGGTTATTCATGGGCTCTTAACAACTTAGCTCACTTTACTTGCTTTGTTTGAAAAGTGTAGTGTGTGTTTAGAAAAATATTTTAGAAGTTTAACTTTGTAATGATTCTCGTACGAATGTATACAAAGTGTTTACTGTTTGAAAATATTTGAAAATGTGAGGTGTGGAAAGTATTTTGATAGATGGTGGGCAAGCACTTAAGAACTACTTACCATAAATTGTAAGGTCTTTCTTGTTATTTCGTTTCTTTAGGGACAAAACTGTCCTTACTATTAGTTAGTAAGTAGTCTTGTCCTTGGATTTGGAGGGATAAACGTAGGGTTATCGTATGGTCATAGAAGGAAACATGTAAGGGTATCTTAGCAATTCGAAGGGACTATCATCCTTTTTCGTAGGGTCATCGAGGGACGAGATCATTTATTCGTAGGCAACTCGAAGGATCATCGAGGGACTATGATCTTTATATCGAAGGGACTTGATGACTTTTACTTAGGTAACCGTGCTAAGATACCCCTACGTTCGAGGGACTTGACCATTTTCGTAAGGAAACAAGAGGAGAAACCCTAGGGGTGTATGTGTGAGAAGTGTGTTGTATTCGATTATTTTATCTTTTAATTAATGGGCTAAGTCCATTTATTGTTCACATGCATTCTTTTCACACTCTATTATTACTAATCACACAATTAATAATTTACGGAATTAAAAGCAGAAAATAAACCCTAAACTATTACATCATGGGGAGGGGGATACATATTTCAAATCAGGGGAGTGCGAAAAATAAAATGACGGAAAATAAACTATTAGCTATTACAAATAAAAAGGCTTCCTATACATTTATTTAATAAATATACATAACAAGAACGTTAAAAAATCGAGAATGGATAAGAAAGAGGAAAGAAGAAATACGGAGAATCAGATAAAAAAAACAATTAATTAAATTTAATTTGGAATTGATTAATTGAATTTTTTTAAAAAGTATTTTCTATGATTTTTTTATTATTTTTAAATATTAATTTAATTATATAATAAAATATTTTTTTAGGTATTTACAAGAAAAGAAAAATATTTTTTTTTTTAATTTTGATGATTAGTTAAAAAAATATATTTAATTATTACTTAGTAAAAAAAGTAATTAGTTATTAACCTAATTAAAAAAGTTTTTTTTCTTCTATTTTTTATTTACAAAATAAAAAAAAAGTTATTGATTTTATAAATTGTATTGGTTTTAAAAAAAATATTTAGTTATTTTTTTAATTAATTAAAATAACTATTTATAAAAAAATAAAAATAATTAGAAAAATAAAAAGAAAAACAACCCAAAAAAATTAGGGGAGGGTTGATGGGTTTCGAACCCGCCCCCAAAGGTCATTCTTCAACATCTTCACCACCAGGCCACCTGCGCACATGTGATAAGAAAACAAAACCAATTAAATAAATATTAAAGCTGCATAAACCACAACCAGCCAACCAATCGCGCCACACCATCATCTTCTTCCTTGCCACCTGCGAATTTTGCCACGATTTATATTGTGATTTTTGCTGCGATTTTCGTAGCAAATTAAACCTGAAATTCAAACATAAAAAACACAAGTTTTAACAAGTTGAAACCATCAATTCCTACTAATTTCGATCTCAGGAATTTAATAGTGCAATTTGTTTGGTCTAAAAATGGCTGGATTGAGAGATTCGAAGCTTGAGCTTCTTAGTGCCCTAACAATGGCGTTGTTCGAAACCTGCATCATAACTAAAAAACAAACGATCAAAAAGCATCTAAATATGATTATGAACATTATTATGAAAAGGAACTACATTGAAATGCCATGAAACAAAAGATTAGACATTAAAAAGAAAAGTTAGGGGGCGACATGTTCATAGGATGTGTTTCCAATGGCTTTAACCTTCAAAAAAAGTATGGATCGTCTCTTGGAAGCTCTTTGGTGATGATTGGATGTGAAAGGGAGGCTGAAACTTACTCAATTTTTTTTTACGATTTGCTCTAATTTGCACCTTTTTTTTGAAAAAAAATTAAGGTTCTTTTGTGTAAGAATTTCCGTCTGTGTAACTTGTGAAGTTCATGAGTACATATAGAAGTGTATTTTAGGTCAAAAAATTTGGGCTTAAATGTTTGATTTTTGGTTTGTTTGGAGTGAAGAAAGAAACTTTCTATTTTAGTGAAAATTTGTTGTTATGACCTTCTCCTTTGGTTTGCACTAATTTGGGATCCATATTATGATCATAAACAGCAAAATATGATCCTAAAATAATCCTAAGATCAAATATTTGATTTTCTAATATTTGTTCTAATTAAAATTGAATTTAAATAAATTAAATCCAATAAAATATAAAATAAATATAAAAAATCAGAATATATGACTTATGGGTCGTGGATTATCTCATGATTAAGTTTGGGTTAGAAAAATATGGGCCCATTTGGGAAAAACTTAAGTTTTGGCCATTATTTGCCTTATACACCTCCTCAAATTTGGGCAACTTCAACAATGCATAACTCTCTCAATTTTTATCCCATGTATGTGTTCTTGGACTTTTTAGAAAGCTTAGAGTGTCCTCTAACTACTCCTTTTGATCCCATGTATATTTGATTTTCCATGTTCAAGTTATGAGCTTTTAAAAAAGTTGATTTTTTGTTGACTTTTTAAAGGACCTGTAATGTCTTGGCTCATATCTCTCAAATGAAGCATTTCTGGCCTTGGCTTGTGAGACACAAAGTTGTAGGGAATTGTATTTCCTTCAAAATGAGCTTTGGATGGGAAATTTTAGATGAAGCATGTGAAAGTTATGGTTGGTAAAAGTACAATTGACTTTTCCTGCAAAAACCCTAATTTAGTAACTTCTGATTCTTGATGAATTTGAGGTTTCCTTGATGAATCATGATCAACCCTTGATCAAATGATGAATTTCACCTCATAATATTGATGTTGACCAATGTTTTTGAAGTTTGACTGTATGTTGACCACAATTGAGTTTTTGACCAAGTTAACTGATTTTTGATCATCTGAGCATCTGAGTGACCATACTTGTAGGGTAAGCCTTGAAACTTGACATGAGGATCCTTTGAAGTATATGGGACACCATGAAATAAAATTGAGGATTTAGAAGTACAATTTACCTTGGGAAACTCAAAACCCTAATTTAAGATCCATTGCTTAGGAGGAGGCTTTGTTTAATGAAACCTTGAATCCCTTTGGGAAATTGAGAATCTTGTGACTATTATGAGACCTATTGAGGTATATTTTCTTGAAGATGTGAGGGAAAATATTGGGATACAACAGCTGACCTTGTTCAATTTTCTGAAACCTGAGGAGTTAGATTGGCATGTACACCATTCGTGACCTGAAGGTGGAAGAGGATTGAACACTAAAAGCCCAAAAATTTGCACTCGCCAGTGCGCGGAGTAACACTGTTGGTTGATTGTATTGCTTGAATGGGTTTAAAGATAACATTCAGAGTAATTGGTGATGGGCTTATAGATATCATCCAAAGTGTCTGTTGATAGGAGTATTAGAATGTTTCTACGTTTGACTTTATCTGAATGTTACTCTGGGATAAGTATCAGCACTAGATCTTTGTCTTAATCGTCTCTGAACTATCTCTGGAGAATACCCTGAACTAAGTATCAGAATTAGATCTTCATTTTGATCATATCTGAACTGTCTCTGGGGGGGGGGAAGATACCTTGAACTAAGTATCAGAACTAGATCTTCGTCTCGATTGTCTCTGATTTGTCTCTGGGAAAGTATCTCGAACTAAGTATCAGAACTAGATCTTTGTTTCGATTGTCTCTGAACTGTCTCTGGAAAGTATCCTGAACTAAGTATCATAACTAAATCTTCATTTTGATCGTCTCTAAACTATCTTGGGAAAATATCAGGACTAATTATCAGAACTAGATCTTCGTCTTGATCGTCTCCGAACTGTTTATGGAAAAAAATCCTGAACTAAGTATCAGAACTAGATCTTCGTCTTGATCGTCTTTGTACCATCTCTAGAAAAAAATATCCTGAACTAAGTATCAAAACTAGATCTTCGTCTCGATCGTCTCTGAACTGTCTCTAGGAGTCGACAATGTTCCTCTGATCACAAACTATCCTGAAAAGGCAAAGTTAGTTTTATGCAAGGTCATTTGATATATGCATGACATGACGTTCATAACATAGATGAGAATGTCGTATGCATTATGGATGTGTATGCCATAATATGTTGTGAATGATGTATGGATGAATTATGTAGTTGAAGCATATTAGTAGCTTCGTATAACAAAATGCTAGCAGGGGAAAATAAATCCCGACTCGTTGCTGAGGTGTATGAAGAAATCGTTACCATCTTGTTTCAGAATATTGTACTTAGGATTTTTCAACTTCCGTTCATCGTACTTTTTATTGAAAAATTAAATTCCTAAATACCTTGATTGGTGATAAAAGAGACAGACATTCCCCTGAGATACTTATCCGACCAAGTGTCAATTATTCTAAATATATCAGGTTTGATAGAAATCTGTCTGGGACTTTGTAGAGCTGGAAGTACAAGAGGTTACCCAGAATACTTCGCTGGAATAAATCCGTAAAGATTACTTTATGGGGATGAGCCTACGAAGATCTTTTGGATATGAACTTTGTTGGGGATTCAACCCTCCAAGAGTCTTTTGTAAATGATATTATTGTAATTTTGGTAGACATCAATCATATTCGAAAGCATATATTCATTCAAAGTAATCAATGGATTCAAAATTTATGATATTCTCGACTTCCCCGAGTAATTTTCTAGGAATTATCATGACTGAATCTGAAGACATGATACTGACACCATCTGATACTATTGGCACTGGCAATCAATTTCCACAATGGCTTCTGCTAAAACCCAGTATAAAGACAATGTAATGAGAGGAATGTGCTTTCGGACTGCGGTGGATCGTGTACACCCTGGGTAATGGTTAAGGATCTTGCAACTGAATTTGATTTGATTAGATTTGAAAAGAGAGCGTTGCTCCTTGCTAAGGATGATTTGTCCCAGAATGGAAGTATTTGAAAAGAGCTACCTCAAGAGAAATAAACGAGATGCCCCATAATAATATGCCCTTGGCATCGTGAACTTGGTAATGTTACCTCTTGCAATTCAGATGAGGAGACCTGCCCCCGATTATTAAGCACCATTGAATCTTGACGTGACTGACCCAGATGAATTGGACAATAATATGGCATGCCCCATTGATTGGAAGATATTGACCCTGCCCCTTGTATACATCGGCTTTGATCCAACTGAGTTAGGCCCATGAAGCAACTTTGTGTGCCAGGAGGATTTTGGTTTATTGAATGTTCATCATGTAAGCTTCTCTGCTGTCAAACACTTAGTCGTATTCAAACAATGATATTCAAAATGCAACACTTATGTCTGTCTTGAAGTTTTGAAAAAGAATTATTTTAGCAAAACAATGTTTGTAAAAATTGTGATATTAACTCAAGATTTATAATAAGCCCTAAAGGAGTCAGGATACCTTTTTGTAGCAGTACGCTTTCGAACTAACCATGCTTCAGTTAGGACTTTTAAAGGGTTATAACGTGGTCTGGTTTACGGTTTAAGAAACAAAGGATAAAGGCTCAAATTTTATTTGTACCCAACCCATCCTTCGTGATGTTCTTCAGTTCTATGTTCAGTTAACTTATGCATTGAGGCTCCAAAGGAGTTTGGAATTGTAACACTGGCAACAAGTTATTTGAAAAGCCAGTCATCTTTTTTTTCTTGAGGATTTGTAATGACCTCTTTTTTTATTTTGACTTTGTTATCCCTTCTTTTTGTCTGGACTGTTTGTTTCAAGATTATAGTCAGCGAGATGTCTCAATTTTTACTAAGTCTCCTTCATAGGTTTTGACTTAGTGAGATTTTCTTTTGCTAGATATTGACTGTTGGACTTAACGATTATAGGGAACCTTCATTAGTTGTGTACAAAAGGACAACTGACATAGTTGAGTTAACCGAGGAACTACCCTGCCCTAGGTTATGATTAAGGGTTTTAATTTGCATGAGAATGAAAACTCCTACTTCATAGGCTCAAAAGGGTTGATTAAGGATTAACTTCCTTATATCTCCACTGTTTAGGATTCGAAACAATGCCTGCACATTGTCAACATAGTCTGTTAAAAAGCATACTATATGAAATTATGGTATCGTCTTCGTCATCCTCCCTCTAAAGGCTTACAACTTTAACAAGAGTTAAATATCACAAAAGAGAAGTAAGAAGCATAGTTTAGATATAGTGAAACTAATGGATTAATTAAAGACAAACATATGCAATGCATTATCGTGAAAACAAAAGTCTGACATAATAGTAAGTGTTTAAGTCTACAAAAGAAATTACAAATGAAAATTCAAACATTCTCAAAGTCTTCTCCTTTAAACTTGTCACTCCGGATGTCTGGAAGCTTCGATGTTTGATGGATGATAGGAGAATTCAATTCGGTCTTCTGGCGTAACCTCAAGGTCTCCTTTGTTAACCAGGTATTGAATCTCATTCCTTAATGCCCAACAATTATTAGTGTCATGTCCAAGACAGTGGGAATGATATGCACACCTTGAATTGGGATTATAGCAAGGAGAGGAAGTATTGGGATTCTGAGGAGGGTCTTTCAAGGTAATCAACTTCATCACCAACAAACATTGAAAAGTTTACGACATTGGCGTGTTGATTTTGATAAACTATCTTTTATGTTCCTTGTGTTGAGGCAGATTAACCCTATAAGACCTTTTTCCTTTAATTGAAATACTATCAGTAGTAACGTGTCTCTTTCCTTCTCTTATCCTCTTCTTATTTTTAACCAAGTCAGCTTGTTTCATCGGAGGTTGACTGATGATTCCCGACTCCGTTGTCTTGAAGTTTATTGACGAAGACTCTCAGCTCTTGTTGCCCCTGGGCTAAGTTTTGTATAAGAGCCACCTGTCCATTCATATGGATTCTCATCTCTGCCATCTCAACTTGTAGTTGTTCTAACTAATCATCCTTACTGTCTTCAGGATTCTCCTTTTTCATGTCCTTAATGAGGAAGGCTTTCAACTCTTATTTCCCCTTGGACAAATTTAGGACCACTTCTTGAAATTGAGTATTCTGGGTTTGGAGATCTTTGGCAGTCTATTTAAGAGCCATTTCAACTGAAATAAACAACGAGAAGATAAGAGATCTGTCATGGAAACCTGTTATGCAATGGTATGGCATGAAAATGCATATGCAATATTTTCAAGGACCTCATAGGGTTTAAATTTGTGAAAGAAAATAAAAAACAATTTTTTTATTAGTAAGTTCAAAATATAATTGCCCCTTGGGCTTACAATGAAGGAAAACAAGAAAAGTTACAAAGAAAATAAGCATTTGAGACTCAAGTCTCCCATGGATGCATCCTCGTTTTGTTGAGATATGTATTGAGGTTCTGCTCTTCGTGAAGTTTCCTTGTTAGCTCCAACACTTTCCCTTTGCTAGCATAGAACTGAGCCTCAAAAGTATCCCTTTGCTCCTTCAGTTGGGTTCAACAATCACCGGCAGAATAACACGATATGGAATCATAAGAGTCTGAGCATGAGATCGCACCCATCTTAGGTAAGGCTCCACAGGGATGGAGTATTTTGGTTCCAGAGTATTATTGTTAATCTTATTCACCATGCTCCAGGCTCGTATAAATCTTTGACGGTGACCTTGAAGATAGTTGTCATAATCAAACATAATACCTTGAATAATCATATCATGAGGACCATCACTCCGAGCATACCCAAACTGAAATAGTGCTAAAGAAGGATTATAAGTAATAGCTCCCCTTATTCCAAGGAATGGCATATTAGGGAACTCTTCACAGCGGTCAATGATAGTGATGTTTTCCATAGATCGAGAACACCAATGAATATCTGAATGAGAGAGTGACATTATCCTTCTAGACCATCTCAAACCTTGTTCATTCTTCATCACATATCGAGGAAGGTGTGAAATAAACCACCTTGATAGTAGAGGTATGCAGCATATCAGAGTTCCTCATGCCTTCATAGTACGAGTGTGAAGAGAGTGCAAAATATCTCCAAGAAAGGTAGGCACATGATTATGAGTCAGAAATATGTTAATGACGTCCACATCTATGAATTGGTCCAGATTAGGGAAAAACACCAAACCATAAATCAACAAGGCCAAGATCTCCTCAAAAGCATCGTAACTCATAGCATCCAAGAATACCCGGGCTCTCTCTATCAATACTTTAGCAAGAATACCCTTAACTCCACTTCTTGTTTCTAGTACAATGTATGACTTCCTTAGATGTAAGGCTGCTGTAATAATTTCTGGTTTAGGCTCATTCTCTAAGCATGTGAGTGGTTTTTGATCAAGAATAGGCACACTAAGTAGTTTGGAGAATTCTTCCATTGTGGGCACCAACTGATAATTGAGAAATGTGAAATAGTGATGTTTAGGGTCAAAGAACTTGAACAAAACACTCATCATGTCTTCATTAAACCCCGAAGCAACCAAATCAAGTAGATAACCATGCTTTTTGATGAATTGAGAGCTCTCATGAACTTTTGAGACTAATTCCTTAAGCTTGGAAGGTATCCTTACAAAGTTGATTCAGATAGTGTTTCTATGAGCGGAAGCCATAACCTGCAACAAAGAACAAAGATAAATCCTTTGGTCCTTGAAATGGTTAGTGAAAATGCTATATTATTATGTCATGTTTATGTTTAAAGCAAGCAAATGGAAAACACAAACAAGTCACATAAGCGCCTTAGGTTTAAAGGCTTGCATGAAGTTCATAGGTAAGTACCCTCCCCATAAAATTTTAGTTGGTTCAACCTGTCCTAGCAATAGTAACCGGGTTCTAAGGGATCTCAATATCATTGATTCTTCTCAAAGGTTGTGGTTCAATGTGGAAACGGTCTCACCAACCAAAACATCCCAAGATTAGAATCTCAATGAGCGTAGCATTGAGTATCAACCAACTTTAGACTACACCAAAGTCGGCTATCTCACTACTTTCTACTGGCCAAGATGGGTCAACTAAGGTTCTAAAGGGAAGTTAGTGTAAATGACACCACATGGTAGCCTGATATTATCCTCAACTGACTTGAAGAACATCAGTACCAACCAAAATGTCACACTAACTGTAGCTACCAGATCAACCATAGCGGTATATGCTGTACAGTTTCCTTGGTCTATTACCACTTACCTAAGGTACACTAGATCCGGGTTAGGATCTTTCTCACAATAGCCCCAAAACAAGTACCCTTTAAAAAATAAAGCATATAATTCAAACAAGTAATAAAGTGAACTAATACTCTAAGGTAACCCCTCTTTAAATAGAACTCCCCAGCAGAGTCGCCAGTTCTGTAACACGGTGAGAGAACTGAATTTGTCATTTTTGTTTTCACAAAAAAACTATGTTGCGGATAGCAAGAGTCGCCATTGAATTTTATTTTATCCAATAAAGAAAGGAATTAAAGAAAAGGAAGACCTTTGAATTTTTTTTTGAGTCCGGGGGGTAAGTTATACAAAGGGAAGGTGTTACCACCCTTTGTATCCATGATTATCCATGGGCTCTTAACTGCTTAGTTCACTTTACTTGCTTTGTTTGAAAAGTGTAGTGTGTGTTTAGAAAAATATTTTAGAAGTTTAAATTTGTAATGATTCTCGTACTAATGTATACAAAGTCTTTACTATTTGAAAATATTTGAAAATGTGAGGTGTGGAAAGTATTTTGAAAGATGGTGAGCAAGCACTTAGGAATTACTTACCCTAAATTGTAAGGTCTTTCTTGTTATTTCGTTTCTTTAGGGACATAACTATCCTTACTATTAGTTAGTAAGTAGTCTTGTCCTTGGATTTGGAGGGACAAGCGTAGGGTCATCGTATGGTCATAGAAGGCAACATGTAAGGGTATCTTAGCAATTCGAAGGGACTATCATCATTTTCCGTAGGGTCATTGAGGGACGAGATCATTTATTTGTAGGCAACTCGAAGGGTCATCGAGGGACTATGATCTTTATATTAAAGGGACTTGATGACTTTTACTTAGCCAACCGTGCTAAGACACCCTTAAGTTCGAGGGACTTGACCATTTTCGTAAGGCAACAAGAGGAGAAACCCTAGGGGTGTATGTGTGAGAAGTGTGTTGTATTCGATTATTTTATCTTTTAATTAATGGGCTAAGTCCATTTATTGTTCACACACATTATTTTCACACTCTATTATTACTAACCATACAATTAATAATTTATGGAATTAAAATCAGAAAATAAACCCTAAACTATTACATCTTGGGGAGGGGGATACATATTTGAAATCAGGGGAGTGCGGAAAATAAAATGACAGAAAATAAACTATTAGCTATTACAAATAAAAAGGCATCCTATACATTTATTCTAATAAATATAAATAACAAGAACGTTAAAAAATCGAGAATGGATAAGAAAGAGGAAAGAAGAAATACGGAGAATCGGATAAAAAAATAGTTAATTAAATTTGATTTAGAATTGATTAATTGAATTTTTTTGGTAAAGTATTTTCTATGAGTTTTTTTTAAAATTTTTAAATATTAATTTAATTATATAAAAAAAACAATTTTTTAGGTATTTACAAGAAAATAATTTTTTTTTAATTTTGATGATTAGTTAAAAAAAATATATTAATTATTACTTAGTAAAAAAAGTAATTAGTTATTAACCTAAATAAAAAAGTTTTTTTTTTCTATTTTTTATTTACAAAATAAAAGAAAAAAGTTATTGATTTTATAAATTGTTATTGGTTTTAAAAAATATATTTAGTTATTTGTTTAATTAATTAAAATAACTATTTAAAAGAAAATAAAAAGAATTAGGAAAATAAAAAAGAAAAACAACCCAAAAAAATTAGGGGAAGGTTGTTGGGTTTAGAACCCGCCCCCCAAAATCATTCTTCAACACCTTCACCACCAGACCACCCGCGCACATGTGATAAGAAAACAGAACCAATTAAATAAGTATTAAAGCTGCATAAACCACAACCAGCCAACCAATCGCGCCACACCATTGTCTTCTTCCTTGCCACCTGCGAATTTTGCTGCGAATTTTGCTACGATTTTTCCTGCGATTTTCATAGCAAATTAAACCTGAAATTCAAATATCAAAAAATGCAAATTTTAACAAGTTAAAACCATCCATTCCCACTAATTTCAATCTCAGGAGTTCAATGGTGCAATTTGTTTGGCCTAAAAATGGATGGATTGGGAGATTCGAAGCTTGAGCTTCTTAGTGCCCTAACAATAGTGTTGTTCAAAACCTGCATCCTAACTAAAAAACAAATGATAAAAAAGCATCTAAATATGATTATGAACATTATTATGAAAAGAAAATACATTGAAATGCCATGAAACAAAAGATTAGACATTAAAAAGAAAAGTTAGGGGACGACATGTTCATAGAATGTGTTTCCAATGGCTTTAACCTTCAAAAAGAGTATGAGTCGTCTCTTGGAAGCTCTTTGGTGATGATTGGATGTGAAAGGGAGGCTGAAACTTACTCAATTTTTTTTTACGGTTTGCCCTAATTTGCACCTTTTTTTGAAAAAAATTTAGGGTTCTTTTGTGTAAGAATTTTCGTCCGTGTAACTTGTGGAGTTCATGAGTACATATAAAAGTGTATTTTAGGTCAATTTTTTTTGGCTTAAATGTTGGATTTTTGGTTGCTTTGGAGTGAAGAAATAAACTTTCTATTTTAGTACAAATTTGATGTTATGACCTTCTCCTTTGGTTTGCACGAATTTGGGATCCATATTATGATCATAAACACCAAAATCTGATCCTAAAATAATCCTAAGATCAAATATTTGATTTTCTAATATTTATTCTAATTAAAATTGAATTTAAATAAGTTAAATCCAATAAAATATAAATTAAATATAAAAAATCAGAATATATGACTTATGGGTCGTGGATTATCTCATGATTAAAGTACAATTGACTTTACTTGCAAAAACCCTAATTTAGTAACTTCAGATTCTTGATGAATTTGAGGTTTCCTTGATGAATCATGATCAACCCTAGATCAAATGATGAATTTCACCTCATAATCTTGATGTTTACCAATTTTTTTGAAGTTTGACTGTATGTTGACCATAATTGAGTTTTTGACCAAGTTAACTGATTTTTGATCATCTGAGCATCTGACTGACCAAACTTGTAGGATAAGCCTTTAAACTTGACATGAGGATCCTATTAAGTATATGGGACACCATGATGTCCACTTTAGGCTTTATAAGTCCAATTTACCTTGGGAAACTCAAAACCCTAATTTAAGATCTATTTCTTAGGAGGAGGCTTTGTCTAATGAAACCTTGAATCCCTTTGGGCAATTGAGAATCTTGTGACTATTAGGAGACCTCTTGAGGTATATTGTCTTGAATATGCGATGTAAAATTTTGGGGTACAACACAACTCAACACAACACAATTTCGACAATCAACGCAAATAAACACCAATAATACGAAGATATTTAATTAAAAAGTTAATTAAATAAACAGGGCGTTACACCGGGTACCAAGATTTGTGTTTCAATCTTGCTGTTAAAGAAATATGCAACATACCCTTGGGTACCCATATCTTTCTGGGTCCTTGTTTGTTGGACTTTACATAATTCTGATTGAGTTTAGGTTTCTCAATAGAATTTGTAGAGTAAGATGATTCACTGGTGTATTTGAAATCATGTTTGTGTTCATATGTGAAGTGAGAACTTTAGGGTGTGAAATTTATGACCATATCATCAACTTATTTAGATTTATGTGGTGCTTCTTATGTTGGTTTGACATATCATATGCCTCTTCTGCCATTTCTGCTAACTCCATAGATCATTGAAGCCATTTTGCTTCTGTCCATGTTTTTAGCTAGAAATTTTCAAAGCTATGATTATAATGTTTTATGATGCTATCAGAACTAGGTAGAGCTTCTGAGTCATATTCTTTATGAGCTTTATATTTTTCATAAGAGTTTTCAAGTTTTGAAATAATTTCTATTAGCTCAGAATTTTCTGCTTTTAGTTTCCTAGTTTCTTCAAACTCAGATACTAGACCATGTTTCAGGTTTTTGTATGTGAGTTGAAGTTGCTGATATTTTTCAAGAATTTATGATAGGCTATCTTCTCATTGAGATCTAGACAGTTTATAAAATACCTCTTCTGTTTCTGAGTCCGATCCAGATTCTGATGAGTTAGTATCATCTAATATGTTGGCCATTAAAGCAATGTTGGCATGTTCATCTTCTAGTTCAGATTCAACTTTAGAAGTTTCTGAGTCATCCCAAGTAGCCATGAGACTTTTCTTCTTGTCTCTGTTAAATTTCTTCTTAGGCTTTTCTTTCTGCAGTTTAGGACAGTCACTTTTGTAATGTCCATGTTCCTTGCATTCATAAAACACTACTTCTTTGCTTCTTGACTTTTTGTAGCCAGAGGATGATTCAGAGTGACTGCTTGATCTTCTAGGATTTCTAAATTTCTTTTGTCTATGCTTCTAGAGTTGTTGAACTATCCTGGAAAAGAGTGATAGTTCATCTTCTTCTGATGAGCCACCAGAGCTTTCTTCTTCTTCCTGCAAAGCTTTAGATTCAGATTTATTAGCTTTAAGAGCAACAAACCTACCTTTCTTCTGAGGTTCATCTTCCTCAAGTTCTATCTCGTGACTTCTTAGAGAGATGACAATTTCTTCAAGGGATATTTCATTATGATTCTTTGAGAGCTTTAGAGATGTGACCATATGTCTCCATGCCTTTGGCAAGCTTCTGATTATCTTTTTCATATGATCTACTATTGAGTATCCTTTGTCCATAACTTTTAATCCAACAACCAGAATTTGAAACCTTGAGAATATTTTCTCAATTATTTCATCTTCTTCTATTTTGAATGCTTCATACTTCTGGATGAGTGCTAGAGCTTTAGTCTCATTGACTTGAGTGTTTCCTTCATGTGTCATTCTCAGAGAGTCAAACATATGTTTGGAAGATTCTCTGTTTGTGGTCTTCTCATATTATGTGTGTAAGATGGCACTCAAAAGAAATGTGATGGCCTTGTGATGATTTCTGAATTCTTTCTTTTGTTGAGCTATCATATTTCTCCTTTCTATCTTCTGATTGTTGTCTCCAACTAGATGAGTGTAACCATCAGTCACCATATCCCAGAGATCTCCATCATGAGCTAGAAATAAACTTTCCAGAACATCTTTCAAGTAGTCAAAGTTCTCACCCTCGAACACCGGGGGTTTTACATTGATCCCGACATTCTGAATTTGTTCCGCCATAGTGTTTTTTTGTAGGATCTTTATCTGACACAGTTAAGTGTTAGCACCCAGAACTAGGTGCTCTGATGCCAATTGAAAGAGTGAAAAACACAAGTAAGGGGGTTGAATTGGGGTTTTCAAAAATAAAGCAAAATACACGATTAGTTTATCCTGGTTTGTTTGAACTCAAACTACTCTAGTCCACCCGCCAAGGTGATTTTGCTTCTCTCACGAGGTTGTAATCCACTATTCAATAATTGATTACACCACAAAGACCTATTTTCAATGTCTTCTTGAGTCTACTGACTAACACTTTAGTCACTCAAGGAAAATCAAATATAATAGAATACAAGTGTGTATAATTTTGCTTCTAATAAGCTCTTATCACTACTGTGATGTTTTTACACAAGTTTAATATGAATAGGAGTTTGAGGATGTTAAAATTTTTTGTATATGCGTGCAAGTAGAGGTCCTCTTTTTCTTCCAAGGCACTCCTTTATATAGATGAGGAAATATGATCCGTTGGAGATATTGAGAGTTATTTTTGGATGGAGATAAATGATGTTAAAGTTGTTTCCAAAAATAGTGATTCTTGTTTGATATGTCGTTAATTCCTGATATTCATTTAATAAAGGATGATGCTTGAGATTAGAGTTTGCTTCTCATGAGAACATCAGAGTCTTTTAGAAAGAGCAGCTGGTGCTAAGAGCGTGATAATATTTCAGATAATCCAATCAGACTTTCGTGAACTTCAATCTTATTTTAATTCATTCTTCATAACTTCTATCTTATGTAGAGAGCTTCTTGCTTTGCATCAGAACTCATGCACATCCAAATAAATAATTTTAAGGAGCTTATTTGTTCGTTAAAATAATATGGTGTTTGTTATCATCAAAACTAATTACAGATAGTAGAATCAATTCCTGTTCCCACAATCTCCCCCTTTTTGATGATGACAAAACTATCATATTTTGATGAATTAAATAAGAACATAAGGTAGAGAGACTCCCCCCGAGTTATAAAATTCCCTGAATATGTTTGCTCAGAGCTTTATTAGGAAGTTCTTATGGAGACACTCCCCCTGAGTTAGAGCCTTTTCCTTCTTACTTAAGAGCATATTATAATTATCAAAATATATAAAATGTTTAAGACTTAGTCCTGGTGAACTGTTATTGATCAAAATATTTTATGTGCTCCCCCTTTTTGTCATGAATCAAAAAACTATAATCAGAATGAGAAAGAAAATACACATGAACAAAACATGAAAGCTTCATTCAAGATATTCAAGATAACACAGAAGAAACTTAACAGTTAAACAAAAACAAAACAAAAACAACATAAACAGAAACTAAGGTTGTGGATGAGGAAGTCTTGTGAACAATACCTCTAGAAGACTTTTGATCTAAGTGTTGGATTCTATTTCCTGTACTATCATTCCATTGATTTATGCATTTGTTTCATTCTATTTGTCCAGCCTTTTCTTAACATCTTCATTCTCTTTCTTCAACTCTTCCAGAGTCTTGAGAACATGAGAGGATGAAGTGGAGTCTTCAACAGAAGGTACCATATTCTCAGAGCTTGTTGCAGGGATTTCCTTTGGAGAGGTTGCAACAAATTTCCCTGTCTTCAGTGATGATCAAGGCCTGATGTTCAGAAGGTAAATCCTTTAGTTCTGAGTCCTCTTGATCTTTCCATGGGGTTGCGTCAAGAATATGAATATGTTTCCTTTCCCAGCAGTTTAGGATTTTTTCTTTGAATATTCTCAGTTAATCACAGAATTTCTGCTAAGCTAATTCATAGTTTAGATCCTTTATCTTCTTAGATTCATCATTGAACAATTTTCTGAACTCAATCCATAGATAGTAAGATGTTGCAGGGTTCATATTGCCCATGCAGGCAAGCTTTAGAGAGTTCACCCATTCCTGCATTTCTGCTTCAAAAGCCAGTAGTAGTGTACCAACATCTGATTTGGATGGTTTTGGTTTAGGTTTTGGAATGGCAATTTTCTTGGAGGATGAAGCAATTTTTTCTAGAGCTTCTAGGTCTATGATTGTTCTGAGTGGGTCTTCTGGAGTGTTTGTGGGAGTTGGTGTATCTGGAATTGTAAGAAGGTAGGGGATTTTGGTGGAGTGGAATTGTAAGAAGAAAGATAATCTTCTGGTGTTGGTATGTCAAAAATCAGTGGTAGTTGTGATGAGTTGAGAGGGAAGGTGATGTCAAGTATAACTGGTGTGGTGTCAGAATGTGGATTAAGATTGTTTGGTTGAGAGGATTTAAAGAAGGGTTGGAACTGATCAATATCAGAAATAACTTGAGCAAGTTCTGGTTAATTTTCAATAAAAGGTGTGGGGTTTGAATTTGAAGGAGGTTTGGTGTCAATTGGAATGTCAAAATCTTCAAGAGTTTGTGGGGAATGTTGATCAGAAGGTTTGGGAGAAGATGGAATGCTTTCAGATGTGGGGTTTTTAGATGGAAGGTTTCCAGATGTTCAGACCATTACTGACTCAATGACATAAATGAAAGTGGAAGGGTTACCTTTCTTTTTGGCCACTTTTGGTGTCTTCTGAGAAGTTCATTCACAAGATTTTCTTTTCTATGTCTTTTTGAGAGCAACTTTTGGGGCTGGTTTTCTGAAATCTTCTAGATTGATGTTAGGAGTAGTACCATCATGTTTGCATGCATCTAGATATATGACGATGAATTCTAGATGAGTTTCTGCTAAGAAGAGTGGAAAATCTTTCAGAGGAACCTTTCTAGTGGTAATTAATTCCTTTGTATGAAGGATGGGGTCCTTCTTGATGTTGTCGATGATTTTCATTTTCTTGAGATTCTTGGCATTAAGGGGTCTTCCAGCAACTACTTCCAGATCATTAACCTATTAGGCTGCAGTCAGATGTGCTATCAGCTTGTTTTCTGTTATAATATCTAATATTAGTCTTCCCAGAGGTATCCAATCTCTATTTTTCTTTTCATCTTCTCTTCTTTCCTTGATGCTAGTTGTTCTTCAGATGATTGAACAGGCTGTGAGCTAGATTGACTTTCTTGTTGGTTGAAATGAAGTATACGCGGTATTGTTGATCGATGTTGATGTAGTCTGGAGAACTTGTAGGTTTCTTGTGACTAATACAACCCAGAATAATCTTGGGCCAAATTCTATGACGATCTTTGAGATCCTTGATTTTATTGGAGTGTTGTCCAGAAGTGAAAATCTATTTAGAAATGGTTGTTAGGTCATAAATTTTCTCCATGTCACTGCACTTCGTGCCATTACCATCAGATTCAATGAGTCTCCCAATGAGATATTCAATTATGATGATTTTCTTCCCCATGACATAAGAAGTAACCTGGTTGTTAGAGGCAATAGCAAAAATCCAAAATTCCTTAACCGGTTTAGGGAAGATAGGACCCATGAGACGATCAAAGTACTTGGTCCAGCCTTGAAATTCAACTTCAAGTGTGAGATCATAATCATTCTCCTTCATACTTTCAAAATCCACAAATAGTTCATAGAGAACTTCCAGATTTTCAGTGGGAGTGAGAAGAGTTCTGATGGGAGAAACAAAGGTTTCTTCAGGTGCTTCAATTGCAGAAGCTTGAACTTGTTGAGATGAGGAAGCCATTGTTAATAATAAGGGTTTTGAAATGCAATGGGAAAACAAGAAATAACAAGGAGCAAGGACACATAGAGCAAGAAAAGCAAGTAAGGAGTGAGAGTGAAAGTGAGAATGTGAATGTGTTGTGAAGTGAAGTGAAAAAGAGCACATATATATAGAGGTTTCCAATGGATATAAATCTCAAAATTAACAAAAATTAATGCATAAACATAATAATTAAGAACATTAATTATTTCTAACAAGAGGGATGGCGTGAAATATTTTGGAATAGTTACCGATGTGACTTGGTGCCTATATTTGTCAACTCAGCCATTTCAGTTTCTTAGAGTTTGAACATGTTTTCAGCCTCAAAGGATGATGTGGAGCTTAGGTTGACAGATGTTGATGTTATGAACTACATGTCCTGTCCTTGAAATGAAAGGTTTTTTAAAAGAAAAACTTGCAGATCTTTCTGGATAGATTTTGATACAATTTTCCTTCTCATTTCTGAAGAATTATTGGTCAGATGTTCATACGAATAAAACAGATTCTGAGTTAATTTTAAAATTTAAATTTTCATTCTGGACATAATTCCATACTGAGATGTTTCAGAATGAAATTAGACCTATCTTCAGCAAGGGGTTTTGTGAAAACATCAGCCCATTGATGGTCTGTGTCTATAAATTTTAAAAATAAGATTCCCTTATGAGTATAGCCCCTAATGAAATGATGTTTAATTTCTATATGTTTAGCTCTAGAATACAATATAGATTTTTTTAGAAAGACAAATAGAAGAAGTATTATCACAGACGATATGAATGTTATTATCATAGATATTGAAATCTTCAAGCTGATTCTTCATCTAGAGCATCTTAGTACTGCATCCAGATGTTGCTATATATTCAGCTTCAGCAGTTGAGAGTGCAATTGTAGATTTTCTTTTGCTGGACCACGAGATTAAATTGTCTCCCAGAAACTGAGAGCTTCCAAAAGTACTTTTTCTTTCTATTCTGTCTCCAACAAAGTCAGCATCATAATACTCTACAAGTTTGTATTCTCTGGATTTTCTATAGCAAAAACCAAGATTAGTAGTACCTTTCAGATATTTGAAAATTCGCTTAACTGTTGTTAAGTGAGTTTCTCTAGGATCTGATTGGAATCTAGCACATAGGCAAACACTATAGAGAATATAGAGTCTTGAAGCAGTTAAGTATATGAGAGAACCTATCATACCACTATAGAGCTTCTGATTTATTTTCTTACTTACCTTTTCCTTTTCCAGAATGCATGTAGGAGGCATAGGAGTTTTGGAGAGTTTACATTCTGACATGTCAAATTTATTCATAAGTTCTTTAACATACTTGCTTTGATGTATGTAGGTTCCTTCTGATGTTTGATTGATTTGGATTCCCAGAAAGAACTTGAGTTCACCCATTAAGCTCATTTCAAACTCTACCTGCATAGTCTTAGCAAATTCTTTGCCCAAAGAGCTTTTAGTAGATCCAAAAATTATATCATCTACGTATATTTGACATATCAGAATATTGTTTTTAAATGTTTTACAGAATATAGTAGTGTCCACCTTACCTCTGGTAAAATTATTTTCTAAGAGAAATTTACTTAATCTTTCATACCAAGCTCTGGGAGCTTGTTTCATACCATATAACAATTTCTTAAGTTTATAAACATATTCTGGATGTTTTTTGTTTTCAAAGCCAGGGGTTGATGCACATAAACTTCTTCATCTATGTAACCATTTAAAAACGCACTTTTTACATCCATTTGATAAAGAGTGATGTCATTATATACAACAAAAGAAATTAAAAGTTTGATAGATTTTAACCTTGCGACTGGTGCAAAGGGTTTCTGTATAATCTATTCCTTCTTGCTGACTATAACCTTGTGCAACTAGTTGTGATTTGTTTCTGACAACTTCTCCTTGTTCATTCATCTTGTTTCTGAAGACCCATTAGGTTCCAATAATGTTGAATCTTTTGGGTTTAGGAACGAGATCCCAAACGTTATTTCCGGTGAACTAATTTAGTTCTTCTAACATTGCAAGTATCCAATCATTGTCTGAAAGTGCTCCGTCAATGGAAATGGGTTCAATCAGAGACACTAGTCCCATGAGATATTCTTTCAGAATTTTTGAATGAAGATCTTATTCTGATTGGGTCATCTTTCTTTCCCATAATTTTATCTTCTAGATTAGCTAGTATGCTTCTGGATTGTCTCTTCAGAATGGGTTATTCATAAGTTGTTGTGGAATTTGTGTTGTCTTTTTCTATAGATGGTTGTTCTGATTTCTGTACATGTAGTTTGAACTTCTATATCTGCATGCGATTCATTATGCTTTGGCTTTTGGAGGCCAAGCTTATCATAAAATCTGACACAAATAGATTCTAACACAATACATGTTTCCGTGTTATATACTCCGTATCCTTTCGAACATTCAGAATATCCAAACATAAAACATTTTTGTGCCTTAGAATCAAACTTGTTCAGAGAGTTATTAGTATTCAAAATAAAGCAAGTACATCCAAAAGGATGGAAATAATAAATGTTGGGATATTTGTCCTTCCACATTTCATATGGACTCTTCTCCAGAATAGGTCTTATAGAGATTCTATTCTGAATATAACATGTTGTATTAACTGCTTCTACCCAAAAGTGTTTAGCCATGTTAGTCTCATTGATCATGGTTCTGGCCATCTCTTGTAAAGTTATGTTCTTTCTTTCTATAACTCCATTTTGTTGTGGAGTTCTAGGACAAGAGAAATCACGAGAGATGCCATTTTCATTAAAAAATAGTTCCAGTTTTTTGTTTTCAAATTCCCCACCATGATCACTTCTGAATTTTACATGTTCATCTGCTATAGTCATCTGCTATAATAGAAAGATTGACTCGTCCTTGTGTCTAAGGAACTTTATCCATGTTCATCTGCTATCTTCATCTACGATCACTAATCCATACTTCTTACCACTAATAGAAGCAGTTTTCACTGGTCCAAACATATATATATATATGTAGAAGTTCTAATTGTCTAGAGGTAGAAACAATATTTTTTTATTTAAAAGTAGGTTTAGCATATTTTCCTTTCTGAAATGCTTCACTAAGAGAATCATAGATGAACTTTAAATTAGGAAGTCCTCTGACCAGAATGAGTTTGTTAATCTGAGATATTCTTCTCATACTAACATGCCTCAATCTTCTGTGCCAGACCCATTGCTCATCGTTAACAGACATAAGGCATTTTACATTCTGACTTTTTAGTTCAGAAAGTTTTATTTTGTAAATGTTGTTCTTTCTCTTTCCATTAAATAGAATAATTCCATCTTTCTGAATAACGACTTTGCAGAACTTTTGATTAAAGATTATATCATAACTGTTATCACTTAATTGACTTACTGATATCAAGTTATGCATTAATCCATCTACTAACAGAATATTGGATATAGAGGGAAGAGTACCGTTACCAATGGTTCCAGAGCCAATAATCATTCCTTTTTGATTACCTTCAAAACCTATGTAACCTCCAGCTTTAAGTTCTAGACTTTAGAACATATGCTTTCTTCCTGTCATGTGTCGCAAGCATCTAGAGTCCAGGTACCAAGATTGGTGTTTCAATCTTGTTGTTAAAGACATCTGCAACATAGAAAATTATATCCTTGGGTACCCATAGCTTTCTGGGTCCTTTTTTGTTAGACTTTACATAATTCTGGTTAAGTTTAGGTTTCTCAATAGAATTTGTAGAGTAAGATGATTCACTGGTGTATTTAAAATCATGTTTGTGTCCATATGTAAAGTGAGAGTTTAAAGGTGTGTAATTTATGACCATATTATCAACTTGTTTAGATTTATGTGCTTCTTCTTTTGGTTTGACTCCATAAATCATTGAAGCCATTTTGCTTATGTTTATGTTTTTAGCTAGAAATTTTTGAAAGCTATGATCATAATGTTTTATGATGCTATCAGAACTAGGTAGAGCTTCTGAGTCATATTCTTTCTGAGCTTTATGTTTTTCAAAAGAGTTTTCAAGTTTTGAAATGATTTCTTTTAGCTCAGAATTTCCTGCTTTTAGTTTCCTAGTTTCTTTAGACTCAAATACTAGACCATGTTTCAGGTTTTTGTATTTGAGTTGAAGTTGCTGATATTTTTCAAGAATTTCTGATAGACTATCTTCTAATTGAGATCCAGACAATTTAGAAAATACCTCTTTTTGTTTCTGAGTCCGATCTCTCTCTCTCTCTCTCTCTCTCTCTCTCTCTCTCTCTCTATATATATATATATATATATATATATATATATATATATATATATATATATATATATATATATATATATATATATATATATATATATATATATATATATAACTAATAAACTGTAAATTAACTTCATTATTATAATTAACTAACCTTTAATAATTATATTTTATTAGTCTACCCATATAAACCAATATACTTTATTAGTCTGCGCATTATAAACTAATAAACCGTAAATTAGTCTCATTATTATAATTAACTAACCTTTATAATTATATTTTGTTTCTTATGTTTATATGGCATGATTTTGATTTTAAGTTCATTATTTTCTGAATTTGGATTTTTTATTCTGTTTGGAATTTTATGGTTATATTTGAATTGGTTTCCAATAATATTGTGTTTTGGTTTATTTTAAAATCACTTGATCCTATAATAAAAGTTTTATTTATGTGTGTTCTATAAAAGTGAAGGTTTAAATACAAAATTCCAATTATAGCATCACATTTTCGATGACCCTTAACCGACTTATGATAATTGCAACATGGTACTAGTTATTGAAAAATAGAATTATGATATAGTTCTTTTTTATAGATTTGATTCAAATTTTATCCTTTAAAGAAAGGTTAAAAATATGATTTTTTTATTGAAGTTTGTTAAAAGTAAATTGATCTTAAATAAATAACTCCAAATTTTGATTCAACGATTTGAATGGAAATACTTGGAAACATATAAATAAAAAAAATTCACACTTAAGCAAATAAATCACACCCAATGTGAAAATATAATATCAGACATAAGCAAATAAATCACACCTAATATGAAAATATAATATAAGTAACCAAAACAGTAATAAGATACTAAACTAGAGTATCGTGACCCACTTAAGTTGTTTTCTCCCTTCTTTTCTTTACGCTCCTCGCGATCTCTTTTTTTTCTCTGCGTCCCTCGCGATCTCCCTTTCCTCCTTTTGATCTTTTCTCGATGGAGATTTTTTAGGGTTTATTTGTTGTTGTTCTTCAATATGAAGAACAACAACTTTAGAGTAAGAATATGTGAATAATAGGTGAGAAAAAAATGTAGGAACATGCTCTTTTTATAGGTAAAATTAAGGTCAATGAATTAAATGAAATATGTCAATTTAGGAAGATTTTCATTTGACCTGATTTTCATTTATTTCTTAGAACCCAAGCCAATGAATTTGGATGAGTTCATGGCTTGGTGAATTTAAATAAAAAATATATTTTAAATAAAATTAATAATCTAATAATGATAATGAAAAAAAAATTGATTTGACTTTATTTTTGTGATTTTTTGAGATTTGTTTCCATAAAATAATGATTTTAATGAAAAAAATATATTTTTAAATATGCATTAAAAACAAATACGAAAATTAAAAATTAAATAATAAAAAATGCTATTTTTGTGATTTTTTATTAAAAAATAATAATAGAAAAAGTTAATAGTAAAAAAAAATTAAAAAAAAATTAAAAAGTGAGAAAAATGAGATTCAAACTCATAACCTTTCACGCTTATATCCCTTATTGCTCTTTCTAACAATTGTGCCATTTTATTTATTCGAAATAAAGTGACACTAGAAAGTATATGAAGCGGGTCAAAATTTGGGGTATGACAGCTGTCCCTATTTAATCGGTTTCGAATTTGACGAAAGATGTCAACGAGCATTCCTCCTTCCGAGGAGGAGACAATTAAATATAAGAGGATCCCTAATTTTGACGAAAAAATACATGGCTCTAAAGTAGATCAAAATATGGTACTCCAACTACTCTCATATCCCTATATATGATACTCTTGATTACATAAGTCAGATAGAACTTTTGCAAACCCGATTCTATCTAAGTAAAACCCCGGTGGAACCCCAGATGACAGTATCAAATTGATTTGCTTTGATAAAAAAAACGATAGAACCCCTTGTGACAATTCTTAGTTGAATTGTTTGATAAAACCCCAATGGAACCCCTTGTGACAATTCTTAGCTGAATTATTTGATAAAACCCCAATGGAACCCTTTGACGTTAAGTATTGACTGAATACAACCTCAATGGAACCACTTTGTCAATCCCTGATAGAACCCTTTATATCCCTGATAGAACCCATTATCCCTTTCAACCCTTCTAGGTGATTATTTCCTATGATTCCTATGATCCTCTAATCATAATGCTAGAATAGGATAGGACTTTAGTGATACCTCGATCACTCTAGATACAAAATCCTTGGATGGAACCTTTTAGCTCCCGATTAAAACCCCATATTCAACCCCTTGGATAAAACATCTGATAGAACCCCATAAATCCATTGGATAGAAATTCGGTAGAACCTCTTCTGTAGAATCCCATATAACCCCTCAGATAAAAATCCGATAATTTTTCCTTCAAATCTGTTGATAAAACCTCTGATATAACCCATTTGAATAGACATACGGTAGAACCCCTTTAGTAAAAATTTATGGTATAAAATTCCGATATAACCCCTTGGATCAAAATCTGATATAACCCATTTTGTGAAATCCTTTCGGTAAGACTCCTCTATAAAAATCGTTTAATATAAATTTGGTAGAACCCCCTTGACAAAATTTTGATAGAACCCCTTCTGTGAAATCCTTTCGGTAAGACTCCCTTGATAAAACTCGTTTAATATAAATTCGGTAGAATCCCCTTGACAAAATTTTGATAGAACCCATTTTGATGAAAATCCCTTTATAGAATCCCTTGATAGGATCCCGATAGAACCTCTTCTGGATAAAATTCGCTTGGTAAAAACCTTTTTACAAAAATCTAGTAGAACCCTTTTTGAGAAAATTCCGATAGACCTCATTAGATGAAAACCCATTTTATAAAATCCTTAAATTTCTTTGAGCACCCGTGATGGACCTTTGATAAAACCCCTAATGAAACCCCTTTGGTAAATCCCCTTTGGTAAATCCCTGATGAAATCATGTTTTGATAAGTCCTGAATCGAACCCTTAAAAAAATCTTGATGCAATCCTTTAGATAAATCCCTTGATGAAACCCCTTTTGATTGAACCCAATTGATAATCTTCCTTTGATAAAATTCCTCTATAAAATCCCTTGATGGAATTTATGATGAAAATCCCTTAATAAATTTTTGTAGAACCCTTTGATAGAACCTCTTGGATGAGACTTCGGATAAAAATCCTTTTGACAAAATCATTTGATAGAAAACCCCTTGATAAGACCCCGGTGAAACCTTTTAATAACATTCTAGTAGAACCCCTGAGAGAAATAATCTGGTAGAACCCCTTAAAAATTCTGATAAAAACCCATTGATAAATCCCATGGATAAGAATCCGGTAGAACCCCTTGATACAATTTTGATAAAATCCCATTGGTGAAAATCCCTCAATAGAACCCCAAAAATCCCCTTTGACCAAACATTAGATAAAAAACCCTTTTGTAGAACCCTATAAATCCCATTTGTATAACCCCTTTGGATGAAAATCCTATAAAACCCCATATAACCCCTCAGATAATAAGTCTGATAAAAAATTTCTCTTGATACAACCCCTGATGTAACCCCCTTTTGAGTAATATTATAGTAGAACACTTTTTGATGAAAAATCGCTTAAAATCCTTAGTAACATCCCTTTGATATATCCCTTTGATAAAACCTTCTTGATGAAATCCCTTAATAACATTACATGGTTGAATTCTTTGACAAAAGCCTTAACAAACCCTTGATAAAACCCCTAATGAAACCCCATTTGACAAATCTCATTGATAAACTTCCTTTGGTAAAAATTCTCGATAAAATCTCTTTTGATGAAATCTATTGATGAAACCCCATTTGATAAAATCCATTGATGAAATATGGTGAAACCCCTTGATAGAATCCTTTAATGACAATACCGATAAATACTTTTGATAAATTCCCTTAAAAAATATTCCAATAGAGCCTTTGTCGATGAAAATCCCTTAAAATCCTTTGACGAAACTTTACAAAACCTAGATAGATCTTTGATAAAACCCTTGATGAAAACCCTTTGGATAAATCCCTTGTTAAACTCCTTATAAAACCCTTTTGACAGATTCTACTGGTGGAATCTGGCGTAACCCTTAAATAACATCCTTAGCTAAAGATCCCTTGATATAATTCTGGTACGAGCTCCCAGATAACATCCTTGATAATATCCTTGTGAATAGAACCATTGATAACCTAGTTGGTTGATGACGACCTTTTGTAAACCTGTATTGAATTGATTTTCAAACCCTTATGCATGAATGCATGTTCATGTTTATGAATGCATGTATGCATGTATGATTCATTAATTATGTATGATGCAATATTTGGGCTAGCGCCTCTTTTATGCTATGCCATGTATATCCCAGTTTTATTTTTTATAACATCTTGACTTCCTTATCCTTGAACCCTTGATATTGATTCCTGATATCCTTGATCCCTGAGAATGTTTCCTTCACAAAACTTTTGTATTGGTCATTGTTGTAACTGCTTATTTATGATCCTGTTTTTTTACTTGGAAAACGCTCGATCCCTTTAACACTTTCAAAAATCAAAGTAAAATCCATTTTCCTCCTTTTCTAAAAGCATTTTTATTTTAAACTCAATATTTCAGTGCCTTATTTCATAATTAATTAACATTCGTAATCAAGCTGAAATTTATTAAAGAACAAAGAACAGTAATTGAAAAAGAAAATTTTTATTGATGATAAACTCGAAAATGGGCAAAATGTACATAGGAAGGTAATTCCCATAAGGAGAGATTACCGTAAATTTAGAAAGGTGTAAAAAATGGCAATAAATTAATTTCCCTATTTAATTAAGCACCTATTATAATCCCTAAGTCTTCAAGATCACGATACATTGCTTATGAAGATGACAGCTGGAATGATCACTCCCTTATGAATTTCTGTTACGGGTGACTTGAGTGTTTTCAGTCATATGCCTTTTGGATATCCCTAATTTTTTCCTGGACCACTCTTTGAGAGTCATAGTCCACCGAGATGATATACCATTTTTCGCATAAGCTTCCCTTTCGGTTTTTCGACTTATCAGGTATTACCTTTTTATAAGTCCCTAATTTTTTCCTAGATTTCTCTTTAGAGTTTTCAATCCATCGGGACGCCCTAATTTTTGCCTAAGTCTCCCTTTAGGGTTTTCGACTTAGCGGGCTTTAATCCTCTTTTTCTAGGCATAGTATTTTCTTGACTAAATCGGGATTCAAGGGTCGTGGTAAATCGCTCCATCCATAGTTGTTTAACATTAATGCTTCGCCAGTGAAGGAACTCTTCACCAATATGGCCCTTCATAGTTTAGGGCCCGTTTTCCGCGTGGATCCTTAAGGATGGTAGTATTTTCCTTAACACAAAGTCTCCCTCTTTGAATAGGCGTAGATGAACTTCCTTGATGAATACCCTTTTAATCCCCCTTTGATATAATTGAACATGACATATGGTAGCCATGTGCTTCTCTTTTATGAGGTTCAGCTGGTCATATCTGGTTTGAACTCATTATGTTTCACTCCATTATAACCCTTAGTGACGGAATTTCCACTTCAATCGGGAGTACTGTTTCCGTGCCATATCCTTGTAAGTTTTAAACCATTTTCTGGACGATCTTCTTGATATTTTTATTAATAGCTTCTATGGCACCATTCATCTTTGATTGATAGGGTGAATAGTTATAGTTCTTAATCTTGAAGCTTTTACATAGCTTATCCATTACTTTTTTTTAGAATAAGCCCCTTATCCCTGATAATTTTCTTAGAAACCCCACAGTGACAAATTATTTCTTTTTTTTTAGGAATCGGGCTATTACTTGCCCCGTCACATTCTTGCAAGAGGCCAATTCTACTTATTTGGTGAAGTAGTCAATAACAATCAAGATGAAATTATGTCCATTAGATGCCCCTGGTTTAATTATCTCGATGATATCTATCCCCACATAGAGAATGTCCACAGAGCAGTTATGACGTTCGAGTTAGTTGATGGCACATGAACTTTTCCTTCATATATCTGGCACTTGTCGCACTTCTTGACATATTTTCAATAGTCTGATTCTATGGTCAACCAGTAATACCCTGTGTAGAACCCTAAGTTTTGCCCTAAGATTTCTTCGCATCTTTCATCTGCATCTTGCAATACAAACAAGATCATATGGGTTTCTCGGTTTTTCTCGGGTGTAGGTTTATGCCTCATAGGGCATCACCATTGCTTTTATTTTATTTTATTTGTTTATGTTTACTAACCACTAATTAAAATCCAATTTTTTTTCTTTTGTTAATAATTTTCAGGTCAAAAATGCCAAAAAAATAGCAGTCCCGCAGCTCGAATGAATTTCACCGATAAAAGTCGAAGTTGATTCGCAAATAAATCAAATTTATTTGATCAAGGATTTCCCGATTTAATTGATTTATTCAAGGAATTCTAAGGTCCATGTGTTTATTTACATGCCTTCTTCGACGCGCAAAAGAATCGAGCCGGAATCATAGCAGTGCAAAAGAAAAACAATTTTTTTAAATTTTTGCACTGAGTAACTGATTACTTACACACAAATTTGAAAATTTTGGCAGCAATCTCATTTTTTTGAATTTTGGCACCAATTTCATTTTTTGATCACTCTTGGAATATTCTAGACCATCTCCATTTAATTCACATACATCATTGAAATTAATTCCCACCATAAACCCTCACTAATCACCACTTTTTTCATGATTCCCTCTAATTTTTGAATTACCAAGCCTAATTTGAATTACCAAAGCAAGCTCCATTTCACCAAATTCCCATACCTAAAATCTTTAAATAGAGGCTTCATTTCATTCATTTTTCAAGCTTTTGATAGCCAACAAATCCCTTGCAAAATATCTTCCCAAACCACAAATTCACTAAAGCTCTTCTTCTCTTTTTGAAAGTTATCAAGAATTCACCTTGAATTCTAGATCAACTTTGAGCTAAACCTTCATCCTATTCTTTTGTGTTCATCAATTTCAGTAGATCAAGCTTTATATTGGATCAATTTGAAGAATGTTCTTGGTAATTCACTTTTTCCATGGTTATACCTTCATCATCAACATTCAAGATGTAGATCCTTGATGCTTTTGGTTGTTGATCTTCTAGATCATAAATTATTGTTTGATTGCAGGGATTTCACTGTGTTTTGATTGTAAAATTCGTGCTAATTCAGTTCATGATCATGAGATGTTTGAAAAAAGGTTTTAAAAATGGATCATGCTGAATATTGGCAGATGTTTTGATTCTGCACACAGAGTAATCAATTACTGCTTAGGTAGTAACCGATTAGCTGTGCTAATATTTCCAGAAAACTATTTTTTTGTTCAGGTAACCGATTACCGCTTAGGTAGTAACCGGTTACTCTGAGTCAGAACTGAATTTTTGGCTTATTTTTGAGCTATTTTTTATTCCTCTTGCTTATTCTTCTTCCTCCTTCTTATTTTTACCTTAGGAGACATTATTAGTACTGACTTCTCTTTAATCTCAATGGACTTTGGGTGTAGATTAGAGTGGTTAATATTCATTAGTCCAAATCTACCTTTAAGTGAATTGTTTAATTCACTTTAGGTACTTTGCATTAATGAGATACTTTCATACTTGAATCCACCAAGATGAGTGATTGAACTTAAAGATGAAAGAATACCATAAATGAAACTCAATTTGGTATTCATCTTTAGTTTCATGCGGTATTGCTTTCAGATGGCGATTTACATATTGTTTATCTCGCATGAATTAGCACATACATCGTTCACCTTAATTGGTGTTGGCCGACCTCATTTGTAGGGTGATTACTCTGTAAATTACTCGGCGATTGCTTAACATAGACCTAAATGTGTCCCGAATTCGGAATAAAAATCCAATTGGATACTTGCACTTTTGTGGACTGGACCTCGTGTTGGTCGCGTAATGCCAAAGTGATTGATCTTTTTGCGTTAAGATCCGATACTTGTGAAGTTTGATGCGTAGTTGCTTCAGGTCACCCAATCTTCTTTCAAACTTCATTGAATTTGGTTCTAAACGCCTTGATTAATCAGTATAGTGTAAGATACTAAGTGGAATCGATTTCCTTTTCGATTTGTGGTACTAAGTATCTTGGTTACTCTTTTGGTTGTGGATGATTAAGTTCACCATACCAATATTATGTATATTATTATTACTATTACTGTACTAACATTTTAATTTCTTTCTTGCACCTTTGTCTTCTTTATTTTTATTATGCTTTATATTGCTTTATCATCTATTATCATGTTTATATTCTTGTTATTATTATTGTGTTGATTTTCCTTTTGTCCATTTGGACACAAAAATATTAATACAGGATTAAACCTCTAAAAAACTTAATTGTTCCCATATTGGACTATTGGTTACTATCCTTTGCATTGGAATTGGAGTTTTGGACTTAGATTCTAGGACACCTTCCATTTGCTTTGATCTTCATGGAGATGGTAGCTTTGCCTTTATTTGACCATTTGCTAGCTTATAAGGATGGAACTCTTATGATCATAAAATGTGAAGTATCATCAAGTTTGGTTAGATCTTTCCTCCTTTATCTCTTTTATTTTCCTTTTAGGATATGTTCTTCATCTCATCCCCTTCTTAAATTTTCAAAACTCCTCCCTCTTTTAAAAAACTTCTTTGTTTTCAAACTTAAAACCGCTTTCATAATCAAACCTTGACTTAGGTCAAGTGTTTTTTACCTTTTTTTTCTTAATAAATGTTAAACCATATAAGTATATTAAAACATTTAAAAAAAATCATAAAAAATACAAAACTCATCAAATATTTTTGTGCCTTTGTGCACTTTCCTTTTAACCTTTTCCTTACATGTTTAGATATGATTCATTATTTCTAGCGGAATTATTCGCTAAAGAATGACGACTTATCTTTACATTTTAAAATCAATCCAACACACTAATTTTTCACTATTTGTACCACGGACTACGAGGTTTTTGATTTCACATTGCACATTGTGGGTACGTAGGCATGAGGTGTGGTAAACCTCTCCAAACACAAAAACATTAAATACATTAATTCTTTTCTCATATCTTCACTCTCTTTTTACAAACCATTTTCAAACCAAAAGCAATAAACCCTTACCCAGTTCTCTTTTTGTTTCTTTAGCTTTTTACTTTTAGATTCATTAGGATTTATTCGCTCTTTTTTCCTTTTCCACTTGGAATAAAATAAAAGCGCGTTGGCGACTCTGTTTACTTTGATTTAAGTTAACCAATAGCTTACACTCATGATTTTACCGCTACAGAAAAGTGGAGACTCTCCTGGGGAGTAGACCCTAAGTGGATTCAGCTTACTTTGATTTATTTATTGCTTTGGTTTGATTTGTTTGTTATTGTTTATTTCATTTTGGTTTTGGTGATCCTCTGAGAGTGAGATAGATTCTATACTCGGATCTGAGTGAACTTATGATAGGAAGGCGATATTCGAAGTGATACGTGGCAAAGTAATCCAAAGCGATATCAATTCGATAATCTCCACTCGGTTAAGCTCTCTCGGATTACTAATGACATGACGAGTATTCGTATAATGGCATTGCTTCCGACCTTGAGCTGATCATACTGAGGACCGTAGAATACTTAACCCATCCAAGCCAATTACGGAACATAGTGCGAAAGCTATCCAAGTGTAAAACTGAGGTGGTTGTCACGCGATACTACACCCGGATGAGGTCCTCTTGAGGAAATTATCGGTTGGGGAGTAGTCCAACGTACCGATGATATCCAAAGTATGGTTGCTAACTCTGGGGTACCTCTGTTAGCATCCTTTTGGTTTTCTAAAGGTACAATAAAGACAAAATCTTAGTACATACCTGTGTGGGTTGGTGTTCTTATACCCTTGACTTCATGCTCGTGACTCAGAACCTAAACTTGTGTGCTTTGTGTGATCTTGTTTGTGGTTGTTGCATACATGTGCATAGTTCTCTAGATTTCAAAGGACTTATAGATACTTTTGCCAAAATTTCAAATGTCTATGGTTATGAATGTTGAAAGGAGGAATACACGGAAGTATAGTTTCAAAAGTCCTAATCTGGTAGAGTTGAGAAATCTTGGAGCTTTAGTGGTTGATACCGATGGGTTCCAAAAATGTTATGGAAATATTTTGTTCATCTTGGATACCGATATACTATAGGGGATTCTCCCTACCTTGGTTCAGTTCTATGATCATTTGCATCATTGCTTCACTTCCCTGATTATTAGCTTGTTCCGACTTTGGAGGAGTACTCTCATTGGACGGGTTTGCCTATTTTGAACAAAGAGATTCTTTTCAGTGGTTTAGAAAAGGAGCTTACGACCAAGGTCATCGCCAAAGCCCTTTTTCTTAAGGAGTCCGGTCTTAGTGGGAAGTTTCTTCCAAAAGGTAATGTTTGTGGTATTAATGCCAATTTCTAAATAGGGAAAGCATCTACCTTTCTTAATTTGGGTCATAAGGATGCATTTGAGGCTATTCTTTCTTTTCTTATCTATGGGATTGTCTTGTTTCCCAACTTAGATGGTATTGTCGATGAGAATGCTATTCATATTTTCTTGAAGAGAAATCTGGTGCCTACTTTGCTTGGAGACATGTGAAATTCTGGTATGAGAGACTCAGATGTCAAATATGATGTTGAGACATCTTATCTGTTACTGATAAACATGGTAAGGCATACACATAAGTACTTAAAAATTCTGATATATCAGAGTCAAACATGCTTTAGGATGTTGTGACATCTGATAGGACATTGAGTTCAGCTACTGCATAAAATAAAGACAAAAAAGCTATAAAGAACACAACAGAATTGTTAACCCAGATCGATCAAACCAATATACTCTAGGGGCTACCAATCCAGGAAGGAAATCCACTATCGAGTATCAATTCAAAGTCTTCTTAGAAAATACCTACAATTTACAGTCTTCTCACTTAATCATTACTTATGCAACTTCTAATTAGGAACTCCTAAATATGAGAAACTCATCCTCACTTCCAATCACCTCAGTGATGTCTCATAGTCCTCAACAGTCAGTTGCTGATATTGACGACTTCATACCTATACAACAATCCAAAACAGAAGCTACACTTCCATTACAAATAGCTTAACCTTTCTTAGCAGTTTCAGTTAAGTACAACACTTCTCTTGCTTAAAAGCTTCGAGAATCACAAGTGAAACAGCCACAACAGGGTTCCTTGTTATGCACGGGTACCATAAGAACACAACCCTAATTATGTTTACATTTTTGTTGGTTGGTTGGTTCTAAACTAGGTTACAAGGTTTCTTTTATAACCTATTCCCAACTGGATTTGGGCCTAAACAATCACAACAATAACTGCTACAAATATGCAGAAAAAATATGCTTACAAATATACAAAAAGATCTTCAAATCTAAAAACTCCTAAAATATCTATAAATATATAAACTCTATATTTTTCAATATTTGTCTTCAATTTAAATTTGAGTCTTCAAGATCTTCTACAATCAGTGTCATTGGATTGATTTAAATCTTCAAATAAATTGTTTATGTTGAAACCAAAACAGAAACTTCAATCCACTTCAGCAGTTCATGATGTCGAATGAACTATCTTGACATCTTCTTCGACATGTTGTTCCAGATGTTGAAACATTTTAACACAACATGTTTGAGAGAACATAAATGGATTCTTTTCTTTATATTTTCTTTGTTTTGTAAAGATCCTGTACATACACATTGCTGCTATATTTGTTTTACAAAATTAATGCCAATTCTACAGAACTTACAATCTCCCCCTTTGGCAAATTTTGGCTAAAACAAATATTACAAAAAAAAATACATCAAAAATAACATTAGCAGCAGGAAACAGGCAATCAACAAACTCTCCATTACGTCAGGACATGTTGTTTTACATCTTCAGCAACATTCACAAAAACAAACAACAGTCACTCATTCTTTCAGTGGATAAGTTGTAACTACCTCTTCTTCCAATGGAAACAACAACAATAACATAAGGAGTAGAAAGTCTTGAACTCTTGACCAAACAAATCCATTACTATTTCCTTTCTTTTCATATTCTGAGAAGTTTCCTTCACAGACTGCTGAACATCTTCCATCAAGAGGCCAATGGTGACATAAGAGAAAAATCGCTCATTCCCTTATGTAACTCAAAACACAAGTCACAATTGTGTTCAACAACTCAGGACACAAGTCACAAAGACTAGCATACAACATCCACCTTGACATCCTAATAACCACCACACATAACAACAGATGCAACTGTTATGACAACAGCTCTAGCACAACATCTGTACACACTCTTTCTCCCCCTTTTTAGCCAAAACTTGGAAAATACATCCCTCACAACACCATATCCACGAATTATTCATCCAAACTCTAAGGAACCCCAATAGAAGAAAAGATGAAAACAAGAAAACTCACATGCTGGAGGAGGAGGAAATACGCTTCTAAAAACAGGGAGCAAGGACATAGATACTAACAACCTATCCTTGAAAAATAAGCGTTCTTGGTCCAAGATCTTTATGATAGGAGAAAAAACTTCTGCACCATTCAATGTGAAACAAAAACTGATCTTAACCAGCTGACTTGTTCTCCCAAAACAAACGGCCTAATAACAAACACGCATGAAAACCCCGTGTTTCACATTTTTCTGCTAGCGTCGTCCACAAACACTTACAAAAAGAGAACAATACACACATGTTATGAAACATGTTCTGACATCCAACCATATACTGTCTGCTAGCAGTGCAACAGTATGGTTCACAACTCATGAAGAGTCCAACATAAACTGTAGATAGCAGCTTTATTCGATAAGCCTATTGGATACACAAGACACTCCTCATCTGGATCACAAGAACATGCACACCACAACCACTAAGTAATAAAAATTATTTGGTAAAACATACTTAGTAGCACATGTCACAACATGATGTCTAACATCACAAAACCTGGTTAAGGTATTACTCCCCCTTAACTCCACAAACTCAGCTGCACAGAATTGTAACATACTCCCCCTATCAAGGATACTTCATGCTTCTCTGTACTATGATGAAACGAAAACATAAGATGCATATTCATGTCTTCAGGAGCTCACCCTCTATTCAATTCCCAATTGAAAACATTTACTTCTTGTACCAAAGTACACTTGATCCATTCTAAGTTTGTTGTTACCATAAACTACACAAGTTGAACATCTTCTGCACACAGGTTCTTGAAACTGGCCCAACATAATATATTTACAGTCCTTTGGCCAGACAATCTAGACACACCACATTTAAACTAATTCTGAAATTAGAAAGAATGTCCATAAACATACTTCCAAGCATTCAATACCTGATCTACTTCGGTCTCTTCTACATGTTTCTTCCAATACAGATCATTTACTTCATCATTCTCCCTTATGATTAGATAGGCTTAAAAATAGAAACCATGTAGACAAATACCCAATATAATGTACTAACACATAATTAGAATGTTTTCCACATACTAAGACCTTATCACGATGATCCTAGATGTGCTCCACCAACTGGACTTACTATAGCATAGTATTCCAAGAACTGAAATTCTTCAACTGCACTGTGCCACCAGCTAGAATCAGAAATCCAGAAAGAGAGTTAAAATATCACCACCTTCAAGAAGAACAAATCTCCTTTAGTCTTCAACTCATCACTCTTCTTCCCAAGAGCAATTTGTTCCAAGACAATCCTTAAGAACAACCAGCTGCGACACTCTGATTATCTTAATTCTTCGAGTCCAATATAGAGATAAACCAATTACCACACTTTGATCACCTCCTTTATGAATTCTCATATGAAATATCCAATTGCCATACTTTTCTTCTTCACATTTATCTGAAATCTTCCAAAGATATCCTGATCAATAAAGTTGATCTTCGCCAAGCTGTCAAGATAACATGCCTTATGAAGCATTCAATCCTTGTAGATCATTATATCTTAAATTAATGTGCCACTTCACCAATTACACTCTAATGTTGAACTAGATGTTTGAACATTGTTAGTCCACATCTAGCTATTAAATTCAACTCCTTCTTATGCCACTTGAAAGGACCTCCTTCCTTTACAGAAGAAGAGTTCCATGCTCTCATAGAATTGATTTATCCACCAAGTTTGAGTAAACAACCTCTATTTTGTTGGTTTTACAAAAAATTATACCAATATCACATATTGATGAGAAACTTCCACTGTTTTCTCCAAATTATTTAAAACTGCCACTGTCTGAATCTTCAGAAGGAATAGTTCGAAAATACACCTTGCAACAATACCAAGGATTACATTTCTTCTTGAGTAAAGCAATATTCACAAAGTCCTAATGATTTATCAATAATAACTTCATGATTATAAACACCTTCCATTTCAAGGGAAGAACAACACTCCAGCTGCATCCACTAAAACCAGTCTGCACTCTTGCACCAAAACACCATAGATAACACTACTTAACTCCCCCTTTCATGAACAACCAAAGATCCTTTTTGAAGATTAGCATTAGTTACTTAGAACACTTTCTGAACCATAAGATTCAGAATGCAGGTATGCATACTTCTTAGATAAATACTAAGTCTCTCATCCAAGTATCCACCTTTATGCATCATAAAAGCAATAGACAAATACCAAGTCTCCCGTCAAGATATTTACTATAGGTCAGATAAGGTTACCTTCTCACACAAGGTAAGACATGAGTCAGACTTCTTCTTCTTCTGCAGATATTTTATACTTTCTAAGATGATGTTCCAACTTTGTTCAGACATCAATATCAGTTACATAAACCTCTACAACAAACATATACAGGGGCACAGGGGATTTAACCATCAGTAGTGTATTAGGCTTCCAAAACACAGACATAAGCAGCAGTTGGGACACTCCAACAGACTTCTCCTTCAGGGCCAGTAATCAGACTGAATTGAGATGTCCTCACACACAATATAGCTACTGATCATCTATATCCACATTAGTCAACTCCACCAATTGACACAACTTGACCTTCATGTACAAGGAGTCTCTCTGAAATAATCCTCCTTGAAGCTCATGTACATCACTCCTACAGCAAGGACCAGAAATAAACTGTCCTCAGGAGAAATACATGTTGATCACTCTTTGATCAACACCCATGGCTAAGAAAAGTTCCAAGACCAAAACCTCCTAAGACACACCATGCAGATGCCTCCTCTTCCAAATCAGGAGTTGGTTCCAAACATTTGTGAAATAAACACAGTAGTTTAGCACCCAAGCATCTATATAGCCATTCCTTGAACAATAGAATCATGCCTAATTTTGATGTAATGTTCTATCATGCGATAAGACATAATCCAAGGATCACAAAGAGATCTACAGACAGAAGATAGGTCTATTAATTGCAGTCTTCAGATCTCCAAACAATCACTTCTCTTCATAGTGCCTTGAGTGGACTTGAAAAAGAGTCTTCAAGTATCATTAGCATAGTTGACATAAGTAGATAGACATATATCCCCAACACCATAGGATATATCTCCAGAGAAGAGCAACCTTCTCACACAAAGGAGTTATTAGATAGATGAGCAGCGAATAACAAACTCCTTAGAAGCTTCAAGTGTCACAAATTTGCCCTAGCAATTATCTCCAGGTGACACCATCAGCCATAGGTTTGAAAATAAATCAAACCTATCATAATAGCAGCACGAACCCCATGATACAACAACAAAACAACCCATCCTCTATTTCTAGGGACCATTCTCACATCTAAACAGCTTTTCAGTAGAACCCTTATACCTTGACATGAACTAGAAAGTATCCCTCTTGGATATCATCCAGAAATAGACTAGGATGCCTGCTCTAATACCAATTGAAATTCTTGTATGACGGACTCAGATGTCGAATATGATATTGAGACATCTTATCTGTTACTAATAAACATGGTAAGGCATACACAACAGTACTTAAAAATTCTGATATATCAGATTCAAACATGCTTCAGGATGTTGTGACATCTGATAGGACATTGATTTCAGGTACTGCATAAAATAAAGACAGAAAAGCTATAAAGAACACAACAGAATTGTTAACCTAGTTCTATCAAATCAATCTATTATAGGGGCTACCAAGCCAGGAGGGAAATCCACTATGTAGTATCAATTCAAAGACTTCTCAGCAAACACCTACAATTTATAGTCTTCTCACTTAATCACTACTTGTGCAACTTCTACTTAGGAACTCCTAAATATGAGAAATTCATCCTCACTTCCAATCACCTTAGTGATGTCTCACAATCCTCAACAGTCAGTTGTTGATATTGACGGCTTCATACCTATACAACAATCCAAAACAAAAGCTACACTTCCATTACAAACAGCTTAACCTTGCTTAGCAGCTTCAGTTAAGTACAACACTTCTCTTGCTTAAAAGTTTCGAGAATCACAAGTGAAACAACCACAACAGGGTTCCTTGTTGCACACGGCTGCCACAAGAACACAATCCTAATGATGTTTACATTTTAGTTGGTTGGTTGGTTGGTTCTAAACTAGGTTACAAGGTTTCTTTTATAACCTATTCCCAATTGGATTTGGGCCTAAACAATCACAACAATAGCTGCTACAAATATGCAGAAAAAATCTGCTTACAAATATAGTAAAAGATCTTCAAATCTAAAAACTCATAAAATATCTCTAAATATAGAAACTCTATATTTTTCAATATTTGTCTTCAAGATCTTCTACAATCAACGCCATTGGATTGATTTAAATCTTCAAATAAACTCTTTCTGTTGAAACTAAAACAAAAACATCAATCCACTTCAGCAGTTCAAGATGTCGAATGAACTGTCTTGACATCTTCTTCGACATGTTGTTTCAGATGTTGTAACATTTCAACACAACATGTTTGGGCGCACACAAATGGATTATTTGCTTTATATTTTCTTTGTTTTGAAAAGATCCTGTACATACACACTGCTGCTATATTTGTTTTACAAAATTAATGCCAATTCTACAGAACTTATAACATGTATCACTTTATTCATCATAGGACCTCCAAAGGTGATGGAGAGGTTGTATGTTATGCGCCTCTTCTCTATAGGTGGTTTATTTCTCACCTACCAAAGTCTGATGTCTTTAAGGATAATATAGAGAAGCGAAGATTGTCTCAAAGGATCATGTCTCTTAATCATAAGGATATGACTTCGTATTGTTCTTATTATGATACTCGAGTGCTTATTGACGGTTGTGGAGAGTTTCCCAATGTACCTCTTCTCGGTACACGTGGGGGAATTAATTACAACCCTATTATTGCTAGGCATCAGTTGGGATATTGCTTGAAGGACATACCAAGCAACCTTTCACTATCTAGTTTCTTCTTTCTTAATGGTGTAGATCATGTAGAAATGAATAAAAGAATTGATCATTCTTGGCATACGGTTTATCGGAAAGAAATGGGTCAATTAGGAAAACAACACATTGTTCCTTCTGAGTGTTACATCCAGTGGGTTCGATTTAGGGCTTCTAAGCTCAAGATGCCTTGTCCACTTGAGGAGCCTTTGTTTCGTATATTGCCATTACATGTTTTTCTTCCGCCCATTGGTTCGGGCAACGGATTTCTAATTTGCTACCCGTAAACCCAAACCAAACCAATAGCAATCAACATAATTAATTCATATAAAAAAATTTAATTTTAATTGAGTTATTACTTATTTATTTGAATAAAGAGAGTAATTGTTATAGCAATTATTAAGTACAAACCATAATGAAAGAAATAAAGAGGCATAGTCTCTAGACATTTCCAATGAAAAACGAAATGACATCTTTTAAATTATCACAAGCATATCAATCAATGATGAAATATAGAGAAATGAAACATTAAAAGTTACAACCATTATAAATCAAACTCACAAATTGCAAACTACAAGTATCTGTAAACCACAAGCTTCTTCCCAAATTGCAAAACTTCAAATCACAAGTATCTACAAACTACAAACCTTCAATTTTATGTTATGGAATGAAATATGATTATGCAATAAAATTGTTTTAAGTTACTAAATATTTAAGTGAAATACAAAAATTGTATGACTATGGTGGTCATAACATATTTAAAAATATGTGTGTATCATGTGTTCAATATTTATTTTTCATATTTTAGCGTGTAAACAAATAATTTAAAAAATATATTTTTGTATATTTATTATTAATATATCTGATCAATCCAATCCATTATTTTTCGGATCAGTTTGGTTTGAGCTTTATTGCAAAAATATAGAAATCCAAACCAATCCATTTATTTTTCATTCGTTCGGGTATCGAATTCTCTCGAAACTGAACCAAACTGGCCCGCGAACACCCCTAGGAGGCTCCTTCTACGAAGATCTTCATCTTTCGAGCTATGCATGTTACGTGGTCTTGCATTGTCATTTACGCCACGAAGTCAGCCAACCCATGGCCTTTAAGGGTCTTCCTACTTTCATACATGATATTGAACTCATATAGTTCCAACGACCATTTAAGCATCCTACCAGCCATGTCTGGATGACCTAATAGTTTCCTTATGGGATGATTTGTACACACGAAAATCGTATGTGCCAAGAAATAGTGTCTCAACCTCCTCGCTGCATTGAGGATGGCCAGCACCACCTTTTTGATTTGCTAGTATTTGAGCTCGGGACCCTGTAAGGTTTTCCTCGTGAAATAAATGGATTTCTTACCTTCAGGAGTTTCTCGTATAAGGTCCACATTGACAGCTTCTCTTGCAACAGGTAACTTTGGCCAACAAACAAATACAAACTTGCACTAGAAAAAACCCTACACCAACCAACCATCGACAAACCCAATCTAAAAATTTTCCCCAACATACCAGTCTCCGTGGAGAGCAAGCAGAAATAAGGAGAACCCGAACATTGCCTCCTGATTTGATCCAAATAAAATCCATATTACAATTGACCTTTATAGAGAGCAAGTTTAAGGAAGGAAATTCTGAACACTTGTAAAATAACAAAGAGAGTGAAACTGACCATCCAACACACCCCTAAATACCAATCCAAATGATTTTTTCTCACTCCAAGTTTAACAAAGAAACATCAAAACTCGACGCATGAGCATGAACCAAAATCCAAGCCAAACTAATAATCAAAGACATTCAATGATTAACCGACAAAGTTTCATGTCTAAATTAATTTTTGTTTCATAATTTCCAAATAAACAAGACCACATAATGACAAATCAAAATCAAGCCCATAGACACCATATTTCCCTCCTCTAAACCTCGTAACATGTCAAACACCCCTAAAGTCGACTACGGAAAAAGCCCATGGCCGCCCCAACCCCATAAACACCTTATACCAGATAGCCAAAGTTATCTCTCACATCATAAAGATAAAGAGGTGGTCATCCGACTTCACCTTCCCAACATACAAAACATATTATATCTCACTTGTGTTCATCACTATCTGACACCACTGGAGATTTTTCCTAGTTTTTAGCTTATTCTTAAGCAACTGACACGAGAACCATTCACCTCCACTTACTGAACAAGGAAAGGTTCCCCAAACTAATGTACTTAACCCCTAAACCATGTGCCCTTTTAGCTACAAACATGTTATCCCACTTAACTAAATCAATCATATCTCCCTATTTGGAACCTCCCATAGAAACTGCCTTTACATACCAACCAAGTTCTGCTAGAACGAGACTGGCATCTTCATAAAAGACAAAAAGAGCACCAAGATAGAATTCAACACTGAATTGAACAAGATAAATCTCCCACCGAAACTCACAAAATAACAAGTGGTTTCTGGGCACCCAATTAAAATATGCTTTAATGATTTAAACTTTAGTTACATCATATATTGCATGTGCTAGAAACATGCTTGATTTGGTGTTGTGTCAAATTATGTATTTATTTATTCATAATTATTTATATTTGTGGATTAATATAAATAAGTTGTTGATATTTATAAATTAACAACTTAAATAAATATTTTTCTATTTATTAGTAGTTAGAATATGTAGTTGTTAATATATCAATAAAGGTAAATTATTTGAATGGTCACACTAATAGGCTTACACACATAAATAAATAAATAAATAAATAAATAAATAAATAAAATATCATTAGTTATTTTTAAAATACATATTATTTAAATATTTTATCTTTAATATCCTTTTCAACTCTAAATAATCTTTGATTTCTATTTTAACCAAAGCCAATGAATGACGTGAGAATATTTTAATGATTAATGCATAAATTATTTGATATGGAAGAAAGATACTAATTACAAATCTCTTATGGTAATCAAATACAATCAGAAAAAAATAGTTCTTTTTGTCTTAACCTTCATAATCTTAGATAATCTTAGATAGCTCATGAGGAAATTAAATCATAATAAAAATTATATCAATTAGGATTAAAATATAAACTTATTAATTACATGAGCTCAATCACTTGTTTATTTAATACTAACATATATATACAATAAAATAATTTCATATCAAACAATTACAAATTCAAAAGATTAAATCTTTGTATTGAGTGGCAATTGATCAGCCAAATAAACATATATATGTCCCATAGCTCCGGTGATAAACTTATTTTTATATCTTGATTCAACAGTTACATTTTCACCATCTTCAATCTTGATTGAACCTGGTTTTGGATAACATACAGACATTCCAACAGCATAACCTTTCTCATTTCCTGCTTCATTTCCTGTTCCATATCTCGGTGTTGATGCGCATAATATCCTTCCATCCTAATTAATTAATAAAAAATAAATAAATAAATTTCGTAGATTATTCATTCACCATCAGAAGATTATTTTGAAAATGCATATAGAATTAAGAAATTTTATTGTCAATTGAAGAACGAATTAAGTAATGATAATTTTGTTTAAAAAGAACATAGTCAAATAATATATAAAAATTGTACCTGTCCGTATAGTGTTGCATTAACAACACCTGTGTGCATATGAGCAGTGCCGTAGATAAGGTAACCACCTTTTTCCATAGGAATACTTGCTTTTTGAACATGGAAAGGGTCACTACTATTACTTTTTGGAATCGTATACTCGGTCTGTATCAAATGAAGAAATATTTTTTGATCACTTTCTTTCAATATGTAAAGTAATTATTATATTACTATGCTTATAAAACAATAATAGACATTATCATGAATTTTTTTGTTTACATTATTTTTAAACAAAGGTTAGTTGTTAGTATGTTATGTTTGTAATTAGGGTTTCAACCCTAATTCTCACACTCCTAAGTATCACAATTTAACTATATGAGCTAAATATGTAGGGAAACATTTAAAATATTATGAAATGAAAAAACAAAATATTTTTCAAGAAGTTATTTTATTACCAGACAATCATGGATTATTTGGGAACCATTTGTTGACACACGATCAGCGGAATCGAGTATATAAAATCTAACTGGAATTTGGTGTTGGTCCCAATTTACCCATGTTACTTTGTATCTTAGGGAGAGCTTTCTCCTTGGTGCTGTAAACCCCTTTTTCATTTTGCACCGAAAATTATCTTGGCAACAAAAAATTCCTCCTTTATATTCAGGTGTCAATGGTTTTCCATGGATGCCTTTTGACACATTATAAAAATTCTTTGGAAGGTCAAATTGGTCACACCTACATTCAGTGCAACTTCTCTTATGTTTTGTGCCACGTGTATCAATGACCATGAGGGTAAATACCCATTTCTCTTCCCATCCTTCTGGAATATTTGCAGGGTTACCATGTTCAACAGCAAATGGATCAGGAATATTTGTACTAGTTCCTCGTGTTTCACTTCCAAAACCCCAATATTGTGGAAGAATACCACCATTGCATGTCCCGTCATTTCTTTTGAGAATGGGATCCCCAAAAGGTTTGATATGATCATTATGATTGTGTGACAAAAGACTATTCTTTTTTACAATAACTTTTATAGCAAAATAATGATGGAGGTAAGCTTCATGCAATGGTACAGGCTTCCCTTGTTCATCAACTAGATCAAGATCAAAACTTTTAACTCCAATATGACCCTTTGGAAACTCAATATCAAACATTAATTTGGACGCAACTTCCCCAGGACCCATTTCAATATATTCTGACATGTATGTAGCTGATTGATTAACTTTTGGAGACATTAGTGTTTGTGAGTAAGTTATGCTTGGTAGCATCACCATTATTGATAACAAATAAATAAATATTATAGAGATCGTTCTCACGTTTACCTACATATGAATTATTATTGATACATAATTAGTTATGAATAATGCTTATAATGATACTATTTTGTGTAATTTTAAAGATAAACATTAGAATAACCTAAAATGTGATGGGAAATTAAGTGGAAGAAAATGTGTACCGTATAAGATACCATTGTGGCGATTTGATCCTCACAGAGAAGCTTTTGAAACAAAATTTTGATTGAATCTCTGTGAAGATGTTTAGATCTTTCATGTTGTCTACTTTTATAGTTGAAATCTATAAGGCTGGAACAACCTTTGATGTGTTGATATGATATATTTCCTACCTATTTTTTTGTTGATGCAACGCGTTTTTTGAATCTTTTTTTAGATGTATAAGGTGTTTTCAAGTATTGATTAATTTCAACAATAAAATTTAAAAAAAGCCGTTTCAAATTTACAGAAATTTTGACAATGAAATTTATTTTAAGAAATATTTTAAGAAAGTTATTTATGACTACATAAAATTATTTTAGATTGCAACTATTTTTCTAAGATGAAAATATTAATTTCAAGTGGTTAATTAGTTATATGTTTTTATTGTTATTATTTGTTAAACAAATTCATTAAATGAAACTATGAATCATATGAAGTAAAATCAATGCTACTTTTTATATATGATAATTGATAGACCAATAGGAGATTTATTCAAATATACAATATTTTCTATCTATCTCACAATATTGTGGTGTCACCTTTGATCCTTTATCGATACAAAAGACATTTAATAAAATTTTATATTATTTTATAATTTACTTTACTGAGTTATATTTTATCATTTATAATAACAGTAAAATTTTCAAAAAATAAATTAAAAGTTGGAGAATATGGTTACCATACAAAAATAAATTTTTTGTAGACGTTGTAGATTGACAACAATTTTTGGTAAAACAAGTTATGTGTTTCTAAAGTCATGATTGATGTCATGATATGTTGTTTAAGAAATCTGCAGGTATAAAGTTTAAGACATCGCTGTCTGGTTTACAGTCTTGTTTTGTTCATTTATTTATGTGCGCGTTTTCAGTTATTCAATTGTGTATTTTAGTTGAGATTTATAAGGCGCTCTATTTGAAAGGTTTTTATTCAGCAGGGTTTATTATTTGAGGGTGTTTTTTATGGTTTCTTTTTTGTTCCTTTAATTATGGGAATTAGTTTTAATAGGTTAAAACTTATTCTCAGTTGCAGTAGGCCCATGTCCACGTTCTTGTTTCTATTTAAAGGTTGTGAACCGTTATTTGAAGATACAGAGAAAAAGCGTTGAAGTGTGTTGCTTGTGTTAGGGTTTTTAAGTGTTCTTAGTTTTCTTGTGAGTCAAACAATTATAATGTTGATAATTGTATTGGACTAGGTTTTGTTGAGTTGTAAGTTGTCCACTCAAAGCTTTTAAGCAAGAGTGATTTGTTCTTGACTGAAGCTTTTAAGCAAGATCAAGGTTTGTCTTTGAAGTGTGTCTTCTACTGCTTGTTTTTAGGTTGTTATCACTGCTGTGATTGAGGGGGGTGAGAAGTGTCTCATATCTGAATGTTGCTTAGATAAGAAGTTGCATTGGGTAGGGATTAAATGAAGGGTGTAAATTGTTGGATTTAACTTTGAATAATACTACTTATAGTGGATTTCCTCCTAATTTGGTAGCCTTCAGATGTAGGTGTGTTACATCGAACTGGGTTAATAATTGCTTTTATCTTTTACAATTGTTTTGTGATTATTTAACTTGTTCATATTTGAATTTGTCAGATATTAGTGTCGTAACATCTCATATTTGGTTCAAGAATTTCAATCAGTATTAGAGCAGACATCCTGCTTGTTTTTCTAGGTGAGATCTAGGGGTAGTATATTCTGGTACTATGGACAAGGATGGAGGATTTATGAACAGGCCACCCATTCTGGATGGATCTAACTATGATTACTAGAAATCTCGTATGGTGGCCTTCTTGAAATCTCTGGATAGGAAGACATGGAAAGTTGCAGACAAAGGATGGGAACCTCCTGTCATTGTTGGAAAAGATGGAACAAAGACTTTAAAACCTGAGGAAGAATGGAGCAAAGAGGAGGATGAGTTGGCTCTGGGAAACTATAAAGCTTTAAATGTTTTGTTCAATGGAATTGATAGAAATATATTCAGGCTGGTGCACCATTGTGAATTGGCCAAAGATGTTTGGGATTCTCTCAAAACCACTCATGAAGGAACTTCCAAGGTCAAGATGTCAAGACTTCAGTTGCTCACTACACAATTTGAAAATATGAGGATGAAAGAGAATGAGACTATTCATGACTTTCACATGAATATTCTTGAGATTGCCAACACTTTAGGAGCTTTAGGAGAAAAAATGTATGATGAAAAGCTTGTGAGGAAAATACTTAGATTTCTGCCCAAGAGATTTGCTATGAAGGTTACTGTTATAGAGGAAGCACGAGACATATGCAATATGAAGGTGGATGATCTCATTGGATCCCTTCAAACATTTGAAATGGGAATCAATGACATCCTAGAAAAGAAGAACAAGACCATAGCCTTTATTTCTAATGTTGAAGAGGGAACAGAAGAATGTGAGATGGAAACTGAGGAAAGCCTGACAGAAGCTCTAGCTATACTTTGGAAGACAGTTCAATAGATTTATGAAGAAGATCAATGCGAAGTCAAGACCAAATGTCAAGAACACCACATTTGACATTAGTAAATCCTATGATTCCAGCAAAAAACAAAGTCTGAATAGAAGCCCAATCAAAGAAAATGGGGTTCAATGTCATGGATGTGAGGGTTTTGGTCACATTAGAGCTGAATGCCATACTTATCTTAAGAAACAAAGAAGGGAATATATGTTTCATGGTCTGATGGAGATTCTAAAAGTGATTTTGAAGAGGAATCAGCTAAACACATCACTGCTTTGACAAGGACATGTGTTTCTGATGATGACTCTAGTGAGGATGAATTAACATTTGGTGAACTTGCAGCATCTTATAGAAAGTTGTGTCTCAGAAGTGCACAAGTGCTTCAAGAAGGAGAGAAGCAGAAGAAGCTCATAATAAAACTGGAGGTTGAAAAGAAAGAGCATCTGACAACAATCTCCAACTTAAACAATGAAATCATTATGTTGAATTCCAAGCTTTATCAAATGTCCAAGTCTATCAGAATGTTGAACAGTGGGTCTGAAACACTGGTGAGATTCTTCAGATTGGGAAGAATGCATGAGACTTATCTGGTTTGGGGTTTGATGGTACAAAGAACACCTCTTCAAGTAGCAGTCAACCTGAAATCAAGTATGGTTTTTCAAATCAGATGTTAAAACCCATGTCTCAACATTGTGGTAAAGGAAGATCAAATCATTAAAGAAGAAGATTTCAAAGATGGAATTACTGTGGAAGATTTTGTCACATAAAACCTTTCTGTTTTAGACTATATGGATATCCTGATCATAACCCTCAACCCATACCTAAACAAAACATGGTCATTAAGAAACAATAATGGGTTCCTAAGGATGTTGCCTTGACAACTCATACTTCTCTTAGAGTATCAGCTAAAGAGGATTGGTATTTTGACAGTGGCTGCTCTAGGCATATGACTGGAATAAAGAATTTGTTAGTTGACATCAAAACTCATTCTACCAGCTATGTGACTTTTGATGATGGAGAAAAAGGAGAAATCAAAGGTGTTGGAAAAATGGAGTATTCAGGAGTTCCAAACCTTGATGGCGTCTTAATTGTGAAAGGATTGACTGCCAATCTTATCTGCATCAGTCAACTGTGTGATCAAGGGTTTAATGTTAACTTCACCAAATCTAAGTGTGTGGTTACAAATGAAGAAAAGGAAGTGATCATGAGGGGAGTCAGGTCTAGGGATAATTGTTACCTATGGGTTAATCAAGATCCTAGTTAGTCATCTGTGTGTACTATAACCAAAGAAGATGAAGTAAAATTGTGGCATCAAAAACCGGTTCATCTTCATCTAAGAGGGATGAAAAGGATTATCTTTGTGGATGTTGTAAGAGGAATTCCAAAGCTATAGATTGATGAATGAAGAGTGTGTGGTGAATGTCAGGTTGGCAAGCAAACCAAGATGTGACATCCGAAGATTCGACATCTTACTACCTCTAAAGTTTTGGAGTTGTTGCACATGGACTTGATGGGTCCCATTGTCGCTCCCGGGATTTTCATCCTATTACAAACGCAAAAGTGGCGCAGAAAAGGTAGAGTCGCTAGCCAGACATTTTTATCCCGATGGAATGGGAAAGGTAATGTTGCACAAACCTGAGGAAGAAGGAAAAGGACGAGGCCTTGCGAACCAAAGATCTGGGTCTGGAAGTCGGTTACGAATTAGGAAGGTATTAGTACCCCAATACGTCCGCCGTACCCGACGGGATTCACGCTTGTTAGTCTGTTTCAAAGGGTGAGAAATAATATGCTGTTTGAATGAAAGAATGGCTATCTGGAATGAAAGTGAAATGAGAAAGGGAATTGAGAAAGAGAATGGAAAGAAAGAGGTAAATGTAGGGAAAATAAAGAATGTACTCGAATGGGCCCTACCCCGCTGCCTACGTACCTCATCGAGAAAATGAGGATCAGAGTTGTCGTAGTTCGTCTAACTAAGGCGGAGATTTGCTTATGTTTTTTAGGATGACGTTACCATAGATCTAGCTCAGGTTTTATCGGCTCTGACTCGAGGGTGTTTACCGTATCGTTGTTCGAACTGTCGAGGCAAGTCACAATCGTCCGCAAAGAGTATGAGATGAGAAGAGAAGACGTGTTTTTTTGTTGGTTTATTGTCTTTTAGAAGAAGTGTTTTGACTTTGTGTTTATCGTGGATACAACACTAAAGACTATGATACGGGAGCAAATACTATCCAAGATCGCCCCCAATGGAACGTTTGTAAAGCACTCTTGAAGAGTGGAGGGGACCTCCACTAATCATTTCCCATATGGCTTAAGGCTCGTGGCGTATTGTACCTACTTTCTTTTTAAATGTTTTTTATTTTCTTTAAAGGTGAGAAGTGAGACTCAAATGGAAAGGAAAAACTCTAAGGGAAACTAGACTTTACCCTAAGTTAATTGAGTTTAATGGTGACCTATGGTTAGTGAAGCTTGAAAGATTAAAGCTACCTAATTGGATACACATCATAAAGAAAAAGCGAGTATGAACAAAGTAATGGAATGAAGTCCTCCTAGGTCATGGTGAGTGATAACGTGTGTAGATTACAAATGGGATGAAACTATGGATCGGGTGGGTCGGTTGCGTGGTGCTGAGACGCACGAGTTATGGTGCGCAACATACAAGGCTTGCTTTTGGTGTAATGGAGTGGAGCGATGGTAATCGAGGGATCCTAAAGTCACATGAGATTTATTTAACATTTTTTCCAAAATTTACTCGACGTTGGATCGAGTATTTCTTTATTTTATTTTTGAGATTTGGTTTTCTAGCGATTCGTTTTATCTTTTCTAGTCTAATTATGAGAACTATACAAGCATAAAAGTTCTAAGCTATTACATCATACAAGCGCACAAAACACAAAAAATACACAATTCAAACATAAAATCATCCAAGTCCACAAGCATGCTCTTCAAGTAGTACCTTGCACAATCAATCAATTGTTAGTAAACGGACTAAAAAATGCATATGCGAAAAAATGGATTTAATGAACTATTTGTGAGAATTTGCGAGAATTAAAAAACACATAAAGCAAACTACCCAAGTCAAGGAAATACCCTAAGAAATTCCTAAGCCTAAGTCCTAAAGTTAAAGGATGCTAAATGATAACAAGCTTCTAAAATCAGTAGCTAAATCATACCAAGTCATTCTAAGGTCCTAAGATCAAACCTAATCAAACTAGGTCCTAATGTTACCATAAAGTTCTAATATTCAAGGTGAATTTACATGTAAAATCCTATTGCAATTAAGGCTCCAATAAAAATAGAAATGGGCCTGGAAAAATTATGAAATTAGTTATCTAAGTTCATTATCCAGGAACTAATGTTGTATTAAAAAATCTCCTATATATTCACAACCTAACTATGTCAAATGGTTCCCTAAATCTACCTAATATTTATTCACACATTTATTCAAACAATGATACCCACACAGTGGATAAAATGGACTTAAAAATATACCAAACATATTTCCAGGTACTATTATGAGTCCTCTAATCATAGCAAAAAGAATGGGGCAAAAAAGCTACCTTAAGTGGGAGAACCAAAATGTACAAAATCATGTGTTCATGTAAGAATTCAATAGAAAAGCAATTAAATGGAAAATCGAAATAAAAATTAAAAAATGGCAAAAATCAGAAAGTAAAAACATATCAAATTTCTATAATGAGTTAGAAAGCTCCTATAATATTTGTGGAATATTTTAAAGGGTTTTAGTATTTTTTATTGATTTATATTGAAAAGGCATAAAACAGAAAATTAGAAAGAAAAAAACAAGGAAATAGGGGAGGGGTGCATGTGAAGAAATTTAATAGTTAAAAAACCATTGGGCTTGAGTTGGGGGGTGCTAATAGTGAGTTTTAGAGGCCCATTAGCGTATAAGTCTGGGGTTGCATGGATGTTATGGTGGACTAGCACGCGTACGAACATAATCTGGTGGTCCTACCGGACAGTGACAAGTGTCACCGCCGGAGTGGACCACCAACCAAACCTTATCTCTTCATTTGGCGGTGGAAAGTTTAAGAGATTTTATGATATTTCTTATGGTTTTTTATGATTTTTTAATGGTGCATTAAATCCATTTTATAGGTTGATTCTTTCAATTAATTAAGATTAATTTTACAATTAACCCATAATTAATATAATAACCCTATTATGTTCATAAACAAAAAAACGGATCTTTCTCTCTCTCAAAACTCGTCGCTCTCCTCTCTCATCTCCACATTGTTCTCTCAAACCCTTATATCTTCTTCCTCCTTGGTTGAAGCCCTAGCCACCGCTAACACTACCGCCTCCGGCCCTTTTCCATAAACCTAACAAACTAAAACCACCTATGAACAAAACGACTATCTTCTCCCTTCTTCATATCAAACCAAAATCGGTCTCAACCTAAACCTCTATCAATTCCCTAAAAAATCGAAATAGATGAAACGTGATTTTCCTACCTTCAATTGATTTGGATGAAACTCCGATGAAAGTCCGTTGTACTCGTTGTTGTGACAGAGATGACGAGGAGATCACGTCTTTGATACGGCGAGACTTTGCCTTCAATGGATGACAACCCGGACCGAGTTTGTAAGGACGATGACGATGAGGTATGAACAACTTCCTCTCTTTATCGCAAACGTTCGTCTTTCCCTATGCTTCTTCTTGTGAGTCGTTGTCAATCTTTGTTAACGCTCTTGTCGACTTTGCATGTTATATATTTGGTGAAGTTTATTGACGATGGACAATGATGAAGATTTGTGTGTCGATAAAGATGATGCAGAATTGATGTTATTGAAGTTTGTTGTTGAATACGAGTTGATGAAAATTATGGCTTGCATCGTTGTAAATTTCCCTGCAGGTTTTTGATGAAGTGGTTCTTGAAGCGTTGTTGAGGATAGGATTAATGTGTGTGATATTTTACAGGTGAATCAAGAAGAACGTGGATGAGATTATGAGGATCAAGGATCATTGAAGAAGAAGAATTTGCAAGTTCGGAAGATTGATGTTGAAGATTGGCTATTAATAAAGTTTGAAATGGTTAGAGCTATGGTAATGAAGATTATGAATGGAAGAGGGTGATTGATAAAGAAGAAGTTTCAGACTGAAACTTTGAAGGAGGAAGAAGATGGAGTGAATTAGAGAAGTGAAGATGGAGGAAAAATGGTGAAAAAGATTGAAGAGGAAGATTCAGGGCTTTGAGAGAGATAGTGAATGAAGAAGAGGAATGAAGAAGAAGAATGAAGAGGCCCCCTTGAAGAAGTTGCAGCAAGCTTTTTATAGAAGATCCGATAAGGTGATTGCTCAAGGTATTTTTGGTTAGAATTTTGATTTTCTTCTGTTAGTAAGTTTGTTAGCTTTTTGTAACTGACTTCGGTTATTGCTCCTTCTGCTGTGAGTTTCTGTTGTAGCCTTTTCCTTGGTGTTGAAGGTATTTTTGTTAGAGTTTCATTGTAACTGAATTCTTCTTGCAGTTTTGCCTTATTATTATTCTGAGCTTTTTGTTTCATTGATTTCCTCATGAGTTTTCCTTTTGAAGTTTTCTGAGAAAGAGTTTTCTTTTTTGTCCGCCTTTTTGCAGCTAGATGCTTGATAAGCTTTGGTTTTGTGTTGGAAATTGAGGAAGTCTTAGCCGAAAGAGAGATTCGAGAAAATTGGGTTAAGAGTCAGAGAAGGAGAGGAAGCCAAATTCTCCTATTTTTCTGTTATGGATTTGTAACTGTATTTTTGTATATCAGAATTTATTTCTCGCTTATCGCTGCTGAGTTCGGTACTTGCGGTTTTTTTTGTTCTTTTGTTTTGGTAGGTTTGAAGGATTGTTGATTAAGTATGGTAATATGAAGTGAAGGATGAATCAAGTTGTCGTAGATGCGTGATGGGGTGTGATAACTTGGTCATGAAGAATCTAATGATGATATTAGCATGAAGATGAAGGAGTAGCACGATTCTCGGCATTACATGAATATTGAACGTGTTGTTGCGAAAAAAGTGAGACTATGCTGTAAATCTGTATGTTGCGGGAAGGACTTTACAAGAGGCGTGAGAAGCGAGATTTTGGCCTCTTAGGTATAGGCTGGTAGCATTAAGATCCTTGTATATCTTTATTCTTTGTAACAAACTTTTCCGATTATTAACTTTACATCGCGTGGCTATTTTGGACTGTGTATTACTCCATGATTGGATTTGTAATCAACCTTAGTAATGTGATCCAAATTTAGCCCATTTTAAATCAACATAAAAATAATAAAAGTTAAGGCTCCAAATCCTTAATAAAAACATCGTATTGTATTCGTTGACAGCCTTGAAACTCGTATTATGCATAGATGTGATTAACATTTGGAATCCAAAACCACCACACCGTCTTCCCTTAAATTTCCAAATCCAACTTGATGAAAGCATTAATAATCAAATTAACCAATCCTTAAAAATCAGAAGTCAAACTCAAGAATTGAAATCTAGAAAGAAACCAATGTGAACTTTTGATTTGGGATTAGTGAAAAAATCTTGAATTCCTTAAATCATTATTCTAATTTGGATTTCCAAACGTAACACGGCCTAATTAATGCATGCCCCTTTCTTTTAGAACCATTCATAACAAACTTGACCATGAAGCCAAAACCAATAACCATGATGACTTGTAAACCGAATAAACATAGTCTGGCATCCATCTTCACAAACACCGTGTATCTTACGAGACCTTGACACTAAACTCCCCTTGAAGAATATTAACTTGATACTTTGCATATAACATGGTATCCTTATGTCTTGATGCAAAGAGAAACCTTAAGCATCCTAAAAAGTAAATCAAAGAGGCCCTGAAGAAACTTGGGAAATATATAATTTTTCATGAACACCCTGACCTTCGGCCATGAAGCAGAAAACATGTAATGGATTGAACACTTGATGAGTCTTTGTACAAATACCCATGATGATCATGCCTCCGAAGTCCACCTCCAAACTTGAGTGAAATAAATCTCAAAGATTCGAGAAGCCCTGGCTTAGAGAAAGTCTTGATCCCATGCTTTGGAGAAAATCAACGATACGAATGATTGTAAACATGACATAATGCAAAGCAAATGTAAAGTGGAGCATAAGCCAGTTAAGGTAATAAATAGGAGGGCAAATTTTGGGGTGTTACAGCTGCCCCTATTCAATCACTATGGACGTGAATGGATGATAGCGGTCGCTTTCAGATATTTGAGGTACGCCGGGATTGAATACCAGAAACAACCAGAAAATTTGCACTCTGTGGCCGAAGAACAGGGAAATAAATTCAACCGAATAAACTCTGCTTGGATATGATTATGATGGGAAGGATAGTAAACATGGGATGCCTTTTGAGTGATGTCAGATGGCTACTGACTAACCACGCTGCGGGTGGACTTTGACAGGCTATAACATTGCTTTAATGGTGTATTATCGGATAGAGTCAAACGACTAATGACTTGCCCCGTTGCGGGTGTACTTTCAACAATTTGCAATCGAATTTTAAGATACTTTGCCACCCTGAGGATGGACTTTTGCCAATCTGCGGTTGGACTTAACGATATGATTTGCCACGCTGCGGGTGGACTTCTACTCACTACGGGAGACTTTTAATTACTACGGGAGACTTCTGGACGTCTTGCTACACTACGGGGGCTACTGCTCACTACAGGAGACTTTTGCCACACTACGGGGGACTTTGCTCGCTACGGGAGACTTTTGCCACACTACGGGGGACCTTGGAAATCTTGCCACACTATGAGGGTTGCTTCTCACTACGGGAGACTTTTGCCCACTACGGGGGACCTTGGAAATCTTGCCACACTACGGGGGCTGCTGCTCACTACGAGAGACTTTTGCCCACTGCGGGGGACTTTTGCTCACTACGGGAGACTTTGAGAATTTGCCATACTACGGGGGCTGGTGCTCACTACGGGAGACTTTTGAAATTTTCCACCCGGAGGATGGACTTTGGCCAGTCTGCGGCTGGATTTTAAGGAATTGCCACCCAGAGGATGGACTTTGGCCAGTCTGCGGCTGGACTTTTGCTCACTGCGGGAGACTTTTGCCCACTGCGGGGACTTTAGAAATTTGCCACCTGAAGATGGACTTTGGCCAGTCTGCGGCTGGACTTTTACTCACCGCGAGAGACTTTTTCCCACTGCGGGGGACTTTAGAAATTTGCCACACTACGGGGGGTGGTGCTCACTACGGGAGACTTTTGAAATTTGCCACCCGGAGGATTGACTTTGGCCAGTCTGCGACTGGACTTTAAGGAATTGCCACCCGGAGGATGGACTTTGTCCAGTCAGCGGCTGGACTTTAAGGAATTGCCACCCGGAGGATGGACTTTGGCCAGTCTGCGGTTGGACTTTTGCTCACTACGGGAGACTTTTGCCCACTGTGGGGGACTTTAGAAATTTGCCACCCGAAGATGGACTTTGGCCAGTCTGCGGCTGGACTTTTGCTCACTGCGGGAGACTTTTGCCCACTGCGGGGGACTTTAGAAATTTGCCACCTGAAGATGGACTTTGGCCAGTGTGTGGCTGGGCTTTTGCTCACTGCGGGAGACTTTTGCCCACTGCGGGGGACTTTTGCCCACTGCGGGGGACTTTAAGAATTTGCCACCCGAAGATGGACTTTGGCCAGTCTGTGGCTGGAGTTTTGCTCACTGCGGGAGACTTTTGCCCACTGCGGGGGACTTTAGAAATTTGCCACCTGAAGATGGACTTTGGCCAGTCTGTGGCTGGAATTTACAAGAAATCAAACTTGGACTATGCTGGGTACGCATATGTTGAATTACATGGCATGATGCCCCATGACACTGGGGATGTTATGTCTTGAGTATTGTCAATGAAATGGTGTGAGTGTAAAGGGAATTCCTGACGCGGAAGTAATAAGTCCCTGCTAACTCTGCTGATAATGCAATGATCGCTAATTCGATCTCGAGAAGCCCTGCAAGGATAACATCTCTAATGGAGAATAGCGTGAACAATTCATCTGTCCCGAATCATCACCTTTGCCAAAAATAAATTGGACTTTAGATTTGAGGCACCTGCTCGAGGATACCATAACTACTGGGGATTGAATCTCATCCATAAGACTGCTGGGGGATTGACAACTTTCTGACTTAGCTGGGGAAATGTTTTGTCAAGGCTCTGCTGAGGAGTACTCGCCGTCTACCTGAACCTCTGTGGGGACAAGAATTGATTAGCTGGTTGCCGTAAATACATGAACTCTTGTAAGAAATACTTCACCGCGGGAAGAGAACTCTCTGTTTGGGGATTATCCACTCTTATGGATCTGCTGGGGAAGAGGATGATTTGTCTCAAATCTGCTAGAGAATAGGATCCACCTTAGATCTGTTGAGGAAAAAGATCCAGGAAACCTGTTGAAGAAAAAGTTTGGCGACTTTACTAGGGATAACTTCCATCTGTCTGCTAGGGATAACAAAACTGACATGTCCTGTTGGGGAGGAAGGATTTCAAGTCGTGACATAGAAACTCTTCAGGAGTATAGCTGTCCTGGTACTCTGAACTCTAGATAGATGCTTCCGATTGTCTGTCTTCAGGATAGAATAAATTCTATGACAAAAGGGTGACATAGAAACTCTTCAGGAGTATAGCTGTCCTGGTACTCTGAACTCTAGATAGATGCTTCCGATTGTCTGTCTTCAGGATAGAATGAATTCTCGTGCTATTGGGATGGCCTGCCCCAGTACGAGTATTTGAATAGTTTTGCACTTGACTGACTAATCTTTGCTCTTGGAGAGATGTGGATCTCGAGAGGATTGCCCCAGTTTGGCTGAATTTTGAAGAGATTGATCGACGTAATTGCCCCGGATTGGCTAGCTCTTGCCATGACTGGTTGGGAAAGTACTTACTCAATGGAGCTTTTGCGAAAAAGTGCACCTCGACGTGACCGTCTTTCAGAAGTTTTAAACTTCTCAACTTGGCAAGCTTAAGCTTCTGGACTGAATTTTCGCATGTGAACCAAATATGATGCCAAACAAATGTATGCAAGCAAAAAATGTTTTTTCTTAGAATGAAAATTCTAATGCAACACACATGCTAATCTTGAAGTCTTTATTGAAAAGGGTGTCGCAAACCTTTGTGAGTGAATCACTGGTTAAGATACGACATTATTTATTAATGAAAGTATGTACATGCAATACCAACAAGGATCTTTTAGCACAACTCATAGGAGTCAGGAACGCTATCTCGTGGTAGTACGCTCTCAAAATAACCTTGTTTCAGTTAGGACTTTTAAGGGTTGTTTTGTGGCCTGGTTCACGGTTATAGAAACAAAGGATATAGGCTCGAAGTTTATTTGTGCCCACCCACTCTTCGTGATGTTCTCCATTCCTATGTTCATCTAATTTTCACAAGCACTCACCTTTCATAAGGTTTCGTGCGGGTTGAGGAACCATTACTGCTATTGGTTCAAGCACCAATCAGGTTATTTTTTGGAGTCAGTCACCCCTTTGTCTTTCGTGTTTGTGCCACACGACTTTTTTCTCATTTGAGGATCTTTCTTGTGTATTTCCTTTTTTTCTTTTTTTGCCTTTCATTCTTTTGTTTATCCCTAACTTTTGCCTGGACTGATTATTGTGAATCTTTGATTGTGAAGTCCAGCGGGATGCCCTAACTTTTGCCTAAGTCGCTTGTTTTCAAGTTTCGACTTAGCGAGCTTTTTCATTTCTATTCCTTTTTTTCTTTTTTGAACAAATCGTGTGACATTATTTGTCTTGATTGCTTTGTGAGGGTTGTGACTGCCTCATTCTTTGGTCGATGACGGATAAACATTGTGGATTTCAGTCTTTGGACCTCTTGATTTGGATAACCATTGTGGTTTTCGGTCTTTGGACCTCTTGATTAGCATAGTGAAATTTAATGGATCCTCAAATACACTCCTATATGAAAGCTTGAACGCTTGGTCTGACTAGCTGACATCTACCCTGCCCCTGGGTTACATGTGAGGGTTTTTTCATGCAAAAAGAAACCCCTACTTCAAGGCTCAAAGGGGTTAGCGAGGGTCTATCTCCCTTATATCTCCAATGTTTAGGGATTTGAAACAAAGCATGCACATCGTCAACAGGGCCTTACTCGAGAGCACACAATTAGAGATTTTTGCATTTTTGTTTTGTCATTCTCCTTCATAGAGTTTAAGCACGACAATTGGTATTGTGATGTACACATGCAAAATTATAAGTGAATGCGAATGAATTACTTCAAGAAAAACATGTGAGTTTTATTATTACTAACATTCAAAAGTAAACAACATTCATACATGTAGACAAATGTTTAGCGTATAAGAGAAACTACAAATGGAAATGTAGTAAAGAAACTGAATATTGTCATAGTTGAGGAGGCTTGACTCCGTCTGGACCTGTCATTCTTGGATACTTTCAGTGATCAATAGCTCTTTCACACAATCGTATACCTAACCACGACAATCATACTTATTCTTCTAGTTATTCTGACTCTAAAACGAGATGTCTGAAGGAAAGAGTAAAGCTGGGGAGTAAAGATTGCCCATAAGGTTTCTCGGAAAGACCTGACGATCTTCTTCCTACGTATCTCCATTGACCCATGACCAATGAAGAATTAGAGCGACGTAGTTCCCCTCAATAGGGATGAAAATGAACAATGAAGAAATACAAACACACGCATGCCATCACTGAGAGTATTTGAATACTTCTGGCTTTATTTGCTTCATGAATACCCTAGCGTCCTGGGTGATTATCTCGAAGATTTCAGCTTAACGTGGACCATCTGGTAGAACAACCGTGACACCAGTTCTGCCATGATTAGGCATTAGATTCTAGAGTACATTTGGATGAGGAGAAAAATTGATTGCCTTGCACTCAATTAGGTCTTGTACCTTGTTCTGAAAAGCCCAACATTTCTCAATATTGTTCCCCTAGGCACCCGAATGGAACTTGCACCTGGCGTTTGAATCAAAATTTGGTGGTGTATTATCAGCAGAAGGAGCCCTCATGGTACGGAGTTCAACTAGGTTCAACTTCAGCAGCTCTGGAAGCAATACAACATATGGACATGGGATAGGATCAAGTATGCGGTTCCTCGCTCTTGTTCTTTCCTGAAATGGTCTCTGTATCTGTTGTTGCTGACCTTGAGGTTGTGATTGAACATTTTTTTATTGATATTGCTTTGAGTGCCTAACCTGCCCCTGCACTCTCTTACTCATACTCGGCCGAGGAGAGAATTAAGGTTGTTGATGTAACCTCTTTGAAGACTTGGTCTGAGCAATGATTCTAGAAGAAGGAAAGTTGACCACCTCTTTTGTATTCCTGCATGCTTCATCTTGTGGCACTTCCGGCCCGGTCAGTCCAAAAGTGATTACCCCTTCATCAATTAAGTCTTGCACTTGATGTTTAAACGCCTTGAAATCATTAACATCATGTCCAGGAGCTCCAGAGTGAAAAACACATTAGGCGTAGGGATTCCAACCTTGATGAAGTTTACCAGAAGGAAGAGTTAGCTTGCGACACTCAATCAACTCCATTTTGAGTGGTTGTGGGCACAACTCAGCGTAAGACACGGGTACCGGATCAATAACCCTTTCTTGCTCCTGTTGATAACGGATTGCTGCCAGTGGATGAGCTACAAACAAAACCTGTTGAAGTCCTTCTCTTGGAAACCAAGGCGTAGCTGTTGAGGAGGATCCCTGATAAGGAAAGAAAGTGCTCACTTCTTTGTCAACGATTGATGTAGGATCAGTCAGTTCACTTGTATCAGGCAACGTGGAGTTGGTTCATATCTTAGGCTTTTCCCGACTGCCAAGTGGTGATTGCTGGTGAAGAGACTCAATCTGTAGAGGAAATTCACCTAACAACTCTTGATTTAGTGGACATTGTAAACACCCCAAATTTGCCCTCACCCATTCACACCATGGCTTGTGATCTTTTCATATGCACAAACACAATCAGACCATCTCATATTCCATTTTCGATTCACTACATAGATTCTAAGTCATCTGCATCTAGGGTTTGTGATCTGAGCAATCCAAGAGCTTTTTGAGCCACTCCAAAGGTCATCAATCACTTCAAAGGGGTCCATGTGTGTTCTTATATCATATTATATCCTCTCAAAGTCAAAAATGCTAAAGAATCACAAGAACTGGGATTGGTATGGAAGCAGAGCCAGGCTTGACTGCACAGATGACCTGAAATTAGGGTTTTGGTTTCAGAGGCCATAACTCCAAATTTTTTGGTCATTCTTGTTTCTATTGGTCTCTATATGGTATAGGGAGTATGCATATCAATTTTCATGAAGAAATTCCATGGGGAAGGCATCTGATCAAGAGTTGACTTTCTGGACAAGTCAGTGTAAAATCAGGGCATCTGAGGCCCCCAGTGACCCAACCAAGGGGTGATCTTCATCATTTTTAGTGTATATGATCTTTATTTGATCATGGAAGAAGTTGTAAGTTCACAAAATTCAAAAATCACAAGTTTTTGCAAAGTTGACTTTTTAGGGCAAGTTTGACTTTTGAAGAATATGTCATTTTATGCCACTTTTCAAACCTTACTTTTTGATCCAAAAATGCTTCAAATGGAAAAACTTTGGTCATGAAAGTTGTAGATTAGATCTTTCCCTTTTCAAAAAGTACAAGAACATGACCTAATTCATTTTGGATCAAAAGTTATGGTTTGTCAAAGTTGGCAAAAATCACTAAAATTCAAAGTTTTTACCAAAGAGGTATTTTGCAAAATGACTTGATCAAGTGCTCTAAGGCTATCAAATGGACTTATAATTCACATAACATGATCATGTAACATCTAAAGTTCAGATTGAACCAAAGAGTTGCATGTTTGTATGGCCTTGGGAGCAAGATATTTCCATGTGAACCAAAAGCAAGCAAGTTGCAAAACCAATGATCACACTTCACCCACTTGCTGCCTATGCTGCTGAATCACACTAGCCTTTCCCTCATGCCATGCTGCGCCAGACACACCCATTGTACTTGGCTAGAAGTTGCCCATGCCCTCTCTTACAAGAAGTTGACATTTTGGCAAAAGTTAGCACACCTATCACAAAAGCACAAGTCACATCATCTGACCAATAGGATTTGTTTATGTGGATCAAATGCTAGCCAAACAACATAACACAAGAGCCTGAAACCAGCAAGAACATCACTCTCTCATTTTTCACCCTTGAAGCAAAAGCATTCGAATCTCAGCATACAAACCTCAAACACAAAAACAAACTCCACAGACCTTCTCAACTCATCACCCTGATCACAAAGAACCCCTCACCATTGCCTGAAACAGCCTGAATCCAAAACACGACTCCCACCTGAGCTTGAACAGAACTGCTTCAAACCTCCAAACAAGCCATCACAAACTCCTTCTAGCCATCCAGACATCATCAGGGGATCAAGAGGAGTGGATTGCATCAAGAGGAGAGGTCAGAAAGTTGCAAGACTGAAAGCTTCAAAACTCAGGTAACTCAAGAACATTTTTTCCAGAAATGAATTTTTAAGTTCTTAAGTTGTTCTTCTTGCTTCCCTGATCATAAATATGTCATTGGTTTTGAAAATGGTGGAGAGATGAGGGTTTAATCGTGTTCTGAAAGTCTTGCCCTAAATTTTCTTTTGTTTCGATTCATGAGTTTGATGCAATATAAATGATGTTTGTGTTAGGGTTTTGATTCAGTGAGTTGTGGGGATCATTTCTGTGTTTTTAGATTTCACTTTGGTTACGTTTTGAAGATTCTAGGAATTTTCAGGTGGGGTTCCCACCGGAGAAGACGACCGGAGGTCTTCTCCGGCCACCTGAAAATGATTAGGGTTTAATCCCTGTAATTAAGGAAGTTTGAATCTCGTGCGTTGGATCAGTTGACCTTGTTGACTTGGCGCGCGTGTGTGTGGCTCAGATGCAATCATTAAACCCTAACCACAATTAATTAATTCATAATTATGTTTAACTCAGTTTGAATGTGGACCTTTGATCTGCGCGCGCAGTCAACCCTTTCCTTCCCAGTTTCAATCCTGGCCCTTCATCCTGCATACTTCTCATTTATTTTATTTTCTTTTCATTTTATTCCATTTATTTTGTCCAATTTATTAAAAATAGCAAAACTTATTTAAAAAATCTGAAATTTTTTGTACAAGTTATTATTTAATTTCAGAACACAAAAATATTTTTATTTTCATTTTTAGCATTAAAAAAGTATTTTTAAATATTTAAAAGTTTCCTTTTTATTAATTAATGAGAATTAATTAATTAAAAATACTTTTAGGTATTTAAAAATCACCAAAAAATTCATGAAACCTTTAAAAACATTTAGAAACATTGTCCAACCCTCAAACCAAATTTCTTTTTTGATCTTGATGCATTTTGAGAATTTTTCATGGAATTAAAATCATTTTTGTGCATTAATTTGATCCAAACTTCAAAAAAACATTTCTGCCTAACCCTAAAGAGTTGGACCTTGATTCTTTTTGCATTGCATTGTGTTTAGCATGTAGTTAATGAGTTTAAATGGCCATGATTTGATCTTTCATTTTCCATTTGTTTGGTAATTTTCTTGTTAAGGAACCCTAAAACCCTAGAAAACTTAGGAAAATCATAACATGAATTAGGTTAAGAATTGGAACTTCTCCTTTGGGCATTGAGTTAGTATAGGATTAGGGGTCCTTTGAGTGCATTTTCAATTTTTTATAATGTTGTTTGCTTCTGATTTTGGTTTGTGTTTGATGCTTTGATCATGAACCCTAATTTGGGCTTCCATATGCATCCCTCTTGCATTTGCATTCATACCTTGACTTGCCATGACATTTTTTTGCTTCCATGTGATTCATTTAACATCATAAGACATATTGAAAGCATGTTTGATCATTGCATCTTGCATTTGCCATGTTGTATGACATATGCACTTCATAACTTTTCATATATGTTCATGGTTCTTAACTTGCTCCATTTGCATTCATAAGCTTGTATGATCATTTCCATGTGCTGCCTCATGTTTGTAGCATCTCATAGCATCATTAGCATCATGTAAATGCTTCTGGTTTTGTTTCTCATCATGTCACCTCATCTCATTTTGCATTGCATTGCATCTCCTTCACTAACTTTTCAGGTGGTAAGTTATCTTGAGAAGTGAATTTGCCTTCACTTCTCACAACTTCTTTTCATTCCTTTTTATGCATCCTTGCTGAATTTTTGTATGTGTATGAGATTGAGCTTGCTCATTCTTCTTCTTCTTCTACTTTCTTTCTTCAAGTGACTTGTCTTCTTCAATGAAGCAAGTTACTTTGCTTCTCTTGATCCTTTCATCTGCTTCCTGGTGGTTCCATTGAAGATTGCTCTTGTAAACCTCACAAACCTTAGGAACAACCAAGCATGACAATGATTAGGGTTTTGATTAGTCTCCCCTCTTAGTTTTACCTTTGTGTCTCTCTTTGAGTCTTCTCTTCTCATCTCATAATCAGGGACTAAACCCTAAAGGCTTTAAGGCTTTGTGATTAAGCTTATGCCTGCATCCTTCTATTAGGATGGAGTGTATAACTTTAATCCTAAGTGTTAAACCCTTAATGTGTTTAAATCCTTTAATCAATCCATCTAATAATCATCAAGACATCAAACTTGTAACTTGGGCCTTGCATTAGGGTTCTAATTCTTCCTTAATTGGTTAAGAAGGACTAACCCTAGTGTTAATGGACAAGTCCCCCTCAAGTTGTCTTACAAACCATAAAATTCACTTCATCACCTCACCATTAAATAAAATCCACTTAATCAAAAGCTTGTTTTGTCATGAGTTTAATCCCTAATCATGGATTAAGTTGAGGAGCTTTCCTCAGCTTAAACATTCTCATCTATTATCCTTCTATTAGGATGGTGTAATGAGTCTGTTTAATCCCTGATTATGGCTTAACCTCATTCCTTAACACTAAACAAAAACAACAAAAACATCTAAATAATCAACAAGTAGGTTAATGATCTTAATCCTACTCCATGGTGATTAAGTGTGAGAAGCTGACTTCACACTTAAGGTATTCTCATTACCCCTAATCAGAGGGAGGATGTGATGAGTTTACTAAATCCATTGGTTTAGGCTTAAGCTCATTAACTTATGACAAATCCAAAAGCAATAAAAGACTGAAAGCTCAAAAACAAACAATAATCGTCTCCTCCGGGATTCTTTTCTCACCTCATTCAATCACAAACGAGAACTTGCTTCTTCCGTCTAATGCAAGACAGTTAGCACCTGAGCCAGACAGGTCATACACTTGAGCATAGGCAAGTAAGCAGTTCATCAAGTCAATTCATCTTTCAGTCTCTTTGGGTCGAACTACGGTGTTCTGACTTCCTCATTGCACGAGAGGATACGTAGGCATAACTTAACCGTTATCGAACAAAAGTCTCTGTATATTCCCCCTCCTTCCAGCTTTATTCTTTAGCCTCATGATCTTGAGCATTTCACTCTTATTCTTACACTGACACATCATTATACACTTCACTTCTTTTTACACTGACACCTGTATATCTTTCCAGCTCTTTTGTACACAGATTGCACTGACACTACCCCTTTAAAACACAAATCTTTTAAGCGTGGATCCCGTCGAGTACGGCGGACAATCTGGGTGCTAATACCTTCCCAGGTTGTAACCAACCCCCTTTCTCAGTCTCTCTGGTTCGCAACCGTCTTATCCATCTTTTTCTAGGTTTATGCAGCATTACCTTTCCTCCGGGATAAAAATGCCTAGCTGGCGACTCTATTCATCTCCAGTGAGTCCACTGCTGTGTGTTCTCATTGTCCCTTTCGCCGACCGTTCGCGTCTGTACCTTTATCTGGGCCTTTTCCCATTTATCGGGAGCGACAGACATCCCAAAGAGATGGGAGAAACATGACCTTTTGCAGACACATGGCTATTTTCCTTCTTCGGCATAGCTTCATGATTCCCGTTAGTAACTTCATCCGAGTCTTCATCAAGTTGAATTCTTCTCTCAGCAATTTCTGATCCTGGGACAACGCTCGAATGTCCGCTATAAAATGCCCCAGTTGGGCCTTCGTTTTAGTCACCTCCGCTCGGAGTTGTTCCATGCCCATACCCTGACAATCATGATTCAAGTTGGCCATTCTGGAGAGAAACCAAGGCAGGATAAGAATTTGTTCCTGAACACCTGTCACAAATGCAAGGATGTATGCAAATGCAATGTTCGGTTATTTCCAAGGAATCTATCTATTATGATTCATGTTTTTTAGAAAATATCTGAAGATTTAATTCAGATATGTGATCCTTAGAAGTAACTGAACATGTATGCTAAAATGCCACGATGTCATGTATGCAACTGGCATGTGATCAACGGTCCGATGCTGGTGTTAATCAGATAAACAAGTGTTGGTGAAGAGTCATAATATCATTATCTCTGTGCAAAAAGTCCAGAATTCCCAACCAAGTATCATATAGGACCGAATCATATCATGGAGTAACACTGGCAAAAGCGGGTATATTGGAAGTCCAGGGTTCCTGCAAACATGTAAACCCCTCCCAATCTCACGGGTGTGCTACTACGAGTCAACATCACGGATTCTCAAAGCCGAGCAGTAATAATATGTTCACCATTTCCGAGAAATGGCTCATGACCAAATCAGGGAATCGGTTTGGCATTATGTACTGCTCAGGGAGGTCTCAGCTAAGTCTGGGAAAACAAGCATCCCTCATAAGTCCCCAGCTTCAAGCACTGAAGTCGAGAAACAATAGTACATTCATCCCGAAGGGTACAATACTACCGTCATACGATCAGTTGCTTTAACTGGGTTCCTATGAGAGAACAAGTTCATCCTATGCGACTTCCCAGTGGGCCCTCGGGTGTGAATGGGTTTGCTACAAAATGTGGTCTTCCACTGTCACCACTAGAGAGGGTTATTTCCACTAAGGTCCTCAATAATCGGTTCCCAGTGTTAGCAGCTCAGGTGGGAACATTCTATGGTCTGCCTAGGCACTATAAAACATATCCCAAGAGAGCCTGATCTGGGTGTGGGACTCGTGAAAACTACATGTGCTCAAGACCATGCAAGCTACACGACTGCCCACTCTAAATCCTATGTGTATACTCAAGCCGGGTATTTGGCCTATCTCACAATAATCCCATCTCTCCAAGGAAAACCAGAACAGCCAGTACAGTATATGCCAGTATATGCAACAGTAAAGTAAAGTGCAGAAAGCTGTAAATAAAGTTGTAAAGTAAAGCGATAAACTGTAAACAAAAAAATAAAGCCAAACTAAAGCACAACAACAAACGAAAAATACCCAAAGAAAACAGAAACAGGCAAGCGCTAGGATTGACTCTCAAAGGGGAAACCAGAGATTCTGGGTTCGGTCCCCAACAGAGTCACCAGCTGTCGCTCCCAGGATTTTCATCCTAGTACAAACGCGAAAGTGGCGCGGAAAAGGTAGAGTCGCCAGCCAGACATTTTTATCCTGAAGGAATGGGAAAGGTAATGTTGCACAAACCTGAGGAAGAAGGAAAAGGACGAGGCCTTGTGAACCAAAGATCTGGGTTCGGAAGTCGGTTACGAATTAGGAAGGTATTAGCACCCCAATCCGTCTGCCGTACCCGATGGGATCCACGCTTGTTAGTCTGTTTCAAAGGGTGAAAAATAATATGTTGTTTGAATGAAAGAATGGTTATCTGGAATGGAAGTTAAATGAGAAAGGGAATTGAGAAAGAGAATGGAAAGAAAGAGGGAAATGTAGGGAAAATAAAGAATGTGCTCGAATGGGCCCTACCCCACTGCCTACGTACCTCATCGGGAAAATGAGGATCAGAGTCACCGTAGTTCGTGTAACTAAGGCGGAGATTTGCTTATGTTTTTTAGGATGACGTTACCATAGCTCTAGATCAGGTGTTACCGGCTCTGACTCGAGGGTGTTTACCGTATCGCTATTCGAACTTTCGAGGAAAGTCACAATCGTTCGTAAAGAGTATGAGATGAGAAGAGAAGATGTGTTGTCTTATGGGTTTATTGTCTTTTAGAAGAAGTGTTTTGACTTTGTGTTTATCGTGGGTACAACACTAAAGACTATGATACGGGAGCGAATACTATCCAAGATCGCCCCCAATGGAACGTTTGTAAAGCACTCTAGAAGAGTGGAGGGGACCTCCACTAATCATTTCCCATATGGCTTAAGGCTCGTGGTGTATTGTACCTACTTTCTTTTTAAATGTTTTTTATTTTCTTTAAAGGTGAGAAGTGAGACTCAAATGGAAAGGAAAAACTCTAAGGGAAACTAGACTTTACCCTAAGTTAATTGAGTTTAATGGTGACTTATGGTTAGTGAAGCTTGAAAGATTAAAGCTACCTAATTGGATACAAATCATAAAGAAAAAGTGAGTATGAACTAAGTAATGGAACGAAGTCCTCCTAGGTCATGGTGAGTGATAACAATTGTAGATTACAAATGGGATGAAACTATGGATCGGGTGGGTCGGTTGCGTGGTGCTGAGACACACGACTTATGGTGCGCAACATACAAGGCTTGCTTTTGGTGTAATGGAGTGGAGCGATGGTAATCGAGGGATCCTAAAGTCACATGAGATTTATTTAACATTTTTTCCAAAATTTACTCGACGTTGGATCGAGTATTTCTTTATTTTATTTTTGAGATTTGGTTTTCTAGCGATTCGTTTTATCTTTTCTAGTCTAATTATGAGAACTATACAAGCATAAATGTTCTAAGCTATTACATCATACAAGCGCACAAAACACAAAAAATACACAATTCAAACATAAAATCATCCAAGTCCACAAACATGCTCTTCAAGTAGTACCTTGCACAATCAATCAATTGTTAGTAAATGGACTAAAAAATGGATATGCGAAAAAATGGATTTAATTAACTATTTGTGAGAATTTGCGAGAATTAAAACACACATAAAGCAAACTACCCAAGTCAAGGAAATACCCTAAGAAATTCCTAAGCCTAAGTCCTAAAGTTAAAGGATGCTAAATGATAACAAGCTTCTAAAATCAGTAGCTAAATCATACCAAGTCATTCTAAGGTCCTAAGATCAAACCTAATCAAACTAGGTCCTAATGCTACCATAACGTTCTAAAATTCAAGGTGAATTTACATGTAAAAACCTAGTGCAATCAAGGCTCCAAGAAAAATAGGAATGGGTCCGGAGATAATTATGAAATTAAGTCCCTAAGTTCATTATCCAGGAACTAATGTTGTGTTAAAAAATCTCCTATAAATTCACAACCTAACTATGTCAAATGGTTCCCTAAATCTACCTAAGATTTATTAACACATTTATTCAAACAATTCTACCCAAAAAGTGGATAAAATGGACTTAAAAATATACCAAAAATATTTCCAGGTACTATTATGAGTCCTCTAATCATAGCAAAAATAATGGGGCAAAAAAGCTACAGGAAGTGGGAGAACCAAAATGTACAAAATCATGTGTTTATGTAAGAATTCAATTGAAAAGAAATTAAATGGAAAATTGAAATAAAAATTGAAAAATTGCAAACATCAGAAAATAAAAATATAGCAAATTTCTAAAACGAGATTTTATGATATTTCTTATGGTTCTTTATGATTTTTTAATGGTGCATTAAATCCATTTTATGGGTTGATTCTTTCAATTAATTAAGATTAATTTTACAATTAACACAGAATTAATATAATAACCCTATTATGTTCATAAACAAAAAAACGGATCTTTCTCTCTCTCAAAACCCGTCGCTCTCCTCTCTCATCTCCACCTTGTTATCTCAAACCCTTATATCTTCTTCCTCCTTGATTGAAGCCCTAGCCACCGTTAACACTGCCGCCGTCGGCCTTTTCCATCAACCTAACAAACTAAAACCCCATATGAACAAAACGACTATCTTCTCCCTTCTTCATCTCAAACCAAAATCGGTCTCAACCTAAACCTCTATCAAATCCCTAAAAAATCGAAATAGATGAAAAGTGATTTGCCTAACTTCAATCGATTCAGATGAAACTCCGATGAAAGTCTGTTGTACTCGTTGCTGCGGCGGAGATGACGATGAGATCGCGTCTTTGATTCGGCGAGACTTTGCCTTCAATGGATGACAACCCGGACCGAGTTTGTAAGGACAATGACAATGAGGTATGAACAACTTCCGCTCTTTATCGCAAACGTTTGTCTTTCCCTATGCTTCTTCTCGTGAGTCGTCGTCAATCTTTGGTAACGCTCTTGTTGACTTTGCAGGTTGTATATTTGGTGAAGTTTATTGACGATGGACAATGATGAAGATTTGTGTGTCGATAAAGATGATGCATAATTGATGTTATTGAAGTTTGTTGTTGAAGACGAGTTGATGAAAATTATGGCTTGCGTCGTTGTAAATTTCCCCACTTTATTCGATTTCTGAATCTGAATTAATGGTATGATATGAATCTCTGCAGGTTTTTGACGAAGTGGTTCTTGAAGCGTTGTTGAGGATTGGATTAATGTGTGTGATATTTTGCAGGTGAATCAAGAAGAACGTGGATGAGATTATAAGGATCAAGTATCGTTGAAGAAGAAGAATTTGCAAGTTCGTAAGATTGATGTTGATGATTGGCTATTAATGAAGTTTGAAATGGTGAGAGCTATGGTAATGAAGATTATGAATGGAAGAGGGTGATTGATAAAGAAGAAGTTTCAGACTGAAACTTTGAAGGAGGAAGAACATGGAGTGAATCAGAGAAGTGAAGATGGAGGAAAAATGGTGAAAAAAGATTGAAGAGGAAGATTCAGGGATTTGAGAGAGATAGTTAATGAAGAAGAAGAATAAAGAGCGCCCCCCCCCCTTGAAGAAGTTGCAACAAGATTTTTTATAGAAGATCCGATAAGGTGATTGCTCAAGGTATTTTTGGTTAGAATTTTGGTTTTCTTCTGTTAGTAAGTTTGTTAGCTTTTTGTAACTGACTTCGGTTATTGCTCTTTCTGCTGTGAGTTTCTGTTGTAGACTTTTCCTTGGTGTTGAAGGTATTTTTGTTAGAGTTTCATTGTAATTGAATTCTTCTTGCAGTTTTGCCTTATTATTCTTCTGAGCTTTTTGTTTCATTGATTTCCTTATGAGTTTTCCTTTTGAAGTTTTCTGATAAAAAGTTTTCTTTTTTGTCTGCCTTTTTGCAGCTAGCTACTTGATAAGCTTTGGTTTTGTGTTGGAAATTGAGGAAGTTTTAGCCGAAAGAGAGATTCGAGAAAATTGGGTGAAGAGTCAGAGAAGGAGAGGAAGCCAAATTCTCCGATTTTTCTGTTATGGATTTGTAACTGTATTTTTGTATATCAGAATTTATTTCTCGCTTATCGCTGCTGAGTTCGGTACTTGCGGTTATTTTTTTGTTTTTTATTTTGGCAGGTTTGAAGGATTGTTGATTAAGTATGGTAAAGTGAAGTGAAGGATGAATCAAGTTGTCGTAGATGCGTGATGGAGTGTGATAACTTTGGTCATGAAGAATCTAATGATGATACTAGCATGAAGATGAAGGAGTAGCATGATTCTCGGAATTACATGAATTTTGAACGTGTTGCTGCGAAAAAAGTGAGGCCATGTTGTAAATCTGTATGTTGCGGGAAGGACTTTACAAGAGGCGTGAGAAGCGAGATTTTGGCCTCTTAGGTATAGCCTGATAGCATTAAAATCCTTGTATATCTTTATTCTTTGTAACAAACTTTTTCGATTATTAACTTTACATCTCGTGGCTATTTTGGACTGTGTATTACTCCATGATTGGATTTGTAATCAACCTTAGTAATGTAATCCAAATTTAGCCCATTTGAAATCAACATAAAAATAATAAAAGGTAAGGCTCCAAATCCTTAATAAAAACATTGTATTGTATTCGTTGACAGCCTTGAAACTCGTATTATGCATAGATGTGATTAACATTTGGAATCCAAAACCACCACACCGTCTTCCCTTAAATTTCCAAATCCAACTTGATGAAAGCTTTAACAATCAAATTAACCAATCTTTAAAAATCAGAAGTCAAACTCAAGAAGTGAAATCTAGAAAGAAACCAATGTGAACTTTTTATTTGGGATGAGTGAACAAATCTTGAATTCCTTAAATCAATATTCTAATTTGGATTTCCAAACATAACACATCCTAATTAATGCATGCGCCTTTCTTTTAGAACCATTCATAACAAACTTGACCATGAAGCCAAAACCAATAACCATGATGACTTGTAAACCGAAAAAACATAGTCTGGCATCCATCTTCACATAACCTGAGAACAAACTTCGTGTATCTTAAGAGACCTTGACACTAAACTCCCCTTGAAGAATAATAAGTTGATCCTTTTCATATAACATGGTATCCTTATGTCTTGATGCAAAGAGAAACCTTAAGCATCCTGAAAAGTAAATCAAAGAGGCCCTGAAGAAACTTGGGAAATATATAATTTTTCATGAACACCCTGACCTTCGGCCATGAAGCAGAAAACATGTAATGGATTGAACACTTGATAAGTCTTGGTACAAACACCCATGATGATAACGCCTCCGAAGTCCACCTCCAAACTTGAGTGAAATAAACCTCAAAGATTCGAGAAGCCTTGGCTTAGAGAAAGTCCTGATCCCATGCTTTGGAGAAAATCAACGATACGAATGATTGTAAACATGACCTAATGCAAAGCAAATGTAAAGTGGAGCATAAGCAAATTAAGGTAATAAATAGGAGGGAAGATTTTGGGGTGTTACACCCATGCAGGTGGAAAGCCTTAGTGGGAAGAGATATGCTTATGTGGTAGTGGATGACTACTCAAGATACACTTGGGTAAATTTTATCAGAGAGAAATCTGATGTTTTTGATGTTTTCAAGGATCTTTGTCAAAGACTTCAGAGGGAAAAAGAAAGTTGTGTTGTTAGAATTAGAAGTGATAATGGGAAGGAATTTGAGAACCACAAATTTTCTGAATTTTGCTCATCTGAAGGAATCATCCATGAATTTTCATCTCCCATAAGGAAGAAAAAAACACTTTAAGAATCGGCTAGAGCTATGATTCATGCCAAGGGACTTCCCATGCATTTCTGGGATGAAATTATGAATACGGCTTGTTACGTTCATAATAGAGTCACCTTGAGAAAGGGAACCCCCACTACCTTATATGAGATCTGGAAGGGAAGAAAACCTACTATCAAATATTTTCATGTGTTTGGAAGTAAGTGCTACATTCTGGAAAATAGAGAACAAAGAAGAAAGATGGACTCCAAAAGTGATGAAGGCATATTTCTGGGTTACTCTACTAACAGCAGAGCGTATAGAGTCTTCAACTCTAGAACAAGAGTCATGATGGAATCCATAAATGTGGTTGTTGATGATCTGCATAAAGAAGCTAATGTCACATATGATGTTGGAACATTCTTTGATACACCAGCTAAAGCTTCTGATAAAGAGACTGATCCTAATCCAGCTATCACAGAATCTGAGCCAGAACTAACAAACAAGGGACCCTCCATCAAGATCCAGAAAGATCATCTTAAAGATCTTATTATAGGTGATCTTAATAGTGGAGTTACTACTAGATCAAGGGAAATAATCTCAAACTCTTGTTTTGTGTCAAAGATTGAACCTAAGAATATTAAGGAAGCCTTGACTGATGAGTTTGGATTAATGACATGCAAGAGGAGTTAGGATAGTTTAAAAGGAATGAAGTGTAGGAACTTGTTCCAAGACCTAAAGGAACCAATGTTATTGGTACTAAATGGGTGTACAAGAATAAATCAGGTGAACAAGGAGTGGTGACCAGGAATAAAGTCAGACTGGTTGCTCAAGGATACACTCAAGTTGAAGGGGTTGATTTTGATGAGACTTTTACTCCTGTTGCTAGACTTGAATCAATAAGATTGCTATTGGGAGTTTCTTGAATTATGAAGTTCAAACTGTTCCAAATGGATGTGAAAAGTTCTTTTTTGAATGGATACTTGAATGAGGAAGTTTATGTGGAACAGCCTAAAGGCTTTGTTGATCTAAACTTTCTAGATCATGTTTACAAGTTGAGAAAGGCTCTTTATGGGTTGAAACAAGCTCTTAGGGTTTGGTATGAGAGATTGACAGATTTTCTCATTAATAATGGATACAAGAAAGGAGGAATAGATAAGACTCTCTTTGTTAAAGATAAAGGAGGAAAGATAAGGATTGCTCAGATTTATGCGAATGATATAGTGTTTGGTGGGATGTCAGATAGGATGGTTAAACATTTTGTTAGACAATTGCAATATGAATTTGAAATTAGTCTTGTTGGAGAATTAACTTATTTCCTTGGTTTGCAAGTTAAAAAGATGGAAGATTCCATTTTCTCTCTCAAAGCAAGTATGTCAGGAATATAGTCAAGAAGTTTGGAATGGAGAATGCGAGCCACAAAAGAACCCATGCTCCTACTCATCTGAATTTGTCTAAATATGAAAAGGGTATAAGTGGTGATCAATGTTTGTATAGAAGCATGATAGGAAGCATGTTGTATCTCACAACTAGCAGATTTGATATTGCTTTTGTTGTTGGAGTGTGTGCTAGATATCAAGTAGAACCCAAAGTCAGTCACATAAATCAAGTCAAGAGGATTCTAAAATATATGAATGGAACATGTGACTATGGTATGTTATACTCTCATGGTTGTTGTAACACGGTGGGAGAACTGACTTTAGTTATGTTGCGGATAGCAAGAGTCGCCACCGACTTTTATTTTATCCAAAGGAAAGGCATAAAAGAACAGGAAAGACCTTTTAAAAGATTTTTGGGTCCGGGGGGTAGGTTATGTAAAGGGAAGGTGTTAGCACCCTTTACATCCATGGTTATCCATGGGCTCTTAGTTACTTAGCTCACTTTGAATTATTTTTGAAAAGTGTAGTGTGTGAATAAAAATTTTCATAATAGTTAATAATGATCCATGTACGGATGCGTAAAAACTTGTGTTTGAAAATTTGTTTGAAATTTGTTAAGTGTTTGAAAATTTTGAATGAAGTGAGCAAGTAACTATGAGGTACCTACCCTAAAGTTTAAGTCTTTCTGTTCTTTATCCTTTAAGTGGTAAGACTATCCCTATTATTAAGGAATAGGTAGTCATTACCTTGGATGTAAGGGACATATGAGGGACATCTGTTTTGTGAAGGCAACTGTGAGGTGTATTAAGCATTTAGGAGGGACTATCATCATTATTCGAAAAGGGACTTGATCTTTAAAGGCAACCATTAGGGACTTGATGATTTTTCTTTTAAGGGACTTGCTTTATACACCCCACTTGACCTTATGATTAGGCAACATTGAGGGATAGCCTTAGAAAATGAGATGGCGATTAAAAATCGACTTACGTGTGTGAGTGTTTGATTCAATTTATCTTATAATTTTAAATGATATAAATTTAATTTTAAATAGAATACATGTTTACACTCCCTAAATTACTAACCATAGCATAAAAATTAAATAAATTACATATTTACAAAATTACACCAAGAAGCAATTACATAATTATAATAAATAGCAAATAAATAAATAATAAGCAAAAAATAAATAAATAGGCAATAATATAATAGGGTTAGTAATAATAAAAATAATTAAATAAATAGGGTTAGTGAAATAATAATAATAAGTATAATAATAAAATAAATGGATTAGTAATAATAATAAGCAAAATAGATAATGAATAAGAATTAGAAATTATTAAGGAAATAAGGGCGATTTAATTATAAAGTTTAAACTATATGCAACTTATTAATTCTAAACATAAAAAGTCTAATTATAATATTAGCATAAATTTAATTATTTTTAAATATATATATATATAATAAAAGAATAAAATTTAGATTATGAACAAATAATAGAAACAATTACATATAATAACAAATTTTTGATTATAAGCATATTTACAAGATTCAATCATATTAAAATATTATAATTACAAAAATTATATTAAATAAATATGTATATAATAATTATATTAAAAATTAGAAAATAAAAATTGGGTTTTTGATAATTATTTAGAAAAAAAAAAGATAAACTAGGGTTTCTAAAATTAGGGTTTTGCTAGAAAAATATTTAAGGATTTTTATTTAACATACAAAATTATTTAAATAAACATACATATATCATAATTTAATTATATAGTAAAAAAAAATTTAAATTGAGAAAAATAAGAATTTAGAATTTTAGAAAATAAAATGTTGTTTTAGATATTTATTAAATATATATACATGCATAATTTAATTTTTTTATTTAATAAATAGGAAAACAATTAAACAAACTACTTAAATAAATTTAAAACAGAAAAATGGTAAAACAAAGAACTTACCTTGGCTGGGTTTGAACCCAGGACATTCTGTTTACCAGCATCAAAATCCTCCACTAGGCCAGCCACGCATGTGTGGTAAAGAATGGATAGCAATTGGTTTTGTTCTTTAAAACCTGAAAAATCAGAAAAAATAAGAAGCAAAAAGGCCTGGGGGAGGATTGAACCCAGGACCTTTGAACATTCAAGCGCACGCATAACCATCCGGCTGGGAGAGCCAATCTGTTTGAATGCTGGCTATAAACAATAATATATTAAAACTATAATTTAAATGGTAACGCATCAAAAAGGAATGGCTGGAGGCAGGATTCGAACCCTGGCCCTTTCACAATACGCCTGCCTGACTTTCCACTGGGACAAACGCGCGTTTGTGAAACATGAACAAGATTAATACATAATATTTTAAAACGAAATTTAAATTTCCAGAACAGGCGCGAACTGGCTTCATCTTCTTCCTCATAACCTTCGAATTTTCCTGCGAAATTCTCTGCCAATGTACCTGCGAAAATCAAATTTGCAGCAACACCTATGGATTTCATACACGGCCAAAACTGTAAAATTTCAACAAATTAATGGTTCAAACATGATCACAAGACCATCTGGAATTGAACCATGTTTTCAGAATGAATTTATATTGCCTAGAACATAAAACCCTAATGGAGGTCATTAACCCTAACCATGGCAAAATCCGCATGGGATCACGAAAATCAAATTAAATTGTCCAAAATTCTTCCAAAGCTTCAAGCAACATCAAATCAACAAACAAATTTCATTAATAATGGTTAAATAATGGAAATCGAAAAAAATATTTTCAAGAACAACCAAGCTTCGGGTTATGCATTATGGCATGTATAGGATGCATATGAGTATTGGTTTCGCTTCATGGATGCCCAAGGAACATCACTATGTTCTTATTTTACCTTCTAAAGCTTTGAATCTAAGAATCCGAATGTGAAATTTTGTGACTTTTTTGAAGATGTGAACTTACTCTTTGAGGCAAGGAATCCGTGTCAATGCAATAGGGTTGAGTTTAGTATTTATATGTGAGTGAATTTAGGTCATAAACTTGAATGGTTGTGTAGAAATTTTGATATGAAAAGATTGAAAAAGATCATGTCTTAAAATTCAAATATTTTTGCATAAAGGCTTACTATTTTTGGACCAATCTTGTGATTTCATTCCTCTTCAATTCCAATCAGCATTTAAGATATTCTAGAAGCTCAATCTCCATCAAATATTGCATTTTCATATTTTATTTTTATTTAAAATGATTTTTAATGAATTAAATCAAAAATAAATAAAAATAAAATAATAAAATTTCTGATTTTTAATGGTTTGGGTCGTGCATGAAGTCAATGTATGGATTGGGTCATCATTTGGCAAGCCCATTTGGAAGAAATTGGTTTTAGACCTCCTTTTTCATCATAAACCAACTCAAAATTTCCCAACTTTGCAAGGGCACATATCCTTCAATTTTAATGCTATGAGGGTGTTCTTGGACATTTTGGAAAGCTTGAAGAGTCCTCTAACCAACCCCACTGGTTTCATGTCCATATCATTTACCAATCTCAAGTTATGCCCTTTTGAAGTTGTTGACTTTTTGTTGACTTTCAAAAGGACCTATAATGTCTTAGCTCATACCTTCCAAATGAAGCATTTTTGGGCTTGGCTTGTGAGACACAAAGTTGTAGAGAATTCAATTTCCTTCAAAATGAGCTTTGGATGGGAAAAATTTGATGAAGCATGTGAAAGTTATGGCTGGTCAAAGTTCAGTTGACTTTTACTGAGGAAACCCTAATTTAGAAACTCCTGATTCTTGATGATCTGGAATCTCCTTGATGATTCATGATCAACCCTTGATTAAATGATGAATTTTACTTCATATACTTGATGTTGGCAAAAAATCATGAAGTTTGACTTTGGTTTGACCACAGTTGACCTCAGTTTGACTTTTTAACTGCATTGACTGATTTTGACTTATCTGATCATCTGTCTGAGCAAACTTCTGAGAAAAGTCTTGAAACTTGTCATGGGGGTTATTAAACATATATAAGATGTTATGAAGCTCATTTGAAGTCTTGGAAGTCCATTTAGCCTGATTAAAGTCAAAACCCTAGTTTTGGATGCACTGCTTAGGAGGTGCATTGTATGAGGGAATTGTCAATTCTTCTGACCAATTGTGAACTTTGTGAACCTTGTGAACCATCATAACATGTCTTGTGATACTCATGGGAGGTATTGTGAACCTTGTGAACCTTCATGAAGTGATTTGTAGACATCATGAACCTCATGAAAGGTCTTGTAAATGTTTGAGAAGCTTGTGAACCTTGTGAACCTTCAAGAAGTGACTTGTAGACTTCATGAACCTCATGAAAGGTTTTGAAAGCATTGTGGAACTTGTGAACCTTGTGAACCTTCATGAAGTGATTTGTAGACTTCATGAACCTCATGAAAGGTTATGTAAACATTGTGAATCTTGTGAACCTTATGAACCTTCTTAGAACACAAAGTCCTGTATTGTGAGGGCAAATTTTGGGGTGCAACAGCTGCCCCTGTTCAATTTTCTGAAACCTGAGGGGTTAGATTGGTATGTTTGCCAGTCGTGACCTGGAAGGTTGAAGGGGATTGAACACAAAAGCCCAAAAATTTGCATTCACCAGTGCATAAAGTGGTACAGATGGCTAGTTGAATCTGATTGAGTGGGCTTAAAGATGCCACTTGGAGGAAAGTTCTTCAGACACATGTCTTGGAGGATAAAGCAGTCCAAAATAGCTGTCAGGAGGATGGAGCAGTCCTGAGGTAATGAAGCTGTCAGGAGGATAAAGCAATCCTGAGGTATAAGATGATAGCTTGTCAGGAGGATGAAGCAGTCCTGATGTAGTAATGTGTTTTCAGGAGGATGAAGCAATCCTGATGTAGTAAGAAGCTGTCAGGGGGATAAAGCAACCCTGAGGTAAAGAAGCTGTCAGGGGGATAAAGCAACCCTGAGGTACGATTCCAGGAGGATGAAGCAATCCTGATGTACTAGGAATTTTCAAGAGGATGAAGCAGTCCTGATGTAATAGGAGTTTTCAGGAGGATAAAGCAGTCCTGATGTATGAGAAGCTGTCAGGAGGATGAAGCAATCCTGAGGTATTGATAATATGCTTTCAGGAGGATGAAGCAATCCTGATGTAATGATGTGCTTTCAGGAGGATGGAGCAATCCTGATGTAATAGGAGTTTTCAGGAGGATAAAGCAGTCCTGAAATAATGATAATAGCTGTCAGGAGGATGGGGCAGTCCTGAGGTATAAGAAGCTGTCAGGAGGATGAAGCAATCCTGAGGTAATAATAAGCTATCAGGAGGATGAAGCAGTCCTGGTGTAGTAATATGTTCCCAAGAGGATGAAGCAGTCTTGAGAGATAATAAGTTTTCAGGAGGATAAAGCAGTCCTGATAATCATAAGTTTGTTTGCTGGATAAATAACCTGAAACAAGGTAGCATTTGTATAATAATATTAGTTGATGCATTATGTATGCATGTATGATATGATGCACTAAGGTAATGTACTATGTATATATGGATATGTATGCTATGGTATGATGTAAATGATGTATGTATGATATGACACTGCCTGAGGCGTCTGGATATCTTCATATAACAACTGCTGGCCAGGGAAAATAAATCCCGATTCGTTGCTGAAGAATATAAAGAACTTGTTCCCGTCTTGTTTGATGATGAGGTATACATAACCTCTCGTCTGCTGGGGATAGTAAGGTATATATGACCTTCGTTTTCGTTCGATAGTAGAGTAAATATAACATCCGTCTTCGTTCGTCGTACCCTTATTGGAAAGTAATTTCCCGAATATCCGTATGAGGATAAAAGAGATGGATATAAATTCCGGGGGAGATGTGACTTTATGAAGATGGATTTATCCTACTGAGGGTTTGTAACTGTCTTGTAAAGATGAACCGGCGAAGCTTCGTTGAGATCCTTCCCTCGTTCGTCCTTAGTAAATACTATTACTGCATTCTCATGCATTTCTGGTAAACATCAATCATATTAAAAGCATACATGCATTTTTGGTAAACATCAATCATATTCAAAAGCATACATACATTCAAACACAACCAATGGACTTTTCGCTTATGTAAATAGGGTAAAAGTAAATCTGGATTCAAAAGATGGAATTTATTTATATCAAAAAGTGACCCATACACGGGCAAGTTTGTACAAAGAGACATAAACCCTAGTAAGAGGATTTTGTCATAAAGTTTTTACAAAACAAGGAAAATCAGCTATGTGGGAAATAATCCTATTGAGTTTCAGCTCTACTATTGCCATTATCTTCAAGTATCTCATCTTCTGCTGTTGAGACGAAAACAATTGGATTGAGCTTTATCTGTTCGAGCTTGAGTAAGTAACACAACTGGTTGCAGTTTCATGGGTGATCCAAACGAGACATAGTCATACGCTTTAATCCCTAACTTTTGCCTGGATTGCCCTTTCAGGTTTTCAATCCACCGGGATACCCTTTTTTGCCCAAGCCGCCTTTTCAGGTTTTCGACTTGCCGGGTGTACATCTTTTTATATATATCCCTAATTTTTGCCCAAACCCTTTTGGTTTGCCGGGATGCCCTTACTTTTGCCTAGGCCAGTCAACCTAGCGGGTCTCTTTTTATGCGTAGTATTTTTTAACTATGTCTGCGTTTACAGGCTGTGGGAAGTCCTCACCATCCATTGTAGTAAGTATCATGGCACCTCCTGAGAACACTGTCTTGACTACAAATGGTCCTTCATATGTTGGATTCCACTTGCCCCTAGGATCACCCTGTGGTAATATGATACGCTTGACTACCAAGTCACCAGCCTGATATACCTTTGGCTTAACCTTCTTGTTAAAAGCTTTGATCATTCTTTTCTGGTACATCTGGCCATGACAAACTGCTGCTAACCTCTTCTCATCAATCAAATTTATCTGGTCTAGTCGAGTCTGAATCCACTCATCTTCATCCAAGCCTGCATCCTTCATAATTCTTAAGGAGGGAATCTGAACTTCAATGGGCAGAACTGCTTCCATACCATAGACTAAGGAGAATGGAGTTGCCCCTGTTGAAGTACGTATTGTAGTACGATAACCATGAAGAGCAAATGGTAACATCTCATGCCAATCCTTATAAGTAACAGTCATCTTCTGTACAATCCTCTTAATGTTCTTATTAGCAGCTTCAACTGCCCCATTCATCTTTGGACGATACGGAGAAGAGTTATGATGCTTAATCTTGAACTGCGTGCAGAGATCAGTAATCATAGTGTTGTTCAGATTAGAGCCATTGTCAGTGATAATCCTTTCAGGGATGCCATACCTACATATGAGATTATTCTTAATGAATCGAGCCACAACATTCTTAGTAACAGATGCAAATGAGGCTGCCTCCACCCACTTCGTGAAATAATCGATAGCAACCAAGATGAAACGATGCCCATTAGAAGCAGTAGGCTTGATCTCACCAATCATATCAATGCCCCACATGGCAAAAGGCCAAGGAGCAGTCAACACATTCAAAGGTGATGGAGGTATGTGTACTTTATCAGCATAGATTTGACATTTGTGACACGTTCTGGAGTGTTGATAGCAGTCAGCTTCCATGGTAGACCAATAGTAACCTGCTCTCAATATCTTCTTTGCCATGGTATGACCACTAGAATGAGTGCCAAAGATCCCATCATGCATATCTTCCATAATCTCAGTTGCTTCCTTCTTATCCACACAACGAAGCATAGTTGAATCATGATTGCGCTTGTACAGAATGCCATTACTCAGAAAGAACTTAGCAGAAAACCTTCTCAGGAACTTCCTATCTTTGACAGATGCCCCTTCAGGGAACTCCTGAGATTCAAGATATCTTTTCACTTCATAGAACCAAGGCTTCTCCTCTGCCCCTTCAGTGTCAATCTCATTGCAGTATGCAGGCTTTTCAAATCTATCAATAGTAATCTTGGGAGCTTCATCATCCCAACTGATCTCAAACATAGATGCCATGGTGGCCAAAGCATCTGCCAACTGATTCTCTCTTCGTGGAATATGTCCAAAGGTAATATCTTTGAAATGTGGGATCAAAGACAACACATGCTCTCTGTAAGGAATGAGGTTATCATGCTTGGTATCCCAATCTCCTTTAATCTGACTTACTACCAGGGCTGAATCTCCATATACATCAAGGAACTGAATCTTCATATCAATAGCAGCTTTAATACCCAGGATACATGCCTCATACTTTGCCATGTTATTGGTGCAATAGAAACAAAGTCTGGCAGTAATCGGGGTATGACAACCTTCAGGGGAACTAATCACAACACCAACACCATTACCAAGGGCATTAGAGGCACCATCAAAAACCATAGTCCATCGGGATCCTTGTTCAGGTCCGTCATATTGTCCAGGTTCTTTGGTAATAATCATAATGTCTTCATCGGGGAACTCAAAGCTCATTGACTGATAATCATCCACTGCTTGATGAGCCAAATGATCAGCCACCACACTTCCCTTAATGGCCTTCTGAGTAGTATACTGTATGTCATATTCTGTCAAGATCATTTGCCATCTCGCAATTCTTCCAGAGAGAGCAGGTTTCTCAAATATGTACTTGATTGGATCCATCTTTGAAATCAACAAGGTAGTATGGGTCAACATATACTGTCTTAGTCGGCGAGCAGCCCATGCCAAAGCGCAGCAAGTTTTCTCGAGCAGTGAGTATCTTGTTTCACAGTCGGTAAACTTTTTGCTAAGGTAGTATATCGCCTGCTCTTTTCGACCAGACTCGTCATGTTGCCCCAACACACACCCCATTGAGTTGTCTAACACTGTTAAGTACATAATCAAGGGTCTTCCATCAACTGGTGGCATCAAAATTAGAGGTTCTAGCAGATATCTCTTGATTTCATCAAAGGCAGTCTGGCATTCATCATTCCATTCCATCACCTGATCTTTCTTCAACAACTTGAAGATTGGCTCACAGATGGCAGTTAATTGGGAAATAAATCTTGCAATGTAGTTCAATCGTCCCAAGAAACCTCTAACCTCCTTCTCAGTACGGGGAGCTGGCATCTCTCGTATAGCTTTCACTTTTGCAGGATCCACTTCAATACCTTTTCCACTGACAATGAAACCCAGGAGTTTACCAGATCTAACTCCAAAAGTACACTTGTTTGGGTTCAACCTCAACTTGTATTTCTTCAACCTCTCAAACAACTTGTGCAGATGATCAAGATGTTGCTCTTCATTCTGAGACCTGGCTATCATATCATCCACATATACCTCTATCTCATGATGAATCATATCATGAAACAAAGCCACCATAGCACGCTGATATGTTGCCCCTGCATTCTTCAAACCAAATGGCATCACCTTATAACAAAAAGTGCCCCACTGTGTCACAAATGTTGTCTTCTCCATGTCTTCAGGAGCCATCTTGATTTGATTGTAACCAGAGAAACCATCCATAAAAGAGAACACCTTATGCTGAGCAGTGTTGTCTACCAGAATATCAATGTGAGGAAGTGGAAAGTCATCTTTGGGGCTAGCCTTGTTCAAATCCCTGTAGTCTATACACATACGTACCTTACCATCTTTCTTAGGAACTGGTACCACATTTGCAACCCACTGAGGATAAGAAGTCACTGCTAAGAACCCTGCATTGAACTGTTTCATTACCTCTGCCTTGATCTTTTCTGACATCTCTGGACGCATACGACGAACCTTCTGCTTCTTTGGACGACAATCTTCTTTTACTGGTAGACGGTGAACCACAATGTCTGTATCCAACCCTGGCATATCTTCATAAGACCAAGCAAAGATCTCCACATAGTCACGTAACATCTGAATCAATCTGCTCTTGACACTGTCCTCTAAATAAGCCCCTATCTTGACCTCTTTCCTTTTTTCTTCAGTTCCCAGATTCACAACTTCGACTGGCTCTTCATGTGGCTGTATAGCTTTCTCTTCTTGTTGTAACAACCTAGCAAGCTCTACAGGTATTTCACAATCGTCCTCATTTCCGTCTTCAGTTTGATAGATCGGATTCTCGAAATTATAATTGGCAATAGTAGAACTGTTATCAACAGGATCCAGAGTGGATGAGGATCTGCATTTTAGTGATGTGGGTGTGTGTAAGAACACATAGCTGACAAAAATAAAAGAAAAAGAAAGACAAGGAACACAATATTTACTAAAACGAAACGCCCACTGATTTTATTGAATGAAGTATGCAAATGAAATGACAACCCGTAACAAGCACACCATTGTGCCCCGGGTAAGGCACATGGCTTGAAAGTTTTATTGTTCAAGAAGTTACAAACTTAAAAAGCAACAACACAGTAATAGTATTTACTCCTGACTAAAGGAGATAGGGATAACATCTTCAGCTTTCCAATTATTGAGTCCAACACCCACAGTAGGAAAAATCCAAGCATCCAGATTGTAGTCTTCATCATAGTCTCCCACAGCATTGATCTGATCTTTCATAACCCCTTGATTGGTGATACGAACAGCACGAGCACGACGAACAGCCTTCTGGGACTCTGCAGTGAAACCCAAACCAAACTTGTCAGACTTGTATGGAATATCAGGAAGCTGACCCCAAATAGTACAACCACCTTCATCCACCACAGCTCTAGCATCATTGAGGGAGGCCATTGCCATTGTTGGAGGTTTTCTGGTGACCACATGAACTTTCTTCGCAACAGGAGGAGCTACATAATCATTAACAACCCAGGGAACCACTTCGAATGTCTGACACTGAGTTTCAATGTATTCACCTTCCATTTCCAGATACTTGAAAGTGTTTACATGGCTGACAAAGTATTCTTCTTCTCCATAGACAGTAACAACCTTTCCATCCACCGGATATCTCAGCTTTTGGTGTAATGTAGAGGTTACAGCACCTGCCCCATGGATCCAGGGACGACCAAGCAGACAAGAGTATGAAGGACGAATATCCATCACATAAAATGTAGCAGTAAAAACCTGGGAACCAACTTTAATTGGAAGATCAATTTCCCCATGCACTACTCTTCTAGAACCATCAAAAGCTTTCACCACAATATTACTGGGCTTCAGCACAGCATCTTCAGGACTCAGCTTGTTCAGGACTTCCTTGGGCAACACATTCAGAGAGGAACCATTGTCTATCAGCACATGTGACAGGGTAGTGCCCCTGCATTCAATTGAAATATGCAAGGCCCTGTTATGATCCCTTTTGGCAGGGGTCAAATCAGCATCAGAAAATCCTAACCCATTATCATAGGTCAGGTGGGCAACATAATTCTCAAACTGGTCAACAGAAATAGCATTGGGTACATGTGCAGTCTTCAGAAACTTGATCAAGGACTTGGCATGAGCCTCAAAACACAGCAACAAGGACAACATAGAAATATTTGAGGGAGTATGCCCCAATTGATCAACAATGTCATAATCACTCTTGCGAATGATTTTCAATACTTCTTCCATCTGCTTGGAGAGATCATCAGCAGCTGGCACATCAGTAGATACAGGCTCAATAACAGGACCTTTGCCCCGAGCATCAGTGGTGGAATTAGCAGCAGGAGTAACTGCATTTTTAGAAGCAACTGGAGGAGAGAAGACTCTTCCACTACGAGTGATCTTGTTAGATCCAGCAATATTATCAATGTCAACAGGCACATCAGCTAAGGGCTCCTGCTTAACACCATGGATGTAAACATCAGACCCATAGTGCCAAGGCACAGCTTTATCAGATTTATAAGGAATAGGACCAGGAGTAGTAATGATTAGAGGAGCCACTCTGGCTTCAGCAACAACTTTCACAGGGCCTTCAGCAGTGATCTTGATTGGACCCTGATGAGTGATTTTAATAGGTCTCTTTGAAGTGATTCTTACCGGTACTTTGTCAACCATATCAACCTCTTCAATCTTCCTACCTTGAGTCAGATGATCCACCATACTTTCTACAGACGACGGAGTCCTCTCAAACATTATAGTATACTTATCCATGAGACGTTGAATTCCATCTCTCAATATGAAGCAACTATCCGGCTTATAGGTACAATACAAACAATCTTCACGACAACCTGGAAAGATCCCAGCTTGTACTAACCTCTTTTTGATAACAGACAGTGGTGTGGTCAACTCCATAACTGAATAGACATGTAGGTCTTCATCAATGGCATTGACAGTCTTCTCGTGATTCGACATTGGAGCAGTAATCACATTGGGAGTACCTGGAGGGTCAAACTCAATTTCTCCAGCCTCGATCATATCTTGAATTTTGTTCTTCAAGACCCAGCAGTTATTAGTATCATGACCCTGACAGTTTGAATGATATGCACATCGTGCATTGGGATTGTACCTGGGAGAGGTAACATTGGGATTCTGAGGAGCCTCTTTCAAAGTAATGAGTTCAACTTTCAACAAATGTTGCAATGCCTGAGCCAGTGACATGTTGATCTTTGTGAACTGCCTTCTAGCCCTCTGTTGGTTGCCCTGTGGCTGCTCTGTTGTTGCAGGAGTTGGATTTGAAATATGGACTGCACTAACAGACTGATGCCTTCTATTACGATCAGGCTGACCATAAACAGCATTAGATTCTTTCTTCCCAGTGGGAGGCTTCTTTGCAGCACCTGATGAGGAAGTACCCACTTGGATCTTACCATTATTTATACCATTCTCTACTCGCTCTCCTGTCATGATCAACTCAGTGAAGCCAGATGATGAGCTTCCAATGAGATGACTGTAAAACGGACCATTCAGCGTACACATGAACATATCAACCAATTCCCTATCAGTCAAAGGGGGTTGAACTCTTCTAGCTAAATCTCTCCACTTCTGAGCATACTCTTTAAAACTTTCTTTGGCACCCATAGACATGCTCTGAAGCTACATGCGAGTGGGGGCTAAGTCAGCATTGTATTGATACTGCTTATAGAAAGCTTCAGCAAGATCATTCCAGTCTCTGATGTTGACACTCTCCAATTGATAATACCACTCCAACTGAGCTCCAGATAAGCTCTCTTGAAAGAAATGGATCCACAACTTCTTGTCAGCAGTGTGAGGCTGAATTCTTCTGACATAAGACCTCAGATGCAGCTTGGGACAAGAGACCCCATCATAAACAACAAAGGTAGGAACCTTGAAACCAATGGGTATGACTACCCCAGATATCAGACTCAAATCTTCAAAATCCAGCCCAGATGATTTCTGCAACTCCATAGCATCCATTCTATCCACCAGCATCTTGAATTTGTCTTCATTAGGCTCATGGTAGTAATTAGCCTCAGAATCAGAGTCCCCTATAGTGTTGTGGAGACTGCCTCCCTCTTTCTCAGATTCCTCAGATTCATAGTCTTCAACCTGCTCTTTGGTCTTGACAGGACCTTTGAACCTTCTTCCCATGTTGAGCAGGCCACCTGACCTTCTAGTCTTCTTAGTCTTCTTGGCCAGTAGTGCCTTCAATTCATCTTGCCCCTTGGATAGGTTCAGGATCAGCTCTTGGAACTGTGCATTTTGTGTCTGGAGATCCTTAACTGATTGTTCAAGAGCCATTGCTGAAATAAACAGCGAGAAGATGAGAAACCTGTGCACAATTATAAACCTGTGATGCAATGAAATGGTATGTGAATGTATATGCAATGTTTTCAAGGACCGCAGGATTTAAATTTGCTTAAACAATCAAGAAAGTAAACTTTTATTAGTAATATGTTTTGCCTCTTGGGCTTACAAAAAAGAAATGCAATAAATACAAGAGATGGGGTTTTAAGTCTCCCATGGACGTTTCCTCTTTGTGTTGAGGTATGAGTTGAGATTCCGTTCCTCGTGAAGTTTCTTTGTTAGTTCCAGGATTCTTTCTTGGCTTGCTTTGTAATGAGCCTCGAAAGTATCCCTTTGCTCCTTCAACTGGATCCATGATCTCTGTAAGTCTTCCATGTCAGTAGGCATGTCTGGGTGAAGGATGGTATAAGCAGTGTCTCCTTCAGCAACAGGTTCCATGGTAACTGGCAGGATAGCAGGATATGGCATCATGAGAGTCTGAGCACGAGATCGCACCCATCTGAGATAAGCCTCCATAGGAATAGTGTACTTAGGCTCCAGAGTCTTGCTGTCAACCTTGTTCACTTTACCCCATGCTCGTATGAACCTTTAACGGTAACCTTGCAGATCGTTGTCGTAGTCAAACACAATACCCTGAATCAACATATCATGTGGACCATCACTCCGAGCATAACCAAACTGTCGTAAAGCTAGAGAGGGGTTGTAGGTGATGCCTCCTCTTATGCCTAGAAGTGGCACATTAGGAAACTCCCTACAACGGTCAATGATAGTGATATTCTCCATAGATCTGGAGCACCAATGAATGTCTGAGTGAGAAAGTGACATAATTCTCTTGGACCATCTGAACCCTTGCTCATTCTTCATTACTGAGCGAGGAAGGTGAGAAATAAACCACCTAGAAAGCAAAGGTATGCAGCACATCAAAGTTCCTCTTGCCCTTGTAGTACGGGTGTGAAGAGAATGTAGGATATCTCCAAGCAATGTAGGCACTGGATTGTGACTCAGGAAAATGTTGATGGCATGAACGTCTATGAACTGATCTGGATTGGGGAACAACACTAAGCCATAAATCAGCAAGGCTAAGATCTCCTCAAAAGCATCATAGCTCATGGCCTTCAAGAACATTTGAGCTTTATCCATTAATACCTTGGCAAGAATACCCTTAACTCCGCTTCTCGTTTCTAGAACAATGTCAGACTTCTTCAGATGTAGAGCTGCAGCAATAACCTCTGGTTTAAGTTCCTTCTCCAAGCCTGTGAAGGGTCTTTGATCAAGAACAGGTATACCCAAAAGTTTAGAGAACTCTTCCATTGTAGGAACCAGCTGATAGTCAGGGAATGTGAAGCAATGGTGCTTAGGGTCAAAGAACTGAAACAGAACACTCATCATGTCTTCATTGAACCCTGAAGTGACTAGATCCAATAGGTGACCATGTCTCTTGATGAACTGGGAATGATCAGACACTTGAGAAACCAACTCTTTAAGCTTAGGAGGTATGCCCACAAAGTTGATCCTGATGGTGTTTCTACGAGCAGAAGCCATGACCTGCAACAAAGAACAAAGATAAATCCTTTGGTCCTTGAAATGGTTAGTGAAAATGCTATGCTTATGATGCATGATGATGTCATGATGTTATGCTCAATCGCAAACATGTGGCACACACAAACAAGTCACACCATAGCCCTAGGTTTAAAGGCTTGCATAAGGTTTAAGGTAAGTACCCTCCCCTGAAGTTTAGTTGGTTCATCCTGTCCTACAAAAGTAACCAGGTTCTAAGGGATCTCAATATCATTGATCCTTCACAAGGGTGGTTGTTCAGAAGGCAACTTACTTGCCAACCAAAACCCTCCAAGTTTAAGATCTCAATGAGCGTAGTATCGAGTGTCAACCAACTTCAGTCTGCACCAAAGCCGGTTACCTCACTAATTTCTAAAGGCCAAGATGAGTTAACTAGGGTTCTAAAAGTTAGTTAGTGCATTGACAACATATGGCAGCCTCATATTATCCTCAACTTGACTTAAGGAACATAAGCACCAACCAAGAAGTCGCACTAACTATGGCCACCAGATCAACCGTATCGATATACGTCCTACAGTTTCCTTGGTCTATTGCCATTTACCTAAGGTATACTAGATCCGGGTTAGGACCTTTCACACATAAGAGCACCCCAACAAGATAATATAAAGCAAACAAGGCAAACAATTTAAAGTGATCTAATTCCTAAGGGTACCCCTCTTAAATTTAAATCCCCAGCAGAGTCGCCAGTTCTGTAACACGGTGGGAGAACTGACTTTAGTTATGTTGCGGATAGCAAGAGTCGCCACCGACTTTTATTTTATCCAAAGGAAAGGCATAAAAGAACAGGAAAGACCTTTTAAAAGATTTTTGGGTCCGGGGGGTAGGTTATGTAAAGGGAAGGTGTTAGCACCCTTTACATCCATGGTTATCCATGGGCTCTTAGTTACTTAGCTCACTTTGAATTATTTTTGAAAAGTGTAGTGTGTGAATAAAAATTTTCATAATAGTTAATAATGATCCATGTACGGATGCGTAAAAACTTGTGTTTGAAAATTTGTTTGAAATTTGTTAAGTGTTTGAAAATTTTGAATGAAGTGAGCAAGTAACTATGAGGTACCTACCCTAAAGTTTAAGTCTTCCTGTTCTTTATCCTTTAAGTGGTAAGACTATCCCTATTATTAAGGAATAGGTAGTCATTACCTTGGATGTAAGGGACATATGAGGGACATCTGTTTTGTGAAGGCAACTGTGAGGTGTATTAAGCATTTAGGAGGGACTATCATCATTATTCGAAAAGGGACTTGATCTTTAAAGGCAACCATTAGGGACTTGATGATTTTTCTTTTAAGGGACTTGCTTTATACACCCCACTTGACCTTATGATTAGGCAACATTGAGGGATAGCCTTAGAAAGTGAGATGGCGATTAAAAATCGACTTACGTGTGTGAGTGTTTGATTCAATTTATCTTATAATTTTAAATGATCTAAATTTAATTTTAAATAGAATACATGTTTACACTCCCTAAATTACTAACCATAGCATAAAAATTAAATAAATTACATATTTACAAAATTACACCAAGAAGCAATTACATAATTATAATAAATAGCAAATAAATAAATAATAAGCAAAAAATAAATAAATAGGCAATAATATAATAGGGTTAGTAATAATAAAAATAATTAAATAAATAGGGTTAGTGAAATAATAATAATAAGTATAATAATAAAATAAATGGATTAGTAATAATAATAAGCAAAATAGATAATGAATAAGAATTAGAAATTATTAAGGAAATAAGGGCGATTTAATTATAAAGTTTAAACTATATGCAACTTATTAATTCTAAACATAAAAAGTCTAATTATAATATTAGCATAAATTTAATTATTTTTAAATATATATATATAAAATAAAAGAATAAAATTTAGATTATGAACAAATAATAGAAACAATTACATATAATAACAAATTTTTGATTATAAGCATATTTACAAGATTCAATCATATTAAAATATTATATTTACAAAAATTATATTAAATAAATATGTATATAATAATTATATTAAAAATTAGAAAATAAAAATTGGGTTTTTGATAATTATTTAGAAAAAAAAAGATAAACTAGGGTTTCTAAAATTAGGGTTTTGCTAGAAAAATATTTAAGGATTTTTATTTAACATACAAAATTATTTAAATAAACATACATATATCATAATTTAATTATATAGTAAAAAAAAAATTTAAATTGAGAAAAATAAGAATTTAGAATTTTAGAAAATAAAATGTTGTTTTAGATATTTATTAAATATATATACATGCATAATTTATTTTTTTTATTTAATAAATAGGAAAACAATTAAACAAACTACTTAAATAAATTTAAAACAGAAAAATGGTAAAACAAAGAACTTACCTTGGCTGGGTTTGAACCCAGGACATTCTGTTTACCAGCATCAAAATCCTCCACTAGGCCAGCCACGCATGTGTGGTAAAGAATGGATAGCAATTGGTTTTGTTCTTTAAAACCTGAAAAATCAGAAAAAATAAGAAGCAAAAAGGCCTGGGGGAGGATTGAACCCAGGACCTTTGAACATTCAAGCGCACGCATAACCATCCGGCTGGGAGAGCCAATCTGTTTGAATGCTGGCTATAAACAATAATATATTAAAACTATAATTTAAATGGTAACGCATCAAAAAGGAATGGCTGGAGGCAGGATTCGAACCCTGGCCCTTTCACAATACGCCTGCCTGACTTTCCACTGGGACAAACGCGCGTTTGTGAAACATGAACAAGATTAATACATAATATTTTAAAACGAAATTTAAATTTCCAGAACAGGCGCGAACTGGCTTCATCTTCTTCCTCATAACCTTCGAATTTTCCTGCGAAATTCTCTACCAATGTACCTGCGAAAATCAAATTTGCAGCAACACCTATGGATTTCATACACGGCCAAAACTGTAAAATTTCAACAAATTAATGGTTCAAACATGATCACAAGACCATCTGGAATTGAACCACGTTTTCAGAATGAATTTATATTGCCTAGAACATAAAACCCTAATGGAGGTCATTAACCCTAACCATGGCAAAATCCGCATGGGATCACGAAAATCAAATTAAATTGTCCAAAATTCTTCCAAAGCTTCAAGCAACATCAAATCAACAAACAAATTTCATTAATAATGGTTAAATAATGGAAATCGAAAAAAATATTTTCAAGAACAACCAAGCTTCGGGTTATGCATTATGGCATGTATAGGATGCATATGAGTATTGGTTTCGCTTCATGGATGCCCAAGGAACATCACTATGTTCTTATTTTACCTTCTAAAGCTTTGAATCTAAGAATCCGAATGTGAAATTTTGTGACTTTTTTGAAGATGTGAACTTACTCTTTGAGGCAAGGAATCCGTGTCAATGCAATAGGGTTGAGTTTAGTATTTATATGTGAGTGAATTTAGGTCATAAACTTGAATGGTTGTGTGGAAATTTTGATATGAAAAGATTGAAAAAGATCATGTCTTAAAATTCAAATATTTTTGCATAAAGGCTTACTATTTTTGGACCAATCTTGTGATTTCATTCCTCTTCAATTCCAATCAGCATTTAAGATATTCTAGAAGCTCAATCTCCATCAAATATTGCATTTTCATATTTTATTTTTATTTAAAATGATTTTTAATGAATTAAATCAAAAATAAATAAAAATAAAATAATAAAAATTCTGATTTTTAATGGTTTGGGTCGTGCATGAAGTCAATGTATGGATTGGGTCATCATTTGGCAAGCCCATTTGGAAGAAATTGGTTTTAGACCTCCTTTTTCATCATAAACCAACTCAAAATTTCCCAACTTTGCAAGGGCACATATCCTTCAATTTTAATGCTATGAGGGTGTTCTTGGACATTTTGGAAAGCTTGAATAGTCCTCTAACCAACCCCACTGGTTTCATGTCCATATCATTTACCAATCTCAAGTTATGCCCTTTTGAAGTTGTTGACTTTTTGTTGACTTTCAAAAGGACCTATAATGTCTTAGCTCATACCTTCCAAATGAAGCATTTTTGGGCTTGGCTTGTGAGACACAAAGTTGTAGAGAATTCAATTTCCTTCAAAATGAGCTTTGGATGGGAAAAATTTGATGAAGCATGTGAAAGTTATGGCTGGTCAAAGTTCAGTTGACTTTTATTGAGGAAACCCTAATTTAGAAACTCCTGATTCTTGATGATCTGGAATCTCCTTGATGATTCATGATCAACCCTTGATTAAATGATGAATTTTACTTCATATACTTGATGTTGGCAAAAAATCATGAAGTTTGACTTTGGTTTGACCACAGTTGACCTCAGTTTGACTTTTTAACTGCATTGACTGATTTTGACTTATCTGATCATCTGTCTGAGCAAACTTCTGAGAAAAGTCTTGAAACTTGTCATGGGGGTTCTTAAACATATATAAGATGTTATGAAGCTCATTTGAAGTCTTGGAAGTCCATTTAGCCTGATTAAAGTCAAAACCCTAGTTTTGGATGCACTGCTTAGGAGGTGCATTGTATGAGGGAATTGTCAATTCTTCTGACCAATTGTGAACTTTGTGAACCTTGTGAACCATCATAACATGTCTTGTGATACTCATGGGAGGTATTGTGAACCTTGTGAACCTTGTGAACCTTCATGAAGTGATTTGTAGACATCATGAACCTCATGAAAGGTCTTGTAAATGTTTGAGAAGCTTGTGAACCTTGTGAACCTTCAAGAAGTGACTTGTAGACTTCATGAACCTCATGAAAGGTTTTGAAAGCATTGTGGAACTTGTGAACCTTGTGAACCTTCATGAAGTGATTTGTAGACTTCATGAACCTCATGAAAGGTTATGTAAACATTGTGAATCTTGTGAACCTTATGAACCTTCTTAGAACACAAAGTCCTGTATTGTGAGGGCAAATTTTGGGGTGCAACAGTTGTGATCCCATATTATATGGATATTGTGATGCTAATTGGGTTGGAAGTGCTGATGATAGAAAGAGTACATCTGGAGGGTGCTTCTTCTTATGGAACAATCTCATATCCTGGTTCAGCAAGAAGCAAAATTGTGTCTCCTTGTCTACGGTAGATGTTGAGTACATAGCAGCTGGTAGCAGTTGTTCTCAGTTGGTTTGGATGAAATAGATGTTGACTGAGTATAATGTCACATAAGATGTCATGACATTATATTCTGACAACCTGAGTGCTATCAATATATCCAAGAACCATATTCAGCCCATTAGGGCCAAGCATATTGATATTAGACATCATTTCATAAGAGATCTTGTTGAAGATAAAGTGATCACATTGGAGCACGTTGCCACTGAGCTGCAGTTGGCTGATATATTTACAAAAGCTTTGGATGCAAATCAGTTTGAAAACCTAAGACGTAAATTAGGAATTTGTCTTTATGAGAGCTTATAGCAATTACTGGCATGTGGAAACATTATTAAGGACGTTTTATATTTTCAAGATTTAAAATTAATGTTGTGGAGGAGTATCATTATATCTGCAATATTTGATTCTCTCATTAATTTTTATCCTCAAGTGCAATCATTTCAAAAGTTCCTTATTCCCACCCAAACACGCTACTGCGTCACTATTCTTAGTCTCAACCACTCCTTCATCTTCCATATTTGTCCAAGGTATCTCCTTTCACTCACGCTTTGTATTTCAAACCATTCAAACATATCACAACATCACGTTACTTCTCCTTCAAAGAAGTCTTCTCCTAAAACTGGCTTTGTCTCCTTCAAAGAAGTCTCCACCATTGCTACTGGGTTGGGTAGATTTATTTATGATGTAGGAACTAAAACAAAGTTTGATTATGGGAACTATATCTTTGATCAAACCATGAAGCATGCGGGAACATTGGCTGTCAAATTACCAATAGCTTTCCCCTCTCTTATTTGTGGTATTATCTTAAATCAGTACCCTGCCATTTTAACTGATTCTGACACTGTTTGCAAAAGAGAAAGTACTTTTTCCTTTCATTACAAGTTATTTAAGTGAACTCATGTTCCTAATATTGTTGTGATATTTGTTGGGACATCCACTAACAGTAAGCATGTTAACAAGGTTACTTTTATTGTTGAGCTAAAGGAGGCCTGTAAAAAGATGGATGCAAGAAAGATGAGGTTTGAGAAAATGATTAGTATGCTTGAAAAGGATGTGAGTGATGATGAGCAAGAAGAGGATGAAGCTGAGAAACCCAGTGATGGTGCTGAAGAAGGTTCTGAGCAGAGTAATGAAAGTCCTGGTGGCTCAGATGGTGGTCATGACAGTGAGGAATAGGATGCTAGTGTTGAAGATGGCTTTGGTCAATCTAGTTCTGATGAGGATTAATTTGTGATTGGCTTTCTATTTGGTTCCATGGTGGATCTTCTGTTGAAGATGTTTTTTTTGTTTTATTTTAGATTTATGTGTTTCTTTGGCCCTTGAAGTCTTGGTGTGACTTCTGTTTTTTTAAAATTTATGTTGGTTCGTTTTGATGGATTTCTAGTAGTACTGCTCTTTTAACTCTTTATGAGGTAGTGTATTAGCACTTCTTTTGGTTCTATTCTAGTTTAATGGTTTGGCTCAATTTATGGCTAAAAAGGGGGAGATATATTTGGTTTATATTGTTTTTTGTTGTTGTTATGCTCTAGCTACTGTATTGCACATCTGCAAGTTGAAGTTCTACAGGTTGTGTAGAGGGGGGACTGTTAATCTCTCTACTATGGTGTGCTTAGGTTGAAGTTCTAGAGGTTATGTTGAGGGGGATATTGTTAATCTCTCTATTCCGGTGTGCATCTTGTGCTGTTTTTCTGTTTGTTGATCTCTGTTAGATGTTTGATTTGTTTTAGCAAAAAATTTGCCAAAGGGGGAGTTTTGTAGATGTTGTAGATTGGAAGCAATTTTTGATAAAAACAAGTTTTGTGTTTCTAAAGTCATGATTGATGTCATGACATGATGTTTAAGAAATTTGTAGGTGTGAATTTTTAGTGTGATGTTGTTTTATGATGATGTCAAGACTGATGTCATGACATCATTGTCTGGTTTTCAGTCCTGTTTTGTTCATTTATTTTTGTGCGCGTTTTCAGTGATTCAGTTGTGTGTTTTAGTTTAGATTTATAAGGCACTCTATTTGGAGGGCTTTTATTCAGCAGGGTTTATTATTTGAGGGTTTTTTTATGGTTTCTTTTTTGTTCCTTTAATTATGGGAATTAGTTTTGTTAGGATAAAACTTATCCTCAACTGCAGCAGGCTCATGCCCACGTTCTTATTTCTATTTAAAGGTTGTGAACCCTTATTTGAAGATACCGAGAAAAAGCGTTGAAGTGTGTTGCTTGTGCTAGGGTTTTTAAGTGTTCTTAGTTTTCTTGTGAGCCAAACAATTATCATTTTGATAATTGTATTGGACTAGGTTTTATTGAGTTGTAAGTTGTTCACTCAAAGCTTTTAAGCAAGAGATATTTTTTCTTGACTGAAGCTTTTAAGCAAGGTCAAGGTTAGTCTTTGAAGTGTGTCTTCTATTGCTTGTTTTTAGGTTATGATCACTGTTGTGATTGAGGGGGAGTGAGAAGTATCTCATATCTAAGTGTTGCTTAGATAAGAAGTTGCATTGGGTAAGGATTAAGTGATGGGTGTAAAATGTTGGGTTTAACTCTGAATTAATACTACTTATAATGGATTTCCTCCTGACTTTGTAGCCTCTAGAAGTAGGTGTGTTGCACCGTACTGGGTTATCAATTGCTTGTGTCTTTTACAATTGTTTTGTGATTATTTAACTTGTTCATATTTAAATTTGTCAGATATTAGTTTCGTAATATCTCATTCGACATCTCATATTTGGTTCCATAATTTCATGTTTAATTAATGATATCAGATTTTTATTTAATTTTTATTGTTTTTTTAACAAAACAACAAATGAGAGTAAAAAAAATACTTACCATAAAAAGATACCTTAACAAGTATATGAGAGGTTGTGGTAGGAATTGTGTACTTGTTAAAAAGTACATGAGTGTGTGGTACCCCTAAGCTAGTATGGGTGACAAGAGGTCATAAGGTTTTTTTATGCAATATTCTGAGCGTGTTGTGATCCCCTTTCTTAAACTTAAGGTTGGGTTATTTATAAAGGTGCATGGGCCTAGAATTCAGGAACCCCTAAGAAGTGATAATCACCCCCATTTACCTAAGGGAGGTTTTTGACTA